>QLNU02003225.1:22932466-22973902 GCA_006491805.2 Dysdera silvatica | reverse complement strand
TATTACAATGGGAAAATTGTTTGAACCCTCTTCATATATATATATAGCCGAAGATCCCCCCCCAGAAATTTTTTCTGGGGGGTTATGCTAATGTTGAACCACAGCATAGTTCTGGATTGAAGGGTTGGGTACAAAAAACCATTCTTTAAAAACAAAAAAGAAGAACCTAGAAATTCTCTAAAACTTACTTCCAAGGGGGTGGAGATATCCCTCCCCCCTTTAGCACCATCCTTGCCAACATAGCGGTTTTTTAACAAAAACGGGGAGGGGGGGGGGTTCTGCAACATAATTCAGGATTAAAAAGGGATCCATGGCCAAACATTTTAACAAATGATGTAAAATTAATTTGAGCTTTATTTTCCCTTTAACCTTACGATTAGTAATGTTAAAGGAACATTATTAATAAACATTATTGTCCCCCCACTACATTGCTAGGGTAAAATTAGTACATTTTCATAGTAATTGTCGCTTTGTGTTCGTAGATAACCTTTGTTAGACGCCTTTTCCTGTTTTGGCAATTCACATTAAACCAGTGGCATAGAAAATGGGGGGGGGGGTTGAAGCCCCCATTGGATATGAAAATACACTATTTTCTCTAAGACCTCATCACGTAATTTTCTTTAAAGCCACTTCAGCCTCCTAATGAGTTTTTAATTGCTACGCTACTGCTAGTGGCACACCCAGGATTTTTCCTTAGTGGGACTGACCATTTGAAAATTTTGTCTTTAGCAAAATATTAGTTATTTTTATACATTTTACATTCCTTACCCCTACCCCCATTCTTCCTCCGAATGTCATTTAATTGACATTCAGTGTTATTTAACAATTCAGTCCGTAGGATTTCATTTTTTGAGATTTATTTTGAATCACCGTTTTGTAAGCCATTATTATTGGTAAAAGTTAAATTTTAAAAAATATTCCTAATGTCAAAATAGCTATTTGCCCAAAGAATCATTGCAAATTCTAACATTGAAATGTATATAGCCGTGTACAACTCATACTTTTTTTTTTTAAATTTTGGACGGGGGCCTTAAATTTTTTTTTTCCTGAAGTGTACGAACCCTCAGAAATGAGTATATGGTAATTCTAAAATACAGTATCACGTTCGAATGTCAACTCACGTACAGGACTGCATTTCATTTTGTAGGGAAATGTAGCATTCAGGTGATAGAGGGCCCTCCTAATTATAGCAAGTAGAAACAGTTTTTCCCGGCTGTAATTCATCATTCGCCGCATGATTCCCGTAAGGTATGCATTACTTTACAAATGTCAAGTACGTAGACATGAATCTCACGTATGGAGCTGCAGACGACTTTGCAACATAGCCATATAAGTGCGTGAAATGGCACTCCCGGAAGTGACGTCATAAATTTTTGTTGTCCGATATCTCCCAAACGATCTGTCAGACCCCAAAACTTTTTCCACTTTCAGACTCCTCATGGCGACACCTATCTGCTCCAGAAGTTGTGACATATATTTAAGAATCACCCTGTATACGTTGCCAGGACTCCGGGAAAACAGAGCCGCCGTCGGTGATTCACCATTCCAATCATAATTGAAAGCACATTATAAATAGCCACGGCCTGAGTTAGACCAAGGCCAACTAGATTACTACAGGCCCGCTCACGTGAATTTTAAGGGTGTCCCCACTTTCTGTTGGAGTAATTACTGGGGTTGTTCATAGGGGACGCCAAATGACAGGTACAAACATGCCTTTCATGTGTTTGCAGCAGTTAACCGAAGATTAAAAAGGATTTCTGGGTTTTCTATAATTTTTACATAATATTTATTTGTGATAACAATGATAGTTTCTTGTTGTGTTCCATTTAGCCTATTTATATCTGCAGTATTAAGGACACAGTAAGTGTTTATTCTGCATTTTGTTTTTCGGTTACATGCTGCTTTATTATGTAGTTTGTATTTTCAAGTAAAATTATTTTGGAAAGAATTGCTATTCATGAATACCTGATACTTTATTTTTATCATGCAGTGTATTAAAAATCTGACTTGTGTCAAAAGTTATTAGAAATTATGTATTCAATATTATACATTGTATTCAATACACACAATATTATACATTGTATTCAATACATACAATATTATACATTGTATTCAATACATACAATATTATACATTGTATTCAATACATACAATATTATACAATGTATAAAATATTATACATTGTGTAGTTATATCATCAGTTTATTGTAAATTCATGTGTTAATTTCATTAACATTCCATTAAAGTCTTTCCAAACAGGTATCAAGCCTTCTAATTAATTCTTTATTTATAATTAATTATAATAAAATATAATTAAATTAGTTGGTTAAAATTCTATATAGTTGTATTTTATTAACCATTAAAATAAAGTCTGCTTTTATATGCATTTTGCAATTTAGCTTTCAGTGTAAACTATCAATTCATTATCAGTTATTCAACATGCCTGAGAAATCATTTCATCCAATAAACCGCCTTCAGTGTAAATAAAAGAGTAGAAAAAGGTATGTAAGATTTAAATTTTATTTTAAAATTTGTTATGAAAGGTTATCATATCACGATATCATCATCGTCGTTGGAAAATAAAATGCGATAATTTTTTGAGAAAAAAACAATCTATTTCTGTATGTAATCAGAAACTGGGACATTAATTGGCATTTATAGTGTGTTAGATTGGGAATGTTTTCCTATGCAGCAGGCGCCCTCTGTCGGAGAAAAACTACGTGCGAGAATCGCCACTGCGAAAATTTGGGGACAGGTTTTCTGTAGCGTTAGGCTCACGTGAGCAGGCCTGTAGTAAATCTAGTTGGCCTTGGTTAGACACACGGTTAGAAACGCGTAACCTGTTTCCATGGAGATGATTGTTTTGGTTTGTGGGGGGTGAACCAAGTCATCAAAACCTCATCAAGGCGACCAACTTAGTTTCCGTAGTTGTTAAGAAAAATAAACTACATAAAGTTATTTGGAGGAGATGTGCAAGGTATAGATATATGATATTGATTTTAATGCAAAAAAAAATAAATCTGGTTGTGAGTGAAAGTAACTTCAATTTAAACGATGGAGAGGGGATGTCTGAACATGATGCAGAGCCGTAGTCAAACTGTGTCTATAGGGGCTGAGTCCTCCTGGAAAATATTTTGGTGCTCTTTTACAATATGATACGAGCTTCCGTTTTGGCGCTCGCCAAACGACTCGCCACTTACCTATATCTTTTTCTCCTCAAACAGCGGATAAACAAAATTAAAGGTGGGCTAACTCAAAAACAAATGTTATGTTTTAATAAGTATTTTAAACTGGTGGCTAATTTTCTCCTGTTATTACAGTTTCAAAATATTTGGGGATTAAGAAAAATTACTTTTTCAAAATGGCGGAATCGCGGTGGGCATATGCGTTCGTTGTGACGTTGAGTTCAGAAAAGTCATATGAAGTTGAATTTAAAGTAGAGAAATAATATTGAACGTAAATTAGAGAAAAAATTAAATTAAATTTAGAGAAAAACAAACTTGAATTTAAATTAGAAAAAGAAAAACGAAGTTGTATTCAAATTAAAGGGCCAAGGCTCGCTAACGCTCAGCTGCTCTTTTGTTATTCTTTTAATAATAATATTAATAAAATAAAATAAAAAACATTAAAATAATTGTTTTTAACTTATATTTAAATTAGAACAAAAAAAAGTTCTAAATTTAAATTAGAAAAAAACTTCGAGTATTGAACTGACAAGAGGGAGCATATCACAGTGGTTAGTGAGTAAATATTATTGGGTCGGGTGTGAAGCTAGCGGAAGGCAGGGGAGGGAGCGGTTTCTGCGGTTTACCATTACCAAGATGGCTATCAACCTGTTCCTTTCTTTCTACCCCACCCTCTCTTCCCCACTTGACTTATTGACTGTGATTATAGCTCCATTTATCTTAATGGGGGGCAAAAAATGAAAAACCCTTATTGCATGGATAAAATACAATTTTGCCTCTATTCTGAAACCTCCTTGGCCTCCCCGATTATGCCAGTGCAGGCCCTGATTGTATTTACAAAAACCTTTACCTTATCCTTTTTGTCAACAGACAGACAAAACAAGTCCATGCACAGAGTAGAAATGCAGCAGGAGAAGATCTTTTCTCCTGTTGCCAGATGCTAGCGTTTTGGTCAAGTAAATATTATTAGATGGAAACACTGGTAGGAATTTTTTGCAGGGTCCACGTACATGTGCAGAAAGCAGAGCTTATCCTGTTTGTAGACGTTAGTGCAATATCTTGCAAAGCCTCAAATACAAAGAGAAGAGTATTGTTTCTGTGGCCAAATGGTCAAAGCATTCCAGTTCCAGTGGAGGGTCCCCAGTTCGGTCCTGGTCCATGGTGATGACTCTTTTTCTATATATAAAAAATTTTTATTTTGTGCTAAAAACGTGGGTGTCAAAAAATTATTAATCACTAAACCCCATATACGGAGAAAAAGAGCATTATTCTGGTGCCTTGGTGGCCTAACTGGTTATGGCCCATTGGTCCGACTCCAGGCCAAGACGGTGTGCTTTTTCTTCTGTAGATGCTTTTGCTTCTGTACATAAAAAGCTCTAGTTTGAGCTTAAGTGTGTCCAATATTAACTTCTTTTTTTTTTTTTCAGTTTACTTTGGTTTGAAAAATGGCTTCAAATTATTTTGAATCTGGGTTCAAGACATCATTTTCAAACAAAAATAGGTAACCCTGTATATACTATATGGAACTTAAATTTTAGTACATGGAAATAATGATTGGATTTTGTTTAAAATTTGTGTACGCAAGATTATTATTGTTACTTACGCAAGCCATTAAAATATGATAGCAATCTTGCAGAAGTGAAAATGTAAGTGAACCCAAATGTGATGATAAGCAATTGAGACATCTTAATCATTTCTGTCGAACTACAAACCTTCAGATTTAAGTAACTTGTTTCTGAGGGTAGATCTGATCGTTTGGAATGCCGGGAATCTATGTTAGTACACATATGAACGCCACATTGAGGGATAATCTAAACGGTGTTAAATGGTATACTGTCTCAACACAAACCATTTGGGATCCATCTGGTATGATGGACATTCTAGTCTGGTTCATATTATAGACAGTATAGCGGTTTCCTGTGGTATGCAGTGATAACTTGTGGCATGATTTGAGTGAAGCGGCTTGTAGCTAATTCACCAAAACACATTAATTTATGGCCTATACTCGCCAAGAAATCGGTTTGGGTTCTCGCTTCACTTAAATCTTATCATGAGCTGCCTTTGATGGTATGTTGGTGCAAAGCGAATCACTGATCAGTGGCTTCACAAACAAAAAAAGAATTGCTACAAGCTAACTATAAGTTTCATTCGACTTGCATTTTCCTTTCTTTACATTGCAATTTAAATACCACAGAATGCATACTTACTTACTGTTGCTCAATGCTTTCTAAATTCGTTACATTAGAACCTAGAGTATCCAAATTTCACTTAACTGCAATCTGGATTAATCAAAATTGCTTGCTGCACATTTTTTTATTATTATTTTTGTTTTAAGTGAATAGCCATTCAACACTTTCAGCAAAATGTTCATCTTTGTTTTCTAGCGTACTTCGGTGTTAAGAAACTGTGCCATGCAAATGCTAGGCGTGGACATAATAATAAATACAAAATGTTCAAAATATAACTTGGGCGATGTTCTGTTCTTTTTTTACTCACCATGTCCTCCCCCCCCCCATTTGACCGCACGTGATTTCATGTGTGGGAGTGAAAATTTCGAAGTCAGAGGGGGCTTTAGTGATGTGTTTTGATAGATGTATCACATCTGTATAGTCCCGATAAGGTATACTTTTACATAATGACCGATACATTACAACTGATCCATAAATTCCCAGTCCTGCATGCCTTTTCTGAAAATTCCCCGCTCCTAATCGGAATTACATAGTCTCCCCCACTCCCGTTCGATGGTGTTGGAAGAATTAATAGCCACTGTTTCAGTCTTACTGGATTAGTTTAACCTAGGACATCTGGTCCCGATGGGGAGAGGATGAGTAAATCACCTCACAAGCGAAAACTCATGATGTCATAACCACAGCGTGTTTTTGGATAAATATTGTTTCTTTGCACCTTTACGTTGAAAATTGAATTTCAAGATTATCTGCAATTGGGTCAGCTCCTTTATTTCAAATAATCAGCATTCTTCTGCATATGTGTTATAATGGTGTTATACATGTGTTATAATAGTGTTATAATAGTGTTATAATGCTTTCTAGACCGAAAGAACGTGAGTTATTGCAAGAGTACTTACTGAAAATAATCGAACGAGAAAAGCAAACAGAGCAACTTTCATTCACTTTGCTCCACTCTGTCGAAAACATGGAACAGAAAATTAATACAATGTCTATTTATTTGGAAAAGATGCAAATACTGCAGGTTTGTGTGATTTCTTTTTATTAATGAGCTTGTTCATTTCACAGTGGACCTTTATTTATTATCTTATGTCTATTAAATCATTTATTATAATTTAATTATACTAAGTTTTAGAAATTCTGATATACAATGTGCAAAAAGAGTAAATAAACATGTATTGTAATTATGCTAAGCATATGGTTTATGTTTCATTTATACTTAATTGGGTGTTGTCTCTTGAGCGGTGTTTCGTAAACTATTTAAAACTGTAACTTATCTGGCCTAGGATCTGAAGAAGAGTGTGTGTATAGATGTAATTTAATATTTGACTAATTTAAATTTTGTTTACTTTTATAGGATCATTTATTTAATCAGCCTACAAAGCAGTTGGAGCCTGAAAAAGATTTATATAAAGTGCAGGTGTATATTATATATGTTCTTTCTTACATTCATGCCATGTACATTACGTGTCGCTGGAATTTGCCTCACACATAGGATTTCTTTTTTGGATGGGGCCATTTATTATCAAGTGCATCAAAATTTCTTGACTCAGAAGGAAGGGGTTCTTGGTGAGGCAGATCTATCCTGTTCTTCATCAAAATTGCTGCATCTGTGAAGTGTGCCATTCCTGTGGATGAGGCAGTGCCAGCATAAAGCACATTGAAATTGCTTGGCTCTGAGGATTGGGGAAACAATGCCTTTGATATTGAAAAATTTCCCCACCTATCGAAATGATTTCCTAATGGGTAGGGCAATTTTTCAACATTGAAAAGATGGAGTTTTTCCATCCTTGATGAGCTCTTCAACGATTTTAACATCAAGCAATATGGAAATTACCAGACTTAGAATGAAAAAGCTCATTCCGTAGATAGGACAGCTATACCGTTCGATATTGAGGAATTGTTCTACCTACGAAGGAACCATTTTAAAGATGGGATTTAGTTTTAATGTCAAACATGCTAAAATTTTCGGACTCAAAAAGAAAAAACTTGTCCTGGGTGGGCAACTTAATCGTATCAACATTGGGAAATTGCCCTATCCAAGAGCGGACTGGGTCCTCTCAAAGGACGCCTACTTTGGATTTTTGGAGGTCCTTGCCCATTCTGAGGCATGAATCCTATCACTGGTACCAATCCACCCCTCGCCCTACCCATGGTGTGGTCATTTCTGTAGTAGGGCAATCTCAAGATAAGTAGTGTATTATCCTATTCAGTACTTTGTTTTTAAACTTTGTTTTGTTTGTTGATACACTACTTATGTAAGCTTGATTGGTGATGTAACACTATGCAGTATAAATGGATTTAAGAACAACAATGTTTTAGGCATAGGAAAAATTTTTTTAACATATTATTGGATTCATGTTTCAGATGAACAATGGCAGCATCAGGAATTCGAATGATCTAAAACTAAATAGAACTGAAGCGATGCCATATCAGAACTGAAGTGTTGCCTTGTTTACCAGTCTATTTGCATAATGCTAGAGCTATCTGTTGGTGACACAAGGAATCTAGTAGAAATTGAGGAGAGATTTGATGTTTGGAGAACTGAAATTTAGTTTTTCCACGCCTTGCTGAAACTCGGTGTCATCTTGTGATCATTAACGATATTTTCAGAGTTAAGGTTTATAAAGGAACCTTTCAAAAAATCCAATTCGGCTGGCGATCTTGGTTGATGGATGATTGACGCGTCTTGGAAATTGAATTTGTGTTTTTTTATCCCAGCAGTGAACTGTTGTGAAGGATTTATTAAAATCAGCCTGTGATACGTAATGTTGATATTTTTTAATTCTGTGCAGTACAGCTTGTTTGGTCTGGCTGATGTATCATAAATTACATTGACAAAATATTTGGTACACTGTCCAGCGTTGTAGTGTAGGAAGTTCATTTTTAAGTTTAGAGGGCTGAATTTTATTGAAAGGGGAGAAAACTACCTTAAAGTTTGCATGTCTAAGTATTGCAACCACCAGAAATTATTTTATGTGTAAAAATTCTATTGAGTTCATTAAACAATTTCAAAATTTTACTGCAGAAAATTCACCATAGCTTCCTTCGATGTTAAATCCATGTTCACTAATATTCCAGCCACGGGTACCCGCGAATGCATCGAACGACGGTTAACGGAATTCCACTATGCGCAGCCGAAAATCATGGAATTGTTAACTCTAACGTGTATTTGTATTAACTCAACACAGTTTGTATTTATGGGGCAGCATTACCAACAAACGGAGGGTCTGGCAATGAGTGAACCGTTATCACCCATTTTGTTTGACATTTACATGCACTTTTTTGAAGTTAAACTTTTTGGAAATATCACTTTTAAATTGTGGACCTGGTACGTTGATGATGTATTTATCATTTGGGAGGGTCCACCAGACCAAATTTTGTCGATTCTTCCTACTGTCAACTCGATTGACCAAAACAAAAAACTTCTTACACTACAACGCTGAGGAGTGTACCCAATATTTTGCCAATGTAATTTATCCTACATCAGCCAGACCAGACGAGCTTTATTGCACAGAATTAAAGAACATCAATGTTACGTACCAAAGGCTGATTTTAATAAATTCTCCATCGCAGTTCATTGCTGGGAGAAAAAACACAAATTCAATTTCCAAGTGGCGTCAATTATCCGTCAACCGAGATCGCCAGTTGAATTGGATTTTGTTTTAGCCTTTCTTTATAAATCTTAACTCTGAAAACATCGTTAACGATCACAAGACGACACCGAGTTTCAGCCAGATGTGGAAAAACTTAATTTCGGTCCACCAAACATCAAATCTCTCTTCAATTTCTACTAGATTCCTTGTGTCACCAGCAGATGGTGCTAGCATTATGCAAATAGAACGGTAAATACGGCAACACTTCAGTTTTGATATGGCATTGCTTTAGTTCTATTTAGTTTTAGATCACTCGAATTCCTGACGAGGGACGGCCATTGCCCGTCCGAAACGTACGTCGAATAATGTGTTAAAATTTTTTCTCTTACACCTAAAACGTTGTTCTTCTTAAATCTATTTACACAATTTATATGTTACTAGACTGGGTTGTCCATTGAATCAATTTCCCGTTTCTTTAAGACTTCTTTTCTCCTCAAACACTATACTTAGGGCTAATCATTAAACATTAAGTTTTATTGAATACACATTAAATTGCAGTTCCAAACATGGGAAAGACTTAAATGTTGAGATTTGATTGGTGATTTGTATATAAAAATACAAAAAAAAAAACCTTTTTCTTTGCAGGCAATGGGTGGAAGTTTTTCTACGTTCTCTCATATACGGGAGAATCAGTTCCCATATGTTAGTGACTTTCTCTCATCCGATAACTATAAGGATGATTACCAAATTCGATCTGCTTTGATTCAGAATGCGTTTCCAAGCAGCAGGCTCAATTTAGAACATCCACATGAAGTACACAACCCAATGGCACAGAGACTGGAAGCTTCTTTACGAACAGAACCAAAATTTATTGGCAGTTTTCAACACCAAAATACTAGTGATCAACCAATTTTTCCAGCCAATGTACAATCGACGTTAGGTCTAGTGGAACAAAACAGGAGTCAAGCTATGAGAGAGGGAATGCTTGCAAGTAACACACCGAATTCAGTTCATCCAGAATATTTTGCAGAAAATACACCTCAGAAAGAGCAGTCATATGCAATTCTGGATGAACGACATTCAGTCTATCCTATGCTGCCACCAAAAAAGCATTCTCAATTAGCTATTAACACATCCATAACTCAGAAGGACATTTTAGATCCTCAGCACTCAACTCATTCTTTATACACACAACCTACAAACAAAACAAATGGGATCCCATCCACACAACATGATTTTAGTGATAGATATGGTTCTACGAATCCTGCAGCAAATCTTGATCAAAATTCTAATGCAAATTTTCTAGTGAAAAATTATAATCATGTTTCAGAGCCAGCTCCACCTTTTGAAAGTAGAACTATGGAAAATGAATCTGTGATAACTAATATGTCCAAAGTTCCACCAATTCCCAAATCTATAAATAATCAAATTTATGAAATACATAGAAATAATAGTAATATTGAAGAAGGTGGCATTCTTAAAAAGGGTAAGGAGGCAATGCAGGAATCAGGGGATGCCATTTCTTTAGAGCAAAACCAAAATTGGAGTAATGACACCAATGTCTTATCGCAAAATCAAACTGAAGAAAGTGTTGTATCTCATCATGCAAACAAAATGAAAACTAGTGTATATTTAAGTGACAGTCCAGTTAGAAAAGACGGTATTCTTGAGTCTAAAATTTCAGTTTCAAATGTTAGAAGAAACTCTCAGGGAAAAGGTAGTGTAGAGAATTCTCAAAATAATAATGTAAAAAGTGATGTAGTTGGGAGAGCTGATAATGTAGAAGATGAAATAAGTTATGGAACAGAAGCATCTGATCATGTAGAAACCAAAACAGCTAATGGAACAAAAGCGGCTGATAATGTGGAAACCAAAACAGGTAATGGAGCAAAAGCAGCTGATAATGTGGAAACCAAAACAGGTAACGGAACAAAAGCTGCTGATAATGTAGAAATCAAAACAGGTAATGGAACAAAAGCAGCTGATAATGTGGAAACCGAAACAGGTAATGGAGCAAAAGCAGCTTATAATGTAGAAACCAAAACAGGTAATGGAACAAAAGCTGCTGATAATGTAGAAATCAAAACAGGTAATGGAACAAAAGCAGCTGATGGTGAAGAACCTGAAGTAATTGATGATATAGAAACAGGTGTAGTTAATATGGTGGAAAGTGGAATGGCTGACGATGTGGAAACAAAAGTAGCTGGAAATATGGAAACCGAAATGCTTAATCCCGTTGAGAAGGATGTACCTAAGAGAAGGGAAAGTGAAATAGCAAAGGATGAAACTGCAGATGGAATGAAAACTGGTAAAGTAAAGGTTGAAACGACTACTACTGGAATGGAAGCATCCCATGCGAATAGAAAGAGCAGTGTCCCAACTGAAGATCAGGAAATTAAACCTTCTGCCCAAGCTATTTCTAGTAAAATTGTTTCACCTGCTGAAAGCAGGAAAAAGGCAAAAATCCTGAAGAAAGTGAAGACTAGAAAAGAAAGTGTCTTGGCTCGGAGAAGTTCATTGCTACTCTCTGAAGAAAGTTCTGAGAGTGGAGGAAGCATCTTTAATAAGGGGTTGTCTTTAACATGTAAGTGTATTTTCATATTATATACATACACAATGAAATTTGGTTATGATGATGTTAAAAGGACCATTCAAATTTTGATGCTTTAACAAGAGATGGTGTGGTAAATGATTATATATAAATAATCTCTGAGAGAATTTTGACATATAAGCATGACAACTGAGATCATTATTAACGAGTCTGATTGTGTGTATGCATATACTGTATATTCATATACACACATAATATAGAATTATCCAATAAACTAGAGATCTAGACTCTCACCTTGATGGTCAATTGATCCTGTTTAAGACCATGATGATGACTTTTTGTCTTCTGTCCATTATTGCACCTAATCATTTGGATTTCTGATTATTTATAACTGTTTTAATTAGCATTGATAATTGGGATTGTATTGAATGCATTATATTAGATGACAGTTTTATATTTTTTATAGTTGGAGCTGTTCATTATACAGGTTTTATTGTAGTCCAACGACAGAGGAATGGATTAAAGACAGTTTATATGTAATTTTGAAAATATGGTTAAGATTATATATATATATATATATACACATGCACATATAGTATTTTGAAAAATGTAAGGAAGTTATGTAAAATTGAAATGACAGAAAATTGACAGAAATAGAGATACTAGAAATACAGTAAAACATTAAAAATCAAAAATAAAAATCAACAGAATAACACTAAATTAGCAAAAATTTTCACTACCAATAAGTTTAGCAACTTCATAGGAAATACAAAAATAGAGTCAGTAAGTAAAAACAAGCAATTTGAGATAAGAAACGGAGATAATTTGACGAAAATATCATAACAAATGGAAAATGAAAAACGGGATTCCACGTGTAGGAACGTTTTCAAGGGAGGCTCCAAACACAAGGTCTTTAAGCAGTGGAATGTTTTTGTATAGAAAGGAGCTTAAGCTAAAAAAAATTCCACACCTCCTGACATTTCAAGAGTGAAAAATGAGCCGAATTAAAACGAATAAAATTCACGAAAATGATAAAAATTGGGGACTTACATGGGGATGCAGATGGAATAATGATACAGCTAACAAGGTGTGAATAAATTTAGGCTTAAACAGAAGAGAGCTTAGGGGAGGGCAACGGAGTTGCCAGCCTAAAGCTAAAGGAGCCAAAAGCATTATGAAAGCCTCCAAAATGGAGAAATTTCAGAGCAGTCTTTTTGTTTTTTTGAACCTATTAAAAAAATAAGCAATAAAATAAAAATAAGCAAAAAATAAAAATAAGCAAAAAATATTATTTCTCAATTAAAAAGAACCCACAGAATTTGAAGACTCAAGCCTTTTAGAAGCTATTAAATTGCTTGAATGCAGACTAAAAGGCAATCTAATACCGGAACGTTTTATTGCTTATTTTTTTAATAGGTTCAAAAAACAAAACAAAAAGATTGCTCTGAAATCTGTCCATTTTGGAGGCTTTCCTAACGCTTTTGGCTTCCTTAGCTTTAGGCTGGCAACTCTGCTGCTCTGTATCCCTCCTCTCTTTCGTTTAAGCTTAACTTTGTTCACACCTTGTTCGCTGTATCGTTATTCCGTCTGCATCCCAATGTATATCCCCCAATTTTTTATCATTTTCATAAATTTTATTCGTTTTAATTCGGCTCGTTTTTTGCTCCTGAAATGTCGTGAGGCGTGGAATTTTTTTAGCTTAAGCTACTTTCCATACCGAAACATTCCATTGCTGAAGGACCACGTGCTTGGAGCCTCCCTTGAAAAAGTTCCTACACGTGGTGTCACTTTTTTCATTTTCCATTTATTATGCTATGTTTGTCGAATTCTCTCCATTTCTTAAATTGTTGGTTTTTAATCACTTAACGGTAATTTTGTGTTTCTCATGAAGTTGTTAAACTTATTGGCAGTGAAAATATTTTTGCTAATTTATTGTTATTCTGTTTATTTTTATTTTTAATGTTTTTACTGTGTTTCTGCTATCTCTATTTCTGTCAATTTCCTGTCATTTCAATTTTATATAATTTAATTACATTTCTAAAAATACTATTTTCATCATAAAAAATGCAATTGCAGCTTTTGCGCAGTCACCTTTTATGAATTGCTTATGCTTCTTTTCATTTAATTCTTTTAATATATAAGTATATATATGTACTTATGTATTTTAGCATCTGCTGCATATAAGAGTCTTATTGGGGCTGCCCCAATTACACAGGAAAATCGAAAGCCTGAAACCAGTGCAGAATCGGAGAGTGAAGATGATGTGGAAAAAGCTTTAAATATGGCAATGCAAAAGGCTTCCACTGAAACAAAGTAACTCTTTTCACCATGCTAAGTACCTCTTTTATAATTATACTAACTAACTCTTTACACTGATGCTAAGTAGTTTTTTCCTCAGAAATTTTAAGTAACTCTTTTACGTCGTTGCTACCTCACAATTTTCTCACCAATTCTTTAAGTACAGTCCATCTCAAAAGTATATGGACATCGACTAATTTAAAATAAAAACTGAAAAAAAAAGTTGTACGAAGATACAATTTTACGTACATCAGATAACATGCGACTTGAATAAGTATACAAGACTTTAACAGATCTTGTGGCAAAAATGACTTTAAAAATAAAATTTAAAAATTGCCTATCTTAAAAGTATATGGACATAAACATTCTATTAAAGTTCAGAACTTCATATTTGTATAGTTGCACAATTGCTGTGAATTGTTTGGAATGCTCGATCAGGCATACCGTTAATTAAATTTTGAAGATTATGGGATCAAGGGAAAACCAATTACATTCAATTTGCTGTTTTAGTTTGTGAACAGTTTCAAACTGATGATTCAGTATATACATCATGTGATAATTGTGTGATAATGTGATAATTTCCACAGGATTTAGCCCCGGGGCTATTGCTTGTCAGTATAAGACACACATGTGATTACCTGTAAACCATGTATGAGTAGACATGGATTTATGTGTTGGAGCATTGTCTTGTTGAAATACCCAATTATCTTCTCCAGTTGCTTTCAAAATTGGCAATAAGATACTTTAGATTAGATAATCTTTTGAAGTTTAGCGACTCAAACAAATTTTTTTTTACTTTTGTGCTTTTAAACCACTTTTATATTACTGTCCATATACTTTTGAGACATACAGATTTTGTAACTTTATTTTATTTTTATTAAGTTTTGTATCAAAAACGATTTAAAGTTTATTTACGTATGTGAATCTTTATCATACTTATTCATGCAAACTTTCAATTTAATTCATTTTCTTACATTTACCCCATCAAATCTGCTGTCCATATACTTTTGAGACAGACTTTAACCCCTTTCTACTGATTCTAAGAAGCTTTTGATACTAAATAACTCTTCCAAAGGCACTAAGCAATTCCTTTCAACCAAGATGCTAAATATTGCCTTTTTACATTAGTACTAACAAGGGAACCCCTTTCGCTGTTCACTGCACTTTGAGATCAGACCTATGGAAGATGATAATGCTTGACTTCCTGATCACGAATATGTAATCATTTGTCTGCTAAAATGATATGACAATTTTTTATGAATATTTGAAGTCCAAAAATGACACTTTTTTCGCCAGGTTTGATATTTTTTAATCGCACTGTATGTGAGCAAAAACAGGTTTGAAGTCGGTAAGATTATGAAGGATCATCGTATTTAACGGATAAAAATAAAAAATTATGTCTCAGCTAATTTAAACAGTATAAAAAAATTAATATGAAAAATGAACTTTTAGCATAGATATTTGGCGACAATTTTGAAGAGTTGGCGGGACATTTAAGTTTCGCATTCCACTAGCTATATAAACTGTTCCGCAAATGTAACGTTAATATAGTTGTACGAGTTTCCGATTGTGAGAAAATGAAAAATATAGTGAACATAATTCAATCCGTTTTGAATTTGGTCGTTAATAAATACGACACGCTTCCGTCGTTAATAACTGACCAAGAACTTAAGGAAAGTCGGGAAGTATTGTCGAAAATCGAAAACATAATTTTTAATAACAATGTCAGTGAAAGTATCAGTTTAGATTTTGAAGACAATTGTGATTTCCGTATCGACGAAGAAAGTGATATTAGTATAGTCGGTGACGAATATTATAACTGTACTGTAAAGGGCGATCAATTGGCAAATGAATTCAGTTTAGAAAATATGCAAACAATTGTTCAGTATTTTGACAGTTGTCAAAAAAATAAATTCCAGAAAACAAACAGGAGATATCCAACAGTAAAATACCCTACTTATATTTCGAGGTTTAGAAAATATATATCAAATATGGGCACAAATATAGAAAAGTATAAAATAATAAAAAATGAAATGTTAGCCAGATTTACAAAAGCTAGGGAAAATTATTTACCTGTTCATGATATAGATTTGAAAAGATGGGCGATCCTGAAATCCCAAGAGTTAGGATTTGAGGATTTTAAATGTTCCGATAATTTTATAGATAATTTTAAGAGCCAAAACAAAATAGTTGCGCGGAAAGTAACAAAATATATCACTCAAATATACACCCAGAATATGGGTAATATAGAAGATAGTGCCATAGAATTTATTTTGCATACGATGAATGTTATCTTAAATTAACGAAATTAATTATAAGTACTTTAACTTCATTTTAACTCTGACATTCTAAATTTCTAATCCTAAATTCTAACTAATTAAATTAAAACTTTACAACCCTGTTATCACCATAACAGTACCATGTATACAGCTATGCATACTGGTGAAGTATCATATACTAGGTCCTGTATGCAGGGACAGTACAGTAACATGTAGGGCTACTTTTGGTATATATATATATATATATATATATATCTTGAAACAGGCTTTGGGACGGGCAGAGCGCCATGTTCCCAAGCCTCTTTTTACATCACTTCTTAATGTGCCATGTCTAGAAACTTCCTGACAATGTGACACGTGTTTAGGATTGTGGCTTTTTGTATTTCAATGTAGGTGTTTGGGTCAATGTTGAGTATCTCCAAATTCGTCGCAAGCGTTTTTGGTACTATCCCTGTTGCTGAGATGACTAACGGGATGATGAGGATCTTTTCCATACCCCATATATCTCGTACTTCATGTCTGAGATCTTGGTACTTGGTGATTTTCGTTGTGTAGGTTGTCTGTATGTTATTGGTGTTGGGTACTGCTATGTCGATTAAGTACGTGGTCTTATTCGATTTATCGACGAGGGTTATGTCAGGACGGTTATGTGGGACTGTCTTGTCTGTTATGATTGCTCTATCCCAGTAAAGCTTGTGTGTTTCGTTCTCATGCACGGTCTCTGGCTCATATTTGTAGTACGGGCATTTTTCTGTCAGAAAGCCAGCATTCGCTGCCAATTTCTGGTGGACTATTTTCGCTACTTGATATATATGTGTGGTATATATATAAGGAAGGCAGGAGAATCAGTTTAATCAAAGTGTTTAGTCAAAGTCTGCACACTTTGATGATAAATAGAAGGCTGATTTGATTTCAGAATTGAGAGCGCAATTATACATACTGTTGCCAAACACAAAAAGTGAAATTGTAATTATACAGTATTTAGGAAATATGGAATAAAAGGAAACAATTTGGCATATTGCCAATTTTAGAAATTGTACGTATTAAGTTTTCGTTTCTTGCTATTCTAAGTGGCAACACACAAGGAAGCCTACAAAGTGAACAAGTAGCATCTCTAGTGTGAGATGACAATACTCTTTTATATTGCCAAAATTCGTCCATATCTCAAAATGGGTTGAGATACGATGGGTAGTTGTTTTGACTTTTTTACTCCCCGCAGCGAGACTCTTTTGAATGACACTACTTTCGTTAAAATTGCCAACTCACATTTTTTGCACTTCCCTTTTATATATAGTTCTTTTGAAAAACTTCATTTAAAATATCATTTATGGAGCTTTGCTGTAGTGTTTCATAGTACTCATGATAATGTGAAGTGATTAGAGAGAGTGTGTGTTCTTTATGTATGAATATATTCAAATATCGTAACACTTTAACTAGTTTTCAGGCATATTGGAGCCAAGGATGGATCCAAAAAAAATTTGGGGGATTGAGTTGGCTGGAAACTAAAACCAGACCTGTTCCATGAAATTTGTTTCTGGGTTTGAATAAGTAAGTAATAAGTGTAAATTTGTTATATTCTTAAAGAGGATGCACACCTCTCCCCTGTTAGAGCTAGGCAGTGGCATAGACACGGGTGCCGTTAGTGGATGGGCCCATCCCCCCCAATGTTGGTATTAGGGTTCCATATCCCCTTCCAATTTCAAACAAAATGCCTTCTACTGGTATATTGTCCTCTCCAATATTTTTATGCCATCGGCGCCGATGGACATAGAGGCAATGTTGCTTTGCTTGATGAAGTGAACAGTACTTTTCGAAACATTGTGGAATCTTTTCTTATACATTGGACCAGCAGTGAAATTTTGCTAGTTATGATGAACCCTATTTAGTATTTGCATTCTTATGATAGAGGTAATGCATTTGTCTAATGAGCCCGGCAGTGGCGCAGTGTGGTAACACGTTCGCCTAGTGCGCCTTTTATCCGGGTTCGACTCCCAACAGTGCAAAGAACGCTTACTCAGAGATCTCATAAAGATCGCACTGCTCACTGTAGTCCGGGGTTTGGTTCCCTAGGCCTTAAGAGGTTCGGATTCCTCGGAAAACAGGTCCAGAGGTTCGGATTCCTCGGAAAACAGTAGGTCCCGGCGCAGCATGACCACTGTAGTCTTTGAGCCGTAAAACCACAAAATACAAATGCATTCGTCTAACTTGAGAAAAAAAAATTCAAATTCTGCTAGTGCTGAAAATTGTTGCCTTTTTTCCCCCACAGATTGCTAATCTTGAGTTTTATTCAGTAGACTAAAAAGGCGTGGATTCCTTAGAAAATCACAGGTTCTAGTGCAACGTAATCGTAGCTGTGTTTGTGCTGTATACAGGGGAATAGCTACTGTATAGCACAGGGTTGCCCAACAAAGAGCCCATGATCTGGCCCACTAACAGTGTCAATTCAGCCTGCCAACAATTTTTTGGAATAAAAAAAAAGTTCCAGAATTTCAGAATAATTTTTTTTTCAGAAATAAGGAAAAACTACTGCAATAACATGAGTTACCAAAATAAATTACTGTAAAAAATGTTGATGTCTAATTGTTATGGTCCATTACTACTTCTTCTGCTTCTTTTTGTCTTTTTTTTCCCCCGAAACTTGCTAAAACTACTGGCCTGCAAGATCCGTGAAAAATTTTCAAGTGGCCCTCTGGCCAAAAAAGTTGGACAACCCTCATATAGTAAAACCAGGCAAGGCCTGAAGGCCATGGTGAGTTGGGGGCTTGACTTTATTTTTGGGTCCTTTATTTTAATAAAAACAGGGTACCAAAAATTATTGATTGCCTAATGGCCCCAAAAGATTAGCTATACCACTGTTGTAAAGTATAAATAAACCCAGTACAGTAATATATTAAACTGAAGCTTTGTATTTTATGCTTTTTAAGATACAATATTAAGTATTAAATTTATTAAGGCTACATTTGACTGTATTGTTTTCAGTTAAAACAATTTTTTTAATGCATTTTTAAATATTATATGCATTACCATTAAATTAAACTAAGACACTAAGTTTCATTGCACATGTTTAAAAACTATTTGAACACACTTTACAGAGATGATGGATCACCAAAGAAAACCAAGCCACCACCTAAACAGGAAACTATGACTGAGCGCAAGACATCTATTGCACAATCCAGGTATGAACGCTGAATTTTGAATGTTGTAATTGATGTAGTTTGAGTAAAAAAAAGGACAGAAATCAATGTTTTTTTACGGTTATATAGAAATGTTTCTATAATTTATATCCCTAAACTCTGTATATTGACATGCAACCTAATTTATTCTGAGTGAAATCTATCCAAACGGGCCTAAAGATAGGAGTTATAAGCACTAGAGCGATAAATAGCTATAATGAGTTGTAAGTACTTGGAGGGTAGATGAAAATAGGAATGCATGTGGCGGAAACATCAATACTTGTTTGGTCATTGAAGTGAATTGGTACGCTTGAGGTTCAGATTCTTCGTTAATTGTTGATTGTACATCCAACTTGCCAAGACATCTAGCTACCTGGATGACCTGAATGCCACTTCCCTAAAATGCTATCATTACTGCGGGTATGTGATAGCATTTACAGCAAGGATGGATTCAAAGTGGGGGGCGGTTGCCCCACCCTTCAGCCAGGATTATATCATTGAATGAAAAGTGATGGACACGTGACTAAAAACGAGAATTGGAAGCAAGTTCTCGTGAAAGGATTTCTTGATCTGCCCTTGATTTAGAGAGGGTTTTCATCTTGCAGAGAACAGTTAATAAGTGATGATAATATATTTGGAATAAAAATACAAAGTACCAGGGAAGAAATTTACATACGAAAGGGTTAAATACTGATAAATAATAAATAGATCACCCAAGCTTTCGGCCATTTTGGCCATTTCTTCAGGAGTATTTTTTTTTTTTTTACTCCTAATGAAAGCTGCTGATACATCCGAAAACTCGAGTGATCAATTTGCTGTTTCACCAGCATTTAACCTCTCATATGGATCACTCCACAGTATGGAAGACACATTAAGAAAAATTGTAAATAAATGAGGAATACTTTTAAATTCATTTAAATTATTTTAAAACATCTATATTTAGTAATTTGAAAGAAAAGTTTAAAAAATGTCTTAGTTATAGTGATAAAGAGGTTATTAAACCTAGTTGAGTCCTTTCCGAGCAATGTTGTACATGCTCGTTGAAAACTCTATGCTGTACTCTAGAAGTTAAAGAAAACTTAATATGGCTTTATGTCTACAGTTTATTTTATACTTATATCAGTTCAGCAGGGGTGGACTGGGCCACCGGCAAACCAGCCGCTGGGCAGGTACGTCCTCATGGGCCATAGGACTCGCGCCCTCCGATAATCCAAGGTATGCACCCTTTGAGAGGACCCAGTCCGCCCCCGCAGTCCAGTATAATTTAAAACTGCAAAGTTAAGAAATTAAATATTTTTGGAATGTTATTAGTAAATGCTGAAATAATAAAATAATTCTGTATCTTAACTTATAATTTGTAGCTCTTGTCAAATTGTCTCGTCCGTTACTTTTTTAAATATTTAATTTCAATATAAATTAAAACTTCAGAAAAAATCGAACCCTCCTTTCTCAAGTAAGCACTATGCCATATAACATATATATTTAATGAAAGCTTTAAGCACCTTTTATGAGAACAGAAATTTCCTAGAGAATGCATGGACCCATAAATGTATGTCTATTTCATGGCCTGCTCGTTACCAAATTAGAGTTAAAAATTTAATCTAAACGAACAGTTGTAAAAAAACAATGCTTATATGTTGTTTTTGATAATAAAATTAATTTCCAAAATTATGTTTTTCAAGAGAAAATTCAGGATTTCACAAAAGTGGTCTTCTTTACATGTCCCGTCCGTTACTATGGAGTGACCCATATGTAATATGTTCCAGAAACAACAAATATTCACGTGTGACTTTATGTAAATTATTCCAAGAGTTATTGTAATTTTATGATGATTTTTGATGGTGTTTCATAATGATTTTCTGATGATGTTTCATAATGATTTTCTGATGATGTTTCATAATGATTTTCTGATGATGTTTTTGAAAGGTCCACATGTTCCTCCACCTGCTTTTCTAATATCATTATAATGGTAGTGTCAACACTATTATTAATTCTGCAAGTATGTGTCAGAAAGGTTGGCAGAATTAGCTGTACTGTATTTCTAGAAGGAGTTTGGACAAAGTCCAATAAAATCAAACAAGATAGTGTCACATGGACTTTGTTTCTTCGTAGTCTTCGGTTTTGGATTGGACATAGTTCTGTTGTAGACTGGAGGTTATACTAAAGCATTTGTCTTGCACTTTGTTTGATCTTGTATGCTGCCTTTCTATCTGAAATGAAATGTTTTATTGACATAATATGTTGTTTCATTATTAAAATATGTTGTTAAAATGTGGTATTTTATTGTCTATTTGTAGGAAACCTAGCATTTATCCTATTCCAACACAGAAGATGAAACTCACTAAAGCTTCGAGACTTGGTATTTATTACAATTTTTTGTCAATTGTATCAGATAAAGGATATTTTACTGAGGTGGAAGGAAGGCTACAAGTGTATAAAAGTGTCCATTGATAAACTTTTTGATAAAACGTCGATAAAATGTCAGTTCCGTATTAAAGTGCTATTTTATCCAATCTAAACCTTGCTTGTTTTAGACCACCAAACCCTCTCTCTTAGCTCCGCCATTTTTTGTATGTATATTACTTTAATATTAGTAATCCATGATCACATTATTTTTTTCTCTTGATTTTTTATTAAATTTGATGTTTAATTTAATTTTTCTTTAAATTGTATCACTGGGAATTATTAAATTAGAAAATTGGATGAATTCTCTTTAGACAACTTCGACTATAGAAGCTGAAATTGATTCTAAGACATGTGATTTGTCCATTACCTTGTACTCCGTTTTTCCATTAATGTAAAATATATATGTCTCTATTGATATACTCTGTTTGTCTATAATATTAAATCAAGGGTGGGAAAGTTACAGCCTTCTAATACATTAAGTGCAGCTTTTTTGAATGAATCCAAATTTTTCAGAACCAATCCTTTTATTTTTATTTATACGTGTTTTTGTTTATTGTACTTTCATCGTAATCTTAAACTGAACATATTTAAAATACAAAAGAGTAAAACAAGATTCAGTGAAATCATCCATCCTGGTTTATAGACACGTTTAAACCATGCAGCCTTCTTAGAATGCAGCTAACTTAATGCAGCCTTCTTAGAATGCAGCTAACTTAATGCAGCCTTCCAACATTGAAAGGTTCCCACCTATCTCATAAATCCTGTTACTTACATATGTGCTAAATAAAAATTGCACAACTGCCACTGTGGACGGGAAATGACCGGGGTTCTAAAAGCCCGGTGCGAAATGTTTTCTCTTTTTCCTTTTTTTTAAATTATCATTAAATACAATCTAAAAAAAAATTATCATACTTTTTTAAATTTTTTCTCTCAGAACAGAAAGTTTTGAGACCGTTACAAACGACTCTCATTAAAATGAGGACAACTTCGATATTACTGTGAAAGGAAAGAAAACGTTGTTTGATGTAGGTGCTAAAACTTAATTGCTTGGGACGATTTTTTTTGCAAATGGAATCCAGCTAGCAGATTGAAATTCCAGAATCATTGAAATATACATCAAGTGTAAGATATTATTACCCTTCACAGGGATAACACAATTGCCAAATAATGGTCAACACAGAAAAGCCTCTGGGGCGAGTTTTTTATATGTTTTTTTTTGGTGCAGAAATAATTATACTTGAATATTCTGACGCGTTTATTAGCTCAAACTAGAGCTTTATTCGTTTTGGAGAAAAAGAGACGCTTTCCCCATCCTGGATTCGAACCAGGGTCCCTCCGTTTAGCCCGGAGTGTCTTGGACCGCTAGACGAATGAGGACAGGAAACAACGCTCTCTTTCTCCGTATGTAAAGATGTAAGATATTATTTCGCATGTATCTCCCTCTCTACCACAACCAACATCCAGCGGTTCAACAACGTAAATCTTCTATTATACTTTTAATCATTAAACCCGTTAATTATATTTATATTTTAAACTTATATTAGTTATTTTGTAATATTAGAATATTGTGAATAGTAAAACAATTGCTACATGTTATAATTGTTTAATTTCAACATTTTATATTTTTGAAAACTGAGATATTAAAGGAGTAATATTTCAAAACACAACGTTGTATTATCAGAGCTAGAAGGCTTAAATGTATTAAATATAGAAGAACTTGTGTGGAAAATTAAACAATGAAACACGTCAAAAATTTTTACTTTCGTCAAAATATAGGCTTATTAAGTAATTTTTCCTATTTTTCATTTTTTCTCCTCATTAGTTTTTTTTTAACGCCATTTTGCCGCCCTAGGCGGTCGCCTACTCTGGCCTAATGGTAGAAACGGCCCTATATAGAATCCATCTTAGATAAACCATCAAATAGTTTTGAGATATAAAAATATGAACCCTCTTTAACTGGTAATAACTTTACTAACTGGAGTCAACATTGCTGACTTGTAATAACTTTAAAAATTGGTTATAATTTTACTAATTTACCGTAGCTTTACTAACTTGCCATAACGCTGCCAATTTGTAGTGATTGTGTAGACTTCTCTCTCATTCAAAGTTAGAAAAGGCCTTCTGTCTCTTTTAAATAACATTATTACATAAATAATAACGATGTTTTAAACAATATTGTTACTTTAAAATATGATTGTTTTATAGCATTAGGTTTGGATTCCGAATCTGATGGTGCTCCAGTTCAGTCAAGCATTAAGAAGCAAGTTGAGGAAGAAAGCGACGAATTTGATTTCTTCAGTTAATAAAAACAGATTCAAAAAAGATAGTTCAGTATCTCCTTGAAGAAGACTCGCTCAGGATACATGTTTTCAGGAATGGGAGCATAAGGGGAAGTTGTAAATTTCAATTTTTGTGTGGTGCGGTATGTGATCTTTGTTGATATTGCACTGTGAAAAACCAAACTATACTAGTCTTAAATGCTTGAAAAACCTTGTTTTCCTCAGAATGTGTATTAACGTCCTCATGCCCTAACGCCAATTATTTTTGCTGTATTTGTAAAATGGTAGGTAAATTGCGCACAGTGTATGGTAAAAATAACATGCATACCTGCCAACTTGTACGATTTGTCCGTACAATATACGGTTTTTGGTGAATTGTACGAATGATCAGTAAGTTTTTTTTTTTAAAGGGCAAAAAACAAAAACACATTACAGAGTTGCGACCTCAATCCGTTCCCATGACTAAGCTTGGGCGATGTATCGATACATCGTGCACAACCGGTGTGAAGCCGACATCGTCACACCAGTTTCGTAATTTTCAAATCGGCGATACATCATGATGTCATAACGCCAATTCCGATGTTTCTTTGTGCTGTTTTACGATATCGTCTCATCGCTTGGTCTGGACGGTTTCCCGGTTTCACACTCTCATCTGTATCTGACGTGGATCATAGGAAAATAATACATTGCGCATGCCCACGGACTTGGACGATGCTTCTGAGTCTTTCCTTAGGGGATGGTATAGAAATTGCGGAAACGTCGTACTTAGACAAATGCATTACGACTATAATCGTAAACAGAGAAGAATAGTAAATTAGTGTTGACGTTTTATCCTGATATGGATCCTAACGTAACGCTTTTTGCTAAGGGGTGCTAGTGTAAAATATATCGTGTGATTACTATGTGACTGAAATCGTAAGCTGTAAATAGATTCCCGTGCTCTTTTCTAAAAAAACTGGTGGGGGGAGCAAGAGCCCCTACCATGTTACGACAATATCCTAAGGCACGTATTCAATGGAATCCATTTACGAATTCAGTCACATAACACGCATTAAAAGGAAAATGCGTAGGACATTGGGATCTATAGCAGGATAAAACGTTACCATTAATTTACGAGTCTTTCTCTGTTTACGATTATAGTCGTAGCGCATTTGTCGAAGTCTGACGTTTCCGCAATTCTTGTACCACCCCACAAAGGAAAGACTTAGAAGTATCGGCATGAAGTCTGTGGGCATACACAATGCATTATTTTCATGTGATTCACGTCAGGATACTGATGCGAGTTGGTTTCACATCATCCTCGTAAAACTGTGCACTGCACATGCCCACGGACTTACTTTTGATGCTTCTGTACGTTTCCTTAGGAGATGATATAAGAATTGAGGAAACGTTGTATTTCGACAAATTAGAAACTCGAAATGCACCGACCAAGCCTTCAAGGGCGTATTGGGAAAGGGACCCGAGCCCCCCATCCTTTTCTTAGGCTGCTATTGAGGCCGCGATTATGATATTACGTAATCAGAGATTGTACGTGAGGGCACGTGAAATGCCGCATGCCAGGGCTATTTTGTGTGGGGGCCGGAGCCTCCATCTCTTTTCTAAGCTGCTATTGAGGCTACGATTACGATATTACGTAGTCAGAGATTGTACGTGAGGGCACTTGCAATGCCGCATGTCAGGGCCGTTTCGGGTGGTGGGGCGGACCCACCATCCTATTTTTAATTTTTCAAATACGATTGTAAAAATTCTGGAGGTTTTTTGCGTTTATATGCCATTTTTTCAGTTTTAAGAACGAATATTTAATTAAAAGTTTATACTGATTACCTGCTATTATAAAAGGGGGTCGCGACTCGAAGAATGTTGGGAAACACTGATATATAAGAATTTAATGAATGACTTATATATGCTATGTACTTACTAAGTTAATAAACAAAATGTTTACATATGAAGTAAATAAAACGTGTACTTTCGTTTTTATGCAAAGGAAGCACATTTATTGGTTTAAAGAAATCAATAATTTTGTTACAAATAAATGAATAAACAATGCTTCCCTCACAGTGACACATGTAATTCAAAATTGATATAAACGCAGTTAGGTAAACTGGTATTTTGTATACAATTGTTTCCACAGAGGGTGTGTTCTTCATTCGAAAAAACTTCCAGAGATAGCTATCAAGTGTCGCCATCTATCGTCAAATAATCGCAGCATATTCAATTTACATAGTGGTAGAAAAAAAATACATCTGAGAACACTCTCTTGATTCCCTTACAAAAAAAACACCCCACCCTCATTCAGTTCATACCTCCGAAAATATACACCTGACGCAGGTTATTTCTTGCCTTCTTCATGTCAACAAAAACAATGATATTTTTGTTAATAGTCCTGCCCTCTGGTAAAAAAAAAAAAGTTGAATGCGAGAATAGTGAAAATTCGAAAATGACGTATTCTGAATTTTTATAATGCTACCTAAATAGGGTTTTTGCAGAGCTCATAGGAATTGAACGATGAACGTGTAAAATAGACACATCCAGGAACGATGAATTGAGGTTTCACTGCAATACCTTAATTTTACCATTTTTTTCATAAGGAGCTCGATTTTTGGAATCGCCAGATAGGATTCCAGTCGTATTATAGCAAGTTAAAAAGGGAGTTTACTGTATTTAAACTATTTATTAGACTAGTTAAAAAGGAGTCTACTGTATTTAAACTATTCAATAGTCTGTTTTACTACCGTAGTGGGGCCATGCATTATTGTTTATTAGGTTCTAATGCAGATGTCGTAACCCTTGGCGTTTTTTCCTTGCTTTAACATCAAATTTATTTTCTTGGTGTATTTTGTTTCTTTTTTAAGAAAATAAATGTCTTTCTTTAAAAAAAAAATTGTAGACCGTACTTTTAAAACAGCTACTGATTCAAGGCTTTTGGGCCGAAGGCCGTGAAATACATTTCTCGCATTTAAAAAAAGAACAGTGTGGTCTAATCCCCCCAAACTGAGGCTCTAACGAGGAAAATGAGCCCAAAATGCGAAAAAAATAATTGAGTCCTGGAAAAAAGTCAGGAAAGGTTGCGTGATATGCATTAGTACCGTTTGTTGATTGTTTCAGTGAACGACTCGTTTCCATAGGCAGTCGCATGGGCGGGGTCGGTGGGGCTTTAGCTCCGCCTAATCATCGTGTAATGGCGCCTAAGGCGCTCCTCAAAGATGTTCATCATAAATCATACCTTCACAATTTTTTTACATTTGCAAAAATTTTCTAAATGTGTACACTGTAAAAATGAAATAAAATGAAAAAAAATTAATTGTAAACAGAATAATACAAATTATTTTTGACACAGTGACGTACTGATAACACCCCACAAGGATGGGGGGGGGGCTTTTCCTTCGTTTATTTTCCATAAAATTTATAAGTAAAATAATAATATTGCGTTTGTTAGTCACTTCGGATTTTTTTTTTAATCTTTAGATAAAATATAAAATAAAAGTTTCCAACTGTGCGAAACTTATTATGCGTATTTACTTTTGCTGTAATTTGTAATATTTACTTTTGCTGAACCAAATTTTTCAACAAAAAAAGCGAGCACGGCCCCAGGTTGCAGTCAAACCAGTAACCTTCCAGTTAAAACCAAGAAAAAGATGTGCTGTCCATTGCCACCAGAGCCATGGGTGCGGTGTTCTTTTTTCGGTATAAACAGTTGAAGAAAAAAACTCTAAATACATAAAGTGTGTGGAATGTGGAAGGATTAAATAAGTTGACTTATTTTTGACATCACCAGTGGTAATTCACCACAATTTTAAGTTCCACTCATTGGCATACGCTGGCGCGGGTCCCGATATCTCTCCCCCCCCCCCACCGCGAAAAAAAAATTAACATTAGGTGTATGGGAGCCAAGTCACGGTATAAAGGGCGCCAAAATGACTTTGGCCCCGCGATTGCCTATGCTCATTTGCGATTGCCTATGCTATAAGTTGCGATTGCCTATGCTCATTTCAGCTATAGTGATTGGGCACAATTATTCATGTAAATTGTCAGTGAATGATTTTGTACACATATTATGATCACTTGGGGCAGTGACTCAACCCATGGTCACATTCTCACGCAATCATTCAATACTATTTAGTATGAGATACGTTACATAATTACAGGGCCTGTGCTAGGTATTATGCCTCTCGAGGTGAATATGTGTTTTGCCGCCTCAAAATGTTTTCATTTTTTATTATAATCTCATTTTGCCACCCTAAAAATCTGTCACTCAAGGCGAATGCTCGGTTCGCCCCTCCCTTGGCGACGGCCCTGGTAATCTGTAAAATACCATTTAGTATGGGATGTATACACGGGCGCCGTTAGCGGAGGGGACAGGGGGGGGACCCGTCCCCCCCTCAATCTTGATATTAGAATTCCATGTCCCCACCTCCAATTTCGAACAAAATGCCTGCTACTAGTATATTGTCCCCTCAATATTTTTATGCCGTCGGCGCCCATGTATGTATCACGTAATATCTAAAAAACTATTTAGTATGGGGGGGTGACAGGTATACTTTTGTAGAAAAGGCTGCCAAATTGTATAAAATCTGTCTAATTTTTGTTATGTACAATAATACTTGTACTTTGCGAAATTATATACATGTATATATAATAAAATGATTTATATTTAATGATTTTTGACATTCTTTGCTGCGTTCGTTTGAGTAAACCTACAGTTATGCAACGGACTCGATTGGATTATGGACGTGCGGCTGCGTAAGCTTTTAATTAGCATCTTACGGCGAACTAGGCAGAATATTACTGGGAAGATGAATTGGTCCTCCCTCTCTCTCTCTCCCTCCTCCCTCTCTCTCTCCCTCCCCCCACCTCTCTCTCTCTGCAAGTTCAGAACAAAATGCAAAGGGATATCAGAAAACGGGCTGTATGATCAGTAATAGTTATACGTGTATCACTCCCGTAACACTATCACTGATTAAACCGCTGAGAAGATTAAGCGGGACAAAAAATGACAGTCTATAAGAAATATGTAAGATTATACAGAAAAACCTCCGGTTATTGCGGTTTGTAATTGGATACCGAATTTTGAATATTGTCCTAATAAATTCGATTTATTGCCATATTTGAAGGTGCCAAGCAATGGCAAATGAAAAAAAAAAATGTTTTTAGATATATTTTATAGTTTTTAATTTTTAAATTAAAATTTTAATATTATTATATCATATATTGCTATATAATGTATTATATAATTAGTATAGTAATTAGCATCTATTTGGTAAATCGAGTTTACGTCAACAAACATGGGAGCTAATGCCTGATGTTAGTACTAGTATATTTCCGATCTATAATCAAAAACGTCCCCAACAGGGTTGTCACAGCATTTAAATTTCAGATTTAAATGTACGATGCTAAGGAAGATGAAGAAGTGGAAACGATAACAAAGGAATTCACTTTAAAAGAACTAGAAGAAATGTTTCCTGTTGGGAAACTTTTTAAGCAGAAGATAATGAATGGAGATCCCAACCTAGAAAGTTTTTCGAAGGTACGCAGGGAAATAAACAATTATCAATTCGTTGTTTCAAAATGATGCACGAAGAAAAATGTGGAGCAAACAAATCTCTTGAAGTATTTTTTTTAAACAATACGCACTAGTATGTACAGTACAATATACATACGTATACAGTATCAGTACCGTTATATCTAGTTTATATGTACCATCGTGTAACATTACTGAGCAACTTTATAAACATAATCTTTAAACCATGTTTTCTCATCATTGCCTTTATTCTTTTCATTTAAAAACCTCATATTTTCCGAAGCTTCGGCAAAGATAAACGATTTTCCATATATTGTATGTCCCGATTATTGCGGTGTTGGTACAACTGCAGTAATCGGGGGTTTCGTGTATTTATATCAGGAAATATAAAAGCCATCGAAATGATAACCGTCACCGAATATTGCCACATTTCAACTCCTTAACCAAGGAGTTAATCGGTGATGCCAGACTGCGCCAATTACTTTTCTTTGTGTGTGTGTTTGAGATGTGATTGGGAAGTTTTAAGACAGGTGGCGCCACTGCTTAATAAAAATATGGAGCTTAGATGTACCCAGAGAGGCGTCATATGAAGTTCGACCGCCATGTTTCGTTGAACGCGTACTCGTTGCTATAGTAACCTAATGCTATTCAATAGGTGATTTATTTTTCTTTTACGCTTTATGTAATTGACAGAAAAAATGGAGAAGTCGGAAAACTTTATATTTTCAACCAGTCTTAATCTCTAAATGGGTGCAAATCCAAATATAAATATGAGGAAATAGATTTCTGGGATTTACATATTTCTATTTACCAATTCCAATCATGTTTGAATCCACTTTTATTATGGTTGAAATTTCATACTAAACTCTGAAGTATTACACACTGTAATTTATTGAACGAAAAACACATTTTTTAATTATGTCAGATTGTTGGGTAATTTTACACATCCCGAATTAAAAAGAAGTTAATTAAAAAGTTATTAAAAAGACGGTTTTCATTTCTAAAATGAAGATCGAAACAAATAGACTGTTAATAAAATAACTGTAATTTTAAAATTCTTTAATACATTTTGTTAAACTCGCATTATATAGCAGAATGAATTTAATATTCTTCAGATAAAACAACAGTTATAATTTTTTTCTTAATTGGCTTTACGTATTCGAATGTCATTGAAATAGCATCTTGTTTCAATTTACATTTACCGTCAACTCTAACTTTCTCCCCTGATCTTCATCGAAGTGACTCTACGTTAACAATGAAAAGGAGCTGCAAGGCTGAATGCATGTATTTAAACTTTCAAAAGGCGTAAACAGTCTATTGCGGAAATATTTCACTGTCACTGAAATTCCGATATAGACAGGGCTCACTGTATTTTATAAAAATTTTAAGTAGGGAGCCTATATACCCTCCCCAAATTTATGCAATGGACCCCCTCCATTCCATGGTGGCAAAATTCTGGCTCTGAATATACGCGATCTCATGTATTTGACAAAGGCATATATTTTTAAAAAATTCTCATCTCACAAAGATAACTATTTTTTGCAGTTTTCCAGTTATCTCACTTGAGTTTTGTACGCCATAATGATATTTGTCTAGAATTTCTTGGGGAAAACTCGCATACAAAATCCTTTTTCACTACTATTGGAGCAATTAACAGTAGCACAACCAGGCATTGTTTCTTAAAAAATATTCCAAGTTCTTATAAACCAGGGTTGAGTGAGTGAATTATGCAAGAAGTGTAATGGGAAAGGTGGCCGCCGAATGGGGCAGCGCTGTATTCCCAGACAGGCTTTTGTCACATAAAATGACGACCAGTGGACCGAGAAGGGACACTGGGGGGGAGGGGGCATTGCAGGGGATTGTCGATCGAAACAGGCGTACAGAGACGCACAGCTCACATGATTGTCGTCATTCAACGTCGACCGGAGGCCATCCACGATCAGTCCGCCCCGAAGAGCGGCCGAAATAGATGGATGGCGCGGAAGAACACCCCGGGCCGGCCGGTACTCCTACAGGAGACCACCGGACACCGTTGAGTGGGTGAGGTGCCGCGAGCGGCAGCGAACAGGCGTAAAACATTCCCCGCAACCAGGGCGCACGAGACCAGCATAGTCCGGACAGGCATTACATACCAAATTATCATCCACTGTTTGCGAAAGCTGGCCCCCAAGCGATCGCAGCGGACGAAGACAATGGCGAACGCCCGTCATGGACAGAAGGCCAAGCACGACCCCAGCGACGAAGTCCGAATTACGAGGGAGGGCGGAGTCCGGTCCCAGAATAGCAGAAGCAGGCATCCATCCAACTCCGCCCGGCGGCCAAAGTGAATATCCCAAGCACTCCGTCTTAAGCGAGCTGGAACCAACACCCGCCAGCCCGGACAGACATCCGCACACCACCAGAGCTGAGACCCCATAATAAACCAGGGTTGTTGCCCCTTTCCGAGCAACGGGCGTGGAAAAATTTTCCCCGGATATCGAGGGCCAATAGCTGTAAGTTCGTAAAAACAAACCTGATGTTTATTATGGTCTGCCCTTTTATTCTAGTGGTTTCCTTATTTCTGGGAGTGCTGGGGAGAATAAAATTTCTATTTTGAAATTCTGGAATTTTTTTTGTATTCCAAATAGTCGTCGGTGGGCCGGATTCTGGTCCGCGATCCACATGTTGAACAACCTTGATATAAACCATCATAAACATAATAATATTCATAACTGTACAATTAATTCATAATAAGTTAAAGCAAAAGTAAACAACAAAAAAATTTTGTTATCAAAATAACTCGAAATCTACCACAATAACATATAGGCTATAGTGGTGAATAGCGGTGCAATTACACAAGAGCCAAACATTTATGAACAATAAAAGTAACCATTGCCCCTTTTTACACGTGGTTTTATGTACATAAAAACAAAATTATATGGTTTCTAAATTACGTTTTCAAAATAACGCCGCACAAGAGTTTTGAAGTGCAATTTCAAAACTATAACTATATGCAATTTCAAAATTATAAGAACAAATGTTTCAAATATTAATACTTTTTCATGCAAATTTTGAACAATATAAAAGTTCACTGGCGGTTTAAACCCCCAAAACACATAGATACGCTACTCTCCCACCATAATGTACACACCCATCCATTACGTTAAAAATAAAATGGTCACTAAAATAGCAAACTTAAGTATTTAAAACCATTCTGATCGACATTTTCATACAAATTTACGATGCACAGACACGAAGAAAAATAAAAACCCACCCTAAAGTATGAACAGTTCAAGGTTTTTGAGCTCTTATAAATAATACTAAAACTAATAATCAAGCTATTACGGTCAGTTTTTGATGCATTTAAACTATGGGAAAAGCATATAAAAACATTTTTAGCTTATAGATTAGTCAGAACACGATGAATCTAGCCAAATTAGCAACTTCACATCTCCAATCTGTACCACGCAATCGTCATTTTCAAGACGACAATCTCGACGAAACACAGCCGGTAGAGCCGTCAGCCAATCACAAATTGTCACCCCTATGTCCGCTCTCTGGGTACATCTAGGCTCCCTACCTAATCCCCACCCTCGTAACGTTTTTGTTTCAGATACAAGTTATTTAATTAATTTATTCAATATTTCATACAATGGTGCCTAAAGTTGTAAAAAAAATGTATGTTTTATGTAAAAATTGAAATTTTTATTACAAATTAACAAACACTAAACTTTTTAAAAATTTCTATAAATTGTAAAATTAAACTTTCCGTTCAATGTATAAAGCATTGGCGTACGCAGGGGGTGTTGATGGGGGTTGTAACCCCCATTACGATGAAATTTTGTATATTTAACATAGGAATATGTGAGTTGCAGCTCTGTAACCCCCTTAGGAATTTTCTGCGTACGCCTATGATGTAAGGCCACTCGGTCTGAAACATTCCAATTCGTATTTGGCGATAGGAATGTGAATTAAAAAATCAAAATTAAAAATTAAATAAAGAATTAAAAATAAAAAAAAAAGTACTTGGGATCTGTTGAACATTAATTTTTTTTCTTCTTTTAACTGTCTTTCACTGTGGTTTCTCATAGCTCTCCAACGTATTTCCGGGCTTTGTCCCTCCCCTAATTTTGGGATTATCGTGCCGCTTTATAGACAAGACTATCTCTAAGACCAAGTCCACGCACATGCGCAGAAAACGAAGGAGGATGGTGCAGTTATTTCCTGTTGCCATAGGCTTCTCTTTGTATAGTGGCTAATACTCTCCGAAACTTTTGTGCAAGTCAAATCCAGCTAATTGGTTGGCTTAGTTGCAACGGATCAGCGTCGAATGAATTTCTGAAAAAGACAGAATGTTACCAAGACGAAACAATTTTAAAATGACATGCCAATTTATATAACTGCGTTTGTGTTGATTTACGATTTAATATTTCATGCATTTGTTTATATCAATTCAGATCTGTTGCCTGAAATTTGTTGTTAAGTTTGAGTAAGTACTAATGCGTATAAATTTATTATTTTCGGGAGGGGTGCGCCTAGGGGCGGACTGGGTCCTATCAAAAAGCACATATCTTGGATTTTTGGAGGGGGCGTCCTTGTCCATTCGGTGGCCCGAGTCATATCGCCAATGAAGGCGCATCGCATTGGCGTACGCAGGAGGTGTTGATGGGGTTGTACCATTGTAAGTTAGTTAAAATATCTCGTTCTTTCTTTATGAACTCACTTACGTGGGAAAAGCAGGAGGCTTTTTTTACGTTCGATGCATAAAAAACTATTTCGAAGAGCTTATCTATGCTTGTATGTATGCACAATGCGTAGGGGAGACTCTAGGCCCGTGCGATCGAACGTGGCACCGCTCTTCGTGGTGGGGAGCAAATTTTGAAAAAGAGGACAAAAAATTGAGTAATTGAAAAAAAAAGAAAACCTCTTATCTGTAAAATTTAACAAATAGTTATTTCGACGCTGGCGTAAGATTTAAAAACTCGACGTTTCGAGAGCCAACTGCTCCCTTTGTCAAGTGAAGATAGAATGAAGAGTGATTGAAAGTCCTAAGTTTATATACCCGCATGTTGAGAATCCCTATCTGGTGAGGGACAGATCCGGCTGGAGAAACCCCCACACCCAACGACGTCACATGCCTACCCCCAACTCGAGGTTTTGCGAAAATCCTGTAAGGTTCTGGTAGAGGTTTTGCGATGTTTATTGCACGACTCTTCAAACCGTAGGTTTCCCATGATTCCAGAAAAAGTCTACTCCCCAGATTCGTCACATTCTGATGTAATGTGATCATCGAATGACAATCAGCTACGTGACCATCTCTGAAGACATGTTCAGCCAACTGGCTTCAATTGTCTTCCCCGCATATGCTCCTTCGTTCGTAGACGTATCGATCTTCCCGTCTGTCGAACATACACCTTATCTTTACACGGTATTTGGTAAATAGCACCAGATTTTTCCTCCTCAGGGACGCGATCCTTAACTTTAAGTAATATAAAAGCATAATTAAAAAAAATCTGGTGCTATTTACCAAATACCGTGTGGAGACTGTGACAAGGTGTATGTTGGACAGACGGGAAGATCGATACGTCTACGAGGGAAGGAGCATTTGCGTGCGGTAGCTAGGGTAGACAATTCAAACAAGTTGGCTGAACATGTCTTCAGAGAGGGTCACGAACCAGATTGGCACTCGATAAAAGTATTACATGAGAATGTGACGAATCTGGAGTGTAAACTTTTTCTGGAATCATGGGAAACCTACGGTTTGAGGAATGGTGCAATAAACATCGCAAAACCTCTACCAGAACCTTACAGGGTTTTTGTCAAACCTTGAGTTGGGGGTGATCATCTGATGACGTCGGGTGCGGTGTTTTCCCCAGCTGGAACTGTCCCACACCAGATGACGTCAGATGGGGATTCCCAACATGTGGGTATATAAGCTTAGGACTTTCACGAACTCTTCGTTCTGCCTTCACTTGACAAAGGGATCAGTTGGCTCCCGAAACGTCGTGTTTTTAAACCTTACGCCAGTGTCGAAATAACTGTTTGTTATGGAATCTCCTGGTGAATATTAGAACGTTGAAAATGTATTCAATAACATTGAAGACTTTTTGAGTCATTGCAGTCTCTTATTTTTTTTATGAAGGTTTTTTTCATTGGTGAATAAAAAATAACATTCGAATTTAAGCGGAATAGTCCTGTCAGTACAGGGCGCTTCCGGCGGCCACCCTTCCCAATTCCCCCCTGCTCAAATCAAGTCAAGTTAGCGGAATAGGAAAATGACGTGCGTACCATAAATAATAATAAACAAAAAAGAAAAAGCGCCCTCTGGCATTTCGTGCCTTTCGGGTTACCATGATAACCAAAATTAAAAAGTAAAGAATTAATCACAACTAACATTTCTTCATGTAGCTATTATTGATTCCACCAGAATATAGTGGCAACAATCATTTTTTATTGGTTTTAACACAAACAAGCAAGTGAAAGAAAATTGCCTAAGGTCGATATTTAAATTTAGCCAGTTTTAATTAACATTAATTCGCGGCCCTCTGATTCGATACCCTTTAAATTGTGGCCTTCTAATTTGCGGCTCTATAATCAGCGAACCGCTAATCGGCGGCCATCTCTAATGGTGGCCCTGTAATTCGCGGCCCTATAATCAGCGATCCGCTAATTCGCTGCCCTCTAATTGGCGACTCTCTAATTTCTGACCATCTAATTTGCCATTCTCCAATTGGCGGCCCTCTAATCGGTGACCTCTATAATTCCTACCCTCTAATACACGGACCTCTAATCGGCGATCATCTAATCTGCGGTCATCTAATCGCCGACCCTCTAATCGGCGATCATCTAATCTGCGGTCATCTAATCGCCGACCCTCTAATCCGCTGCCCTCTGATAGGTGGCCATCTAATTCGCAATTCTCTAATTCGCGACCCTCTAATTCGCGACCCTCTAATTCGCGACCCTCTAATTCTCAAATAACTCGGTAGGTTTTCAACGTTAACAACAGCTATCATTATTGTACTTACGGAAGACCTTTACCTTACCCTTTTTATTGCGTGCAGACAGACAGAAAAACCAAAAGCAATAGCGGGTTCAATATCTATTGAAACCCGCTAATAATTATATTATTGATACAACTACAATAAAGTGGCAATAACAGCCTCCTACCTTTATTAAGACAACGACAAATAATGAAAAATTGTGGCGAAAAAATTACGCTTTTTTCCAATTGACCCCGGTAAAAACATTTTCAACGTTAATAAAAATAATTAATTTAAAACAAAATTCTAAACGGATTTATTTTGAAAAAATAAAAGAAAGAAAATACGGCTCTGCTGTCAATTATATTTTTGTTTATTAGGAAACGGATATTAAAATCTTCGTTAATAATGCGTGATTTTTATAAATGAATTCCATTTATTAGCAGTATAAACAACTTTCTTTATTTTGCAATAATACACATTGTATATACGTATTGTACACTTTGTGATATAATTGTTTTCTTTATTGGTAATATTTTCGTTAATATTTAATCTACTCATTATAATTATATATCATTAATAATAATTTTACAGATCACTCAAGATATTTCCGGCGAACTTCCACATCCATCACTAGCAAGGGTTCTCCAGGACACCTTTTCTCGTTTTAAAGTCCTAGTCTAAAGACAGCTGTCAACATATCTGGATTGTTATATATCAAGTTTCACATATTTTATCATATCAAGTCATCCGTATCACAGTTTTCATATTTTTAGTAAATATATATATCAGTATGAATGCATATCAGGGTCCAGAAATGATGATACAGTGTTACCTCTCGTAAAGGACACCTCCATTTAAGGAACGATTCTTCTGGTTCCCAATACATACATGTATCAATGCATGTATCTCCGAAGAAGGGACTCCTCTATTTAAGGAATAAAATGTTCGGTCCCATGGGTATCCCTTATTGGGAGGATGGTGGGTAACATTGTATGTATGTTTACATATCAAATTTACGTACCTCACATCTGTGCCTGATTTTCTAATATGTAGGAATTCGTTATGGCGAGAGATGAGCTACAGTTTTAAGCCCAGTTGTCATATACAGTGAGACTGAATTTGCGAAATAGGTTTTAGTATTTTTGTCACGCATGTTTTTCACACATGTAAACACTTGTATGTGTGTGTATGTGCTCTTAAAACAAACACAAACAAACATGTACTCTTAATATGCAGCAAAATTCTGCTAATCCAAACGAATTCAGCCTAATATTAGTCCACATTAGCCAAATACTCAGTTTCACGAGGTTTTAAGGTATAAAATTTAAAAGTACAAGGAAGTAAATATACAATATTAGAAATATTTAAAAAAAAACGAGAACTTCTACATTAAATAATTAGCTAAAATAGGAGGGTCCAGCGTGACACTTATTCCCTTTGCCTTTCCTAAAAATTATTTATGAGAATAATTAAAGAATATTACAAGCTCTTGACAATCCGTTAGTTTTCAGCTCTTTAAAAATGGAAGTAGGTATTGGTTGGGGTGTTGGCTGATCTTCTAAATTATCCTCGTATTAGCTCGTAAATCCTATCCCTAGCTCTATTTACAAGTAAGAAGATATTATCTACACACAAATAATGTCGTCTTTTAACTATATTGAACAATATTTCAATGTTAAAGTATAAATTCATACGCTTTTTTATCCATCTATTTTAAACGATTCGGACGCTCTGGAATTTTGGATGAGCAGGATTTTCGTGTATATAGTAGAGTGAAATCAGTCTATAACAACGGGCGCCGTTGGCGGGGGGAAGGGGGCACTCGTCCCGCAATATGGAGCGGACCCTAGGGACCTCCCACTGGCTACAATACCGTTTAACAACAAGCTGCCTGCCACTGGTATACTGCCCCCTCCCCCAATATTTTTATGCCGTCGGCGCCCGTGTCTATAACAAAACTCAAAGTACTCTTAATAGATTGTAATAGACAACGTTGAATATAATAACACACTGTACTTGTTGGAACCGGGAGAAAACATAGTTATTAACAGATTTCACTGCATTGAAGTAGTGAATGTGGAGCATCAATTCATGCAACCGTACTCTTTTAGGCAATTTTTTGGCATGATAAATGAAAGAAGCACTTTAAATAAAAAAAAAAGATTCTCAAATTAAATGTTGGAAAACAATTTATATGTAATTAGTAACGTGAAACACTGTGCTAAAACTATAATAAACCATTTAAACATGAATACCACAGTTAAAATTATTTAATTAGGTGGATGACGATCGTTTCGTCAGTAAATGACTGCCTTTATCGAATCCGGTTACAAAAGTAATTCATTTTTAATTCACAAAAGTAATTCACTTTTGTAACTGGATTCGACAAAGGCAGTCATTCACTGCCGAAACGATCGTCATCCACCTAATTAAATAATTTTAACTGTGGTAGTCGTGTTTAAATGGTTTATTATAATTTATATGTATGTTGTGCCTTTTAAATACATTTAGAATTGATATTTTTAAAAATACATACATATTTAGATAACTTTGGTATGTAGTCTTTCAATGAAAACTAGATCACTTATTGCTCGGATTCTACTTTAGATCTCCTACTTTTAATGTGCACATTTGATCCGTTTTTAAAAAATTCAGTTCGTTTTAATGCAGGGGATTTTCAACATTTTGTACGAAACGGATTGTAAGTAGCCCATCATTAAAGCAAACTGTGATATTTGACATATGTTACTCGTTTTTTCGATATGTTTACAAAGTCATTTATGTTTGTAAAACCAGTTTTACAATAAAGGTTTTGAACTAGCAATTTCTGTGTATTAAATTATACTTCCGTGTCCTTGGTCTCCAAGGAGGGTTCTACGTTTGAAATATGCAAAATTGCTCGTTGACCGATCTAGTATACGTCACCGAATTAATCACATGCTTTTATACGGCCCCCATAGAATATGATTTTGTGCTAGAAGGGGGGCAAAAATTTTCACGGACCGATTCGGTCATACGTCACCGAATTAATTACAAGTAAGCATGGGCGTCGTTTGAGGGGGTAGGAGTCAGTCGCCCCCCCCCAGAATTGAAATATATGCAATATTTTGAATACATTAAAAGGTTAATTGGGGTGCTGTTAAAAGTGGTTTATTTGGTTTCGGGTTAACCCTTTGTTTCCACCTCGTAACTTTTGTCTCGAATAACGCCTTTGTAAGCAAGGCTCCTAGAAAAGAGAGCTGGCATATATTCGCCATTTTCTTACCATCGTGTCACGTGATCCCATTCATTGCTGTGTTAAAGTTGAGTGATTTACAAGTGTGTAATTTTTAATAAAATAAGGTGAAATGTGTGGGTGTTCCGCTGAGAATTGTTCTAATCATTCGAGGAATAAATATAGAATGTGTTGATTCGCAACAGATTCTGTGAGAAGAAAATGGATTATTAATTTTCCAGTAATAAACGTTGTGTTATGAAACCGGAAGTAGACCAGAAAATGGCTGCTGATGCGTCGACCTATATAATTCCAGGTGCTCTAATTACAAGTGACCGAATTCGTAATATGACTGTATTTACCTTCATAGACGGCTTTAACGTAGAATTGTGCAAAGTCGCTCACTGACAAAACAATTGATTATACGTCATTGTGTTCTGTATTCGTGAAACATTTTGCATTAGAAGTGTACAGAATCACGTGACGATAGTTCATTAATTCGATTAGTGAATGGACTTCCTCGCTCCGTTCTTTTTTTAATCAATATTTTGTTATTTAAATTGATATTTATTGAAGTGTCTGTATTAAAACATGTTTCCACATATAATTTGGACACCAACTGTTGCAAACGTACTTAAAGATTCACAAAGTTATTCGTATCCAATCAACGTTCGCTGAAATCGGGACACTCGTGTATTAAACCTTGTCCAAGGTGAAAATCCGTGGTACTTTCTGTCTACTATGTGGACTTCCATCGTCAACTTTGCGCCCGTCCATTGTCATGGAAATGAGCCTTTGTCCAGATCTAACATATAATTATTTTCTATAAATAAAATAAATTCCATGGATGGGCTATATTCCGTTTTTATTGGCACAGGCAGGCGTAGACATAGCTGTGAGAGAAGTTCTCGCGATAGTTAGAGTTATGGCCATATCCAGGCTGGAGCTAGTGGACACTGAATCCACTGGATAATAGTTTTTTTTTTTTTTTTTAATGAACTACTTCAGTATTTTAAGTTAAATTTTTTGTTTTGTATAAAATTGTACATGACAATGGAAATTGTTCTTTGATGTTAAAATATATATTTAATCGATTTCTAAGGTAGATCTTCTGTATATCATGTTTTTATACAGATTTAAGTCTTCAACTACTCTGTAATGAGGGCAAGGGAAATTGTACGTTTTTAGTACACCTCTATAAGTTTTTAATGCAAAATTTATTTTAAGAAATTTATTTATTAATTTTAAATATATTAGTCTACTTACAAGGGAAGCCTCCGAAGTGCCCGTCGCACCTCAAATCGAGACCCATGTAGTATGAGAGATTCATATGAGTAATGAACAAAACTGAAAGAACTTTTCTGCAAAACTCATTTTCTGATTCTTTACGAATTTTTATAATTACAGTAAAACGTAGCTTTGCTGCAAATCCGTAAGGTGAAGTCTTCAGTTTGTGGTAGTGTTACTTTCATTTGGATTGTTTGGCGGATTTAAACGTTTAGAATTTTTAATTTGATTGAGGATTTTCTTCGTAGGATATATTACCCTCCATGTGGTCAACTATTTGCTTTAGTAGTTGAAATATTAAATCAAAAATATAAATTTCCGTGTATTTATTATCTGCGATTCTGAAACAATTCAATTATATATATAATTACCTTTATTCTTCTTATTTAACTATTGGGCAATATGATGACATAATTTATGGATTAATAATACATTATGTAAGTAAATATGCAAAATTTTACCAATACTTTGCACTCTGTTTTAAACTTAGCTATTAGAG
>QLNU02003225.1:22909926-22923025 GCA_006491805.2 Dysdera silvatica | reverse complement strand
TATGTATACTTAATATATATTATGATTAACTTTTATATATACTTGATATATATTATAACTCTTACATATACTTAATAATAATTAACTTTTATATATACTCAATATATGTAATTTACCGTATATGAAGTCTCACCTTGATTGATGCAGAATGACCCTTGCTGTCCATGCGTCATAAAAATACAACCAACCAACTTTATTACATATGAACGTTCAATTATTTTGAAAAGTTGCATTCTTTATCTTACATGTTTTAATGTAATTATTTCACTTACATTTTACCCGTTTTTAAGGTTGAGGTTTACTTTCTATTCCGTTCGTTACTTGTACACTTAACTAGTATTTAATGCACCTAAGTTACAAGACTTCGGTGCACTTGTGCATCGTATTTAGAATGTTCGACCCCTGTTTTATATCATAATTAGCTTTTCTCAGTTAATCAAATAGTTTGATTCCACAAGTGAAACCGTGGACTATAAAAAGACGGCAGATTGTGTAATAGCTAAAAACCAGATGTGGAATCATTATCTATAATCAGTGATTTTTGTCATGATAATTATCGTTGAAAGTTGAGTTTCTTCACTGTGTATATGGTCCAGAGTTCTGTCCTGGGAATACAAACCTTTTTTTTTTTATTATTATTTGTGTTGCTGTGGCAAATGAAGCCAGCTGCCATAAAAAGACAGCAGAATATGTAATAATTAGAAAACAGCTGAGGACTTGTCGATTACCACCTAATGTTAAGTTTCATCACCAAATTCGATCCCGGGAGCAGAAAAGTGTTACTTGCATTTTTTGGTTTTGTTTTTCGTTAGAAAAATTTTTGCATAGTAAATGGAACATCTGCAATAGCAGGACGTTTAATAACTGGGGAAAAAGAGCTTTGGAATTATCGCCAAAAAACAAGTTTCATTACTGTGGTGAGTTTGATCCTAGGAATATGAGATGGTTTTTTTTAAATATGTAATTTTGCACTGGTTAATACAGCCATGTTTATTTAAAAATCGTGTAATGGCTAAAAACCATCTTTGAAATAACCGTGGGGTTTATTTTTTCCATTATTTTAGCATCCCTTCTTTTTTTTCGTATTTTTTCTTCCCATGCGATCATTTTTCTCTTCCCAAACCCCCCCCCCCCCCTTCTTCCTTCACTTATGTTACCGTTTAAGGTCTTGTTCCTTTTTTTTTCCGCAACAATGTGTCAGAGACAAAGAATTGTAGGCATGGAGTTATTCATACAACCATCAACTGAATTCTAGGTGGTTATATCCCCCTCTTCCATCTGTAGCTTTCTTTTTTGTGTTTTTATATTTTTATTTTATTTTAACTATTAGTTTGCAAGGCAAAACCCTGAGGGAAGTCAGGAGAAAAAGCAGATGATATGTGCTTGACAAGCCCCCAACTTCCCAACAACTATACCGTCTACAGATATGAATTACAGATAATAAAAAATTTGTATAAAAGTAAAGATCAAACGACTAAAAAAATATTAGAGTAAAAATTAGATAAAATACATTAAGATAGCCATCAAAAGAGATGGATAAATATTATTATAAATATTAAATAGGATTCGCCAATAAAAAGCTGTCCCCTGGTCAGAAGCACCAGTGAAAGTTATAATTTACCTGTGAATGGGGGAAAAAAGAGATATGCGTGAGTTTGAGCGTGGCATGATCGTGAGCACCAGATTGTCTGGTTCCCGTATCTCCGAAACCACTAACCCGTGCATTTCTCATACAACTGTGTCTCGAGTCTTCGACGAATTGCGGCTAAGCCAAAAGTAGCTTAGAGTGGAAGAGGTGCCAGGCGACTGACACACGTTGTTTGCAGCAACAGAAGACCTACAACGCAGGATCATTGCAAAGCATATTCATAAACACTACGAATCGGCTCTTAAAACAAAGTGGTTTTAATAGCCAGCAACCAACAAAAGTTCCATTGATTTCGTTGCAAAACCGAAAAAAGTGGTTTTTGTGGTCTAAAGAATGTCAACGTTGGACAATTGATGAGTGGAAGAAAGTTGTGTGGTCTGGCAAGTCCAGATTTCTTCTCCATGACGTTGATAGCAGGGTGTATGTGTAGCGCAAGCAGCAAGAAATTATGGATCCGGCATGTCACATGACAACTGTTCAATCGGTCTAGGGAGCATTTTCCTGGTAGACACTTGGTCCCTTAGTTTCATTGTAAACATCCGTTGATAGAGTCATCTCAGATTGATTTGTGGGACATGGTTCCGAGTCCCAGTTGGTTGTATTGCCATCCTCAATCTCCAGATCTCAACCCAATTGAGCATTCGTTGAATGTGGTGGGAAAAATATGTCCATAGCTCTAGAACACCACCATCCAATCTGAGAGAATTAAGAGCTTTCATTTTGTTAGTATGGACTATTATTCTTCCTCAATGCTTTCAGCAACTTGTAGAGTCCACGCCTAGAAGAATATCTGCTGTCATCAAAGCCAAAGGAGGATCAGCACGATGTTAGTACTGCGTAGCGAGGTGTTCCTAATTTTTGGGCCACTCAGTATATATATATATATATATATATATGGAGGAATTAGCCATCATTTCACCACGCTGGCTAGACGGGTTGGTGAATTAGCCCTCCCCTTCCGCCTTTCTATCCGTGCAGCAAATATTAATTTGCCTCATAAATAGAAAGCCCAGCCTGCACCACTTGAAGGCGGGGTAGGACACTAGGTTACTGGCCTGGCCGGTTCCACACATCGTCACATACGTTCAGCGTGTGGGTCTCCTTCCAGTTAGATACCAGCAACCCTTTTGCAGGGCAAACAAGAAATCAATTATTGAAGATTGCAGTGTACTGAACAGATTTAATACTGGAAGTGATCATCGAATGGTGAGATGTAAAGTGCACTTAAATACTAAATTAGAACGACAGAAGCTCATTAGGAAACAAGTAAGTAAGAGGGTGGATTTAAAGAAATTAAAAGAAAATACCGAGGCATTCAAGTTGGAATTAAAAAATCGCTTTTCTGCACTGGAAGGACTTATTGATGAAAGTGATATCTCAGAAGCAAATGAAAACATTGTTAAGACAATAGTTGAAACTGCTGGGGAAATTGGTGGTGTAACCTGTAAAAAGCACAATAGCAAATTATCTGAGAAGACGAAACAGCTCATGAAAAGGCGAAGAGATATGAAGGTGGACAATCGAAATACCAGTTCCAGGATTGAGTACATAGAACTTTGTAAAACTCTGCGCAAAAGCATGAAAGAAGACATAAGAAAATTCAATTGTGAGTTAGTAAGGAAGGCCATTGAAAATAACAAGAGCCTTAGGGTTGTTAAAGGAAGTTTATCTGTTGGGAAGAAACACATCATTGCATTAAAAGGAGAGGATGGCACCGTAACAAGAAATAGGGAAGAAATACTTAGAAGAGTTGAAGAATTCTACAAAAAACTATATGAAAGTAACAGTGGATTAAACGAAGACACTGAAATAGTCGAAGGAACAGCTCCTAAAATCTTAAAAGAAGAAGTTTCATTTGCAATAAAAAGTATGAAGAAAGGAAGAGCCCCTGGTGATGATGGTATTACATTAGATATCCTAAAAGAAGCTGGAGAATATGTAGAAGACATACTTGCAAAATTCTTTACCAAATGTCTTAACAGCGGTAACATACCAAACCAATGGGATTCTGCAACAGTAATTCTTTTGCATAAAAAAGGTGATAAAGAGGATTTGAAAAATTACCGACCAATTAGCTTGTTACCTGCTATTTATAAAATCTTCACAAAAGTGCTAACACATCGCCTGCAGAAAAAATTAGATGCAGCTCAACCAAGAGAACAAGCTGGATTTCGAAGTGGATTCAGTACAGTGGACCATATTCAAGTATTAAGAGAATTAATTGAAAGAACACATGAATATGAACTTCCATTGTGTGTGGCATTTATTGACTATGAGAAGGCCTTTGACTCTATTAAAACATCAGCAGTCAACTCATATATTTACCTTGGCCAGCTGATTTCAATGGATGGCAACATTATGAAAGAACTCAACAGACGTATTAAACTTGGCTGGAGTGCATTTGGAAGAAACAGTTTTATCCTGAAGGGGAAATTGCCTTTGTGTCTAAAAAGAAAGGTCTTCAACCAGTGTGTATTGCCAGTCCTCTCTTATGGATCAGAGACATGGAGTCTAACAGTTGGAGCAATACGAAAGTTACAGACAACGCAAAGGAGCATGGAGAGGTGCATGCTTGGAATAACTAGGAGAGATCGAAAAAGAAACACTTGGGTGAGAGAGCAAACTAGAGTAGAGGACATCATTGTTAAAGTAAAAGGGCTGAAATGGCGATGGGCTGGGCATATTGCAAGAAGAACTGATCAACGATGGACAACAGAAATTCTGAACTGGATTCCAAGAGACCACCGAAGACCTAGAAAACGTCCTCAAACTAGATGGGTGGATGAAATAAGAAAACAGGTTGGGGTGACGTGGAAACGAATGGCCCAGGATAGACTTGTGTGGAAAGCATTTGGAGAGACCTTCATCCAGCAGTGGATAGATAATGGTTGAATATGATGATGATGATATATATATATATGGGAGAGGGAAACAAATTCATTATACAGAAACATGGAGAAATAAATATATTGGTGAGCGTTTTAAAGAGAAAATTATGAATAGTGACCTCTCTTACGCTTGAACGTTCCATGAGGATTTAGCGGGAAATGGCAAACGATATTTTTTACTGCAAAGTGTTGCATAAGGAGGAAAAGAGGATGCGGAGTAGTAGCAGCAGTAGTTGTTGTTTTTTTAAACAACCCAGTATTTAAAAATACTTCTGAAGCAATAAAAGCATTTTTATTACTTCAAATTATAATAGTTTCATTTTGTACTGTGCGTAATAAACTCATTAAAAAACAATTAATCATTTATTATCGTCTTTATTTGAAAACGTTCCATTTGGGAAACTTGCAACGATCATTTTTCTTGTACACAGTAGAACCTCTTCAACGAACACTCCCGAATAGTGGACAACTCTATTTAAACGACCCTCTCCCAATTCTCTCCTAACTAGAGATATAAAGGCTGGAAAAACCCGATTTAAACCAGGGAAAAAAACGGGTTTTTCAGGAAGGAAATTTTCAAAATTCCCAATACAAAGGTTTTTCGAGCATTATGGGAATTTTGAAACATGGTCGTTTGAAATATATAAAACGATTTTTGCATTATTTATTACCTATTTTAAAAAATAAATATTTAACTGATCTTGATAATTAATCGATAAAAAAATTTTGTATTTAATACCTTAAAGTGATAATATTATTTAATTTGAACTTAGGAACATTTCTAACTGAATATAATTTTCGTCGCCTAATAATAATTTCTGTGGAAAGAGGAAAGTGTGAAAAATATAGGTAAGAAAGGTTCATTGAAATATTTCGGGTCTTTTTTAAGTTCTTGTTAGCTGTTGTTATCTAAATAAACGTGAACATTGTCAAGGTAGTTTCTTTCCATCAAAGTTCCCAGTTTATTCCCGAAAATTCCCAGGTTTATTCCCGCGCTTCAATATCCCAGGGTTTTTTACATCTCTACTCCTAACCTTCCCAAGTAATGGGAAGATGCTCAAGCAGGGTTTATTTAAGCTGGCTCAAAACATGCTGTCGCAAAAATGCTAAAATGGGAAAAAAGTTGTAGCAAAATGCTAAAAAATATTAGTAGCTTTCGTTGCTCGAAAAATCGTATCAATGAAATTATTTATATCAACGATGCTTAATAGGTACTGTTAAGAATTTTGAAGAGGAAACGAAAAGGAACAAGAAAAGGTTGCTGCCGAAACGGATGTTTTAGAATCGGGGAATCCTGTTTTCGAGTGATTAAAATGGTGGTGGTTAAAGTGATTAAAATGGTGGTCGTTTCTGCGGTTAAAAATGCCTGTCGCATTTTCGCGATGGGCAATAATTTTTTCTTCGCATTTTCGAGCAACTCGTCGCATTTTGCGAAAAATGCGACTGCAGCTTAAACCCTGCTACTCACGTTCCAAGATATCGGCTGTTCATAAGTTTTACTGTACATATTATGCATTCCAATTGCTGCGGTTTCAGTTAATGACGGAATGGTTTTATTTGCATAATTAATCGAACTATTTCTGTGCGTGTTTCCTAATATGACTATGATAGGGCTTCTTGATAAGGACAAGAAATAAAGAAAATCCAAAATATTGACTGTTCTTTTATTGCACTGTTTACCCATGGTCCATATTACATTTATTCCTTACGTAGAAAGGAATTTTACAGGCTTGGAGACGTTTAGTTGTTACATATACTATCTGTACAATTGATGGAATGTCAGTGATGTACTGGATCTGCTGGACATCGTATAGGACATGACAACGAGATACCTCTGTACAATTTAGGAAATCCCATCATGTTGAACTACTTCAACATCATGGAAGGCGTGAACACAATGGTTTCGTCGAAGTCCATCCGGATGAAATTGATACAATCAACAACTTGACTCAATTTGAAGTTGAGATGCAGCTTTCTTACTTCTTAAGAAATTTCATTTCAATTTACAGCGTGGACGAAGCAAGATCATACTGATGATGGCAGTTCATGCTCCAGTAGCTTCGTTGATCTTTGCTTGTTCTCTCATATATTTTCTGTGTTTCTTTATGACTTCTGGATCGTAATTGAACATCTTCAGTTTACTACAATCCGGGTCCACAATCTTTTGTCCTTTGTGCTTCATACACTGTCTCGCGCAACGAGGTCCATTGTAAAGTCCTTCCTCCCAATGTTCAACACACATTGCACAATTGTTAATGCAGTCGTATAACATGGCTTCTTTGTTCTTGTTAGTGTCCTTGTCAGCAAAATGGAAGTTTACGAATGCCAGTAATAGGAATATGTGACACATTAATCTGTCTCCCTCCATCTGAAATGTAATTAGTAAATATTAAAACATGATGGTATGCCACGGACATATTAATTAATCATTCAATCAAATGATGAAAATAAATTATAGAATTTCTTCCAGGAGAATTTTTTCAGAGAACTTTTTGCCGGATTTCTAAGCAGGCACATGCCGTGTAGTACACTTGTTGAGGGGCGGCAACCAAGAACCCAGACATAAATTATTAATTATTACATGAAAGTACGTGAAAATTCATCTTCACTTACAAAAAGTTACTTATAAAGCGTACTTCACATGTAAAAAGTTCAATCAGCATGATTTTTCCTTCAAAAGCATTTTTTTTTTTAGAAGCCAGACACAGGGACGGTTATATATCCCTATACCTAGGCAATATCATAGCAATTTAAAACTTATAAAGAGGCTCAAGTGGCTTTAAAGAAGGTTAAGTGATGCAGCCTTGGGGAAAATGTGTTTTTATATCCAATAGGGGAGCTTAAGCCCCCCCTTGCCTACGCCACCTGCCGAGGAGTGGTAATTTTCGAAATCCACCTTGGTATTCTAGGATGTCGTTATTTTTTTCTTTTCGGTTTCTTAATTATGTAGTTCATGAATTCTTGATGAAAGAATGAAAAGGTTGGAGCTTCCATATCCAGGATGAATATAGAGAAGAAACAGAAACCCGGTAAGTACAAAATGAGATCAATCAACCAGTTATATATATATATATATGAATGAATGATATGCATCCGAGACGTTCACAGGTGAAGCTGCAGATTCTAAATTTTCATTATGTATGTGGGTCCCAAATAAATGCTGTAGTATAATTCGCGAAGGTAGGTTTATAAACTATTTGTATAAATGAAGTTTTCCGAATTAACTGTACACGTGTTTATAAAAATTGCAACACCATGAAGGACTCGTCCGAATTGAATGAAATTTAATGTACAAACGACCTGTGTTGATACAAATAAACGATTAAAATTACAAAGCAAAAAACAATATTACATGTCGAAAATCAGTATTTGGTGAAGCCACCACGCGCTGCAATAAGTGATGCTATACGACGTGGCATGGAATCAGATGTTGAATGTGTGCCTGAGGAAGAGTATTCCAGTTTGCTTGTATGCCATCCGAAAGTTCATCTGTAGTAGCTATGGGACGAGGATCACGAGCGAGACGCCGACCAACGAAATCCCACACATGTTCAATCGGCGACATATCCGGCGAATAGGCAGGCCAAGGAAGAAGCTGTATCTGTTGTGATGAAAAGAAGAACATTCCTGGCAATATGTGGGCGGGCATTGTCCTGTTGAAATACAGCTCCGGGAATGCCTTGAAGGAAGGGAACAACTTCGGGCCCCAGAACTTCATTGATGTACCGGTTGCTGTTAAGATTACCCACAATTCGTAGCAGCTGAGATCGTCCATGATACGCAATCGCACCCCAGACCATAACGCTGGGGGTTCGTCCACTATGACGTTGGATAACGCACTCCGGAAGGTGGCGTTCACCGGTATAGCGTCTAACACGGATGCGGCCATCACTGTACCCCAAATTAAAGCGGGATTCATCAGAAAACACCACTTGTTGCCAATCAGCACGCCAGTCTCTATGTCCATGAGCCCATTGTAGCCGCAGGCGCCGATGGTTTTGCGTCAGGGGGATCCTGTATAAAGGAACTCTTGCACGCAGTCCACGGTGCAGTAAACGCCAACTAATTGATGAAGCACACAATGATACACCTGTAGCAGTGCACCAATGTTCTGCCAACTGTCCAGATGAAGCAAAACGGTCCGTCACCGCCATGCGGACCAGGTGTCTATCATCCCGTGCTGACGTCACCTTTCGGCGTCCACTCCCGGATTTCTGAGTTGTCTGGTTCTCTTGAACCCACTGCTTCCACACTCGCATCACTGTGCTGCTGTTACGCCCCATACGAGCTGCTATTGCACGATAAGAAAACCCTCCTTCACGAAGGCCGATCATTCGTCCCCGTTCAAACTCCGTAACTTGCTGAAATGTCGCCCTCTTTCGTCGTAGAGGCATAGTGACGTCTCATGTAACGTTTACCACTAGCAGATAACCATACATGCCCCACTACAGCCCTCTATTTATACGGATCCATCAGCAGTTCAGAGGGCGCTGCTCAGCCCACGCATGCGCGATGACTCTGAAATTCTAATCATTTGAATAGCATACCCTAATTTGCATTTCCTGAAAGTTTCAGCTTAATCACATGCTACTTCATGGTGTTGCAATTTTTACAAACATGAGGTCATTTTAATTACATCAACCCGGTATAAAATGCTTGTTTGTGTTGTACAGCTCAATGTAGATACGTTGGTTGCAAAAACACAATAATTCTGTATTCCCAATAAGGTTAGAACGAAGCCTTCTAATCTTACCAAGGGAAACATGTGGCCACCCAACAGAATAGTTAGATGACAAAGGTTTTTTTAGGTCAAGCAGAGTATTTTGTTTGTTGATATGTCGGTGAGGGACGATTTCATCCACTATATTAGGTGGCATATTCACTGGTACACTAGAAATGTGCACTAAATTTCTAGTGCATGGTGCACTTGAAATGCCTAAAATTGCTCATCGAACAATAAGGAATAAATGATAGTATTTATTGAATTTTGTGACCATGTTTTGACATGGCATGAATTATACGACGTGCGTATGTCATTCGTGATCGTTATCATATCTTATTACTAAGGCCCGGTTTTTATGCATGAAATGTAACTTAAATAATATGCACGAAATTACTACAAAATATGCATGTAATTATTACAAAGTATGTATGAAATTATTACAAAATATGCACGAAAATATGCAAGTGCATAGAAATTTGGACCCTACTCATAAGCGATGTTTCGAAATGTATAAAATAACAATTTATTGAAACAGTGCAATAGTTAGCGAAATAGTTCTTGAAATCATTACATAATATGCACTGAAATGCATAAAAAATATCACTTTGTTACGTCCTCGAATATGAGTATGCACAAAATTAACACAAAATACACACCACAATGTATGAAATACGTAAGGAGATATATTTGAAAATATGGCATCATAAGCCTCAGAAATCTGGGCCCTACTTTTTACGACTAGCGTACACAGGGGAGGTGTTGATGGGGGTTGTAACCCCCATTGCAATGAAATTTTATATATTTAACATAGGAATATGTGAGTTGTAACTCTGTACCCCCCCCCCATTGAGTCTATAACCCCACCCTTACGAACTTTCTGCTTACGCCTATGATTATTACCTTGATATAGATATTGAAAAGCCTTCATCATCGTGCATACTTCTCAGTTGCATACTTTCTTCAGCTCAAAGGTAACATGGTAGCGATGAAATAAGAGAATCTGTTGATAACATGCTATTAAAGGTCGATTGCTTGTTTCTTTGCTTTTAATAACTGAACAGTTTCATGTCTAGATAACTCAATAACTGGTTTCCCCTTCCTAGAACATAACATAAGTTGACAAACATTTGAAGTTGCAGTTACCCTTGATGGAAAGCTAGATCTGGTACTTTCCTCTGTACATCTTGAGAACCAGGGACAACCTCTTTTAGCGACACAACAAAGGATATAATGACCTTCCACGAACATAAAGAACATTTCAACGAAAAAAAAAATTCGGTTTTATGACGCAGGAGAAATGTTTCTTCCTTAAGTGTTAATTAAAGGCTGTTACCCCTACCTGTCAACTATTCACTCGCATTGATTTCCACCTTTTATTGCTATGATTTCGTAGTATAGCTCGATGTGGTTTTTGGTTTGCATTGATGTGGGTTATCCTTCACAGTTTGATTAGAAAAACACGAAAAGGTTGGATTTCTCTTTTTCTAGAAAATTCACTTGACTTGAAGTTCATTCACCTGAATGAAGTGAAAAAGAAAGTAGATAAATATAATTTAGCTATTTGCGTTTGAACTGCTATTTAATAGCTATTGTAGAAGTGAGCTGCTATTTAGTAACTAGTTAAGGTGTTACTGGTTACTTGCGAATCTATAAGCTACTTATTAATAGCGGTATAATAAGCTCTGGTGCTATTTAATAACTGTTTAAGAAGCTATAATTTGCCATTTAATAGCTAGTTAATATGTTATCAGTTGCTTAAGAATCTATGAGCTACTTTTTAATAACATTTTATGAAGTAAAAGCTGTCGTATAATAACTAGTTGAAATTTTATAAGTTGTTATTTAATAGCATGTTAATGTTAAGGATCTTCTGTATAAGTTGCTATTTAATAATTGAAAGAAGAAATTTCGGAATTTTTTCACTTAAACAGTTTTACTCAAACGCCAAAGCACGGGCGTATGCAGGGGGCTATTAGTGGGCATTGTAACCCCCCATTGCAATGAAATTTTGTATATTTAACATAGGAATATGTGAGTTGTAGCTCTGTAAACCCCCATTGAGCCTATAACCCTTCCCTTATGAGTTTTCTACGTAAGCCTATGCACCAAAGATATACGAAATAAGAAAATTGTCTAGCTTGTCTCCTGCTTCTATTAGATTACTGTGAAAGTGATCGAAAGTTATTTGGATTTTTTTCCTCTGCCGATTTTCGTGCTTTGAAAAAAAAAAAAAAAGAAGAAGATCAATTACAAGTAATAGAAAGAACGGAGGAAGATCAAGGTCACCAATGAAGATGAGAGTCCTCAAGAATACTGACAGCCTTGGCCTGACATCCGACAACGCCCAAGACCTATGGGAATGGAAACGCCCAGTCACATAAAGTTAACTCCAAACAGGGACATAGCAAGGGAAGGAAGAAGAAAAAAAAATTCCCAGTTCAAATTTAGCGCCCACTTTAATCACGTGATCGTGAAAATCTCCAAGCCATCGTTATATCATTTATAGCACGGAAGTTCGGAACATCAGAAAAATCATATAATCATTTTTTATAACCTTTATATATATTTTAGGCAATACATGATACATATCTATACTGGTATATGTAAGACAAATACAAGAAGCATGATTATATTACAAGATTATAATATTGATATGCAGGGGCCCACTGGGTGCTATCAGAGAACGTTTATCTTGGACCATCGGAAGGCGCGGGTCCTATAGTCCAACAGGGCGCAAATACTATCGCCCATGAGGGCGCACCGACCCAGGGGCCCAGCCCTCCCCTGTTGGTATGTCTATTCGGTAGTCTCCATATAATTTAAAAACAATAGACTATGATTAAGGTTTGTACCTACACATATTTACATGCTACATACATATCCACCTGGGTAGCACAAAGACGTAAGTCTGACAATGCCCCCACTGTCCAGTACAATAAATCACATATAAAAATTATAGGCTTTATATCCTATACATTGCTCAGTTTTTCACACGAGTTTAAAGAGTATACTGGTATCCAAATCAGATTTAGTACGTTTAATACTATCTTATATTATGTATAATTTTGTGGTTGTTAAAAGAAAGCTATATCACCAAGAAATTGTACAAATAATACGAATAAAGGAAACTGGGCGTATGCAGAGGTGGGGATTGATCGGGCCATAGTAGTCTGAAGTTACCACTTCTAACAATGTCCAAACTGTTTCAATCTCCCCATTGGAAAAGTCTTCGGGTCAACTGGGTCCGGCGCGACTTCCAGTAAAATTGTGTGTGTGTGTGTGTAAATGTGTTCTGAAGCCACGTTAAACCATCTACCCCGTCCAAGGTATCCTGGGTCGTAAAATGCATAAATGCCAATATCAAAAACTGTTTTGATTTTGCGCTTGATCACGCAAAGTTCAGAAGGAGGCGGTTACTGGTTTATAATGGAGGAGGGGGGTTGCAGAGCTATAAATCCTCAAATTTGTATGTGTGCATATAAAATTTTTCATTGCAATGTGGGTTTATGACCCATCAACCCCTTGCGTGCACCAGTGCATCTCTAATTGGAGACAGAGCAGTTTAGCATTCAATAATTTTGTGTATTAAACAAGCATTAATTAATAAGTTATTAATATCTCGTATATTCAATAAAATTAAACGAATATTTCGACTGTTTGAAACAGACCACCAAAGGTGAACACCATTTATTGAACACAACCGCCACCACCCTAACATTGTAATCACGCCAATGTTCCCCAGTAAAGCCTAACGTCCCACCCTTCAACGCCCCCCCGTTTTTCAACTCTAACTGAAAAGTTAACCGGGGAATAAAATTTTGTGGAACTCCTTTCACACTG
>QLNU02003225.1:22803370-22909826 GCA_006491805.2 Dysdera silvatica | reverse complement strand
CGGCCTGGTCAATATATTTCGTAATATACTCTTTGAAGGTATTTAATGCAGTGAGTTAATGAAATGAAAATTCTAAAGACGGTGTATTTCAAAACTGCTCTTCTAAGAATATGTTACTAGTTTTTGTCACTTCGTTATAAAAAACATTGATCTACGTTAATGCCATTTGTACCATATAAATAATAATCTAAGGAATGTTAATCACTAGGACCCGGATTTCTATGCACTTGAATGTTTTTGCATATTTTGACTTTGTGTGCATACTTTTCATATTTTAAATATTTCTGCATATTTTGGCATATTTCTGCTAAGTGTGCATCAAATTTTCAAAAAGTGTGTATTTTTCTAATCCGCTTGTAATTCTTCAACCAATTAGATTAATTCGATGTTTCTTTTTTCTTTTTCTTTTTTTTTTCTTTTTTCTTTTGTTTTGAGAAAGGCCTTCTTTTTTCTTTTTCTTTTTAAATTTTAAATAAAAATGGGAAAAATGCTACAGAATATGTTTCCATTGTAAATGATATGATTAGATTATATTAATGTATGTTGGACAGACGGGAAGATCGATACGTCTACGAGGGAAGGAGCATATGCGTGCGGTAGCTAGGGGAGACGATTCAAGCCAGTTGGCTGAACATGTCTTCAGGGAGGGTCACGAACCAGATTGGCATTCGATGAAAGTATTACATCAGAATGTGACGAATCTGGGGAGTAGACTTTTTCTGGAATCATGGGAAACCTACGGTTTGAGGAGTCGTGCAATAAACATCGCAAAACCTCTACCAGAACCTTACAGGATTTTTGCAAAACCTCGAGTTGGGGGTGTTCATCTGACATCGTCGGGTGCGGTTGGGTTTCCCCAGCTGGAACTGCTCCGCACCAGATGACGTCAGATGGGGATTCCCAACATGCGGGTATATAAGCTTAGGACTTTCACGAACTCTTCATTCTGCCTTCACTTGACAAAGGGAGCAGTTGGCTCCCGAAACGTCGTGTTTTTAAACCTTACGCCAGTGTCAAAATAACTGTTTGTTGCAAAAATGAATTTATGCGTCTTCATTTATGTGGTGATATTTCTCAATATGCATAATACTTTCCAAGTCAAGACCAAGTGTAATATTTTCCAGCCCAAGCTACGGGTTCCGGCAACATGCCCGTATCCAGGGAATTGGATCTTAGGGACCGGTCCCCACCCCCGGAGAATAAGTTTTTGATGGGACTTGGCTATGGCCTTGCAAACTGTGATTGCATCAATACATGCTGTAAAATTTTTTTACCCCCCGAAGTCTTGCTGGCAGGTATAGGCAAGGGAGGGTCATTTGTTCTCCTATATTTCGATTTTTTTGGAAAAGTAAAATAAAAGTAAAAAGGTGAGATAAAAATTTCCATTTTTTAAGACCTCTCCCACCTCGAGAGAAGAATTTTATTCTGTCGGAGTCCTTGGGCCCAAGCCCAGGCTTATGATGCCATATTTTCAATCATGTCTCCGTACGTATTTCATACATTGTGGTGTGTATTTTCTATTAATTTTGCGCATAACCATATCTGAGGAAGTAACAAAGTGACGCTTTTGTATGCATTTCAGTACATATTATGCAATAATTTCAAGAACTATTTCGCTAACTATTGCACTATTACAATAAATTGTCATTTTATTCATTTCGAAACATCTCTTATGAATAGGGTCCAGATTTCTATGCACTTGCATATTTTTGCACATCTTGTAATAATTTCATACATACTTTGTAATAATTACATGCATATTTTGTAGTAATTTCGTGCATATTATTTAAGTTACATTTCATGCATAAAAACCGGGCCTTAGTAATAAGATATGATAACGATCACGAATGACATACGCACGTCGTATAATTCATGCCATGTCAAAACATGGTCACAAAATTCAATAAATACTATCATTTATTCCTTATTGTTCGATGAGCAATTTTAGGCATTTCAAGTGCACCATGCACTAGAAATTTAGTGCACATTTCTAGTGTACCAGTGAATATGCCACCTAATATAGTGGATGAAATCGTCCCTCACCGACATATCAACAAACAAAATACTCTGCTTGACCTAAAAAAACCTTTGTCATCTAACTATTCTGTTGGGTGGCCACATGTTTCCCTTGGTAAGATTAGAAGGCTTCGTTCTAACCTTATTGGGAATACAGAATTATTGTGTTTTTGCAACCAACGTATCTACATTGAGCTGTACAACACAAACAAGCATTTTATACCGGGTTGATGTAATTAAAATGACCTCATGTTTGTAAAAATTGCAACACCATGAAGGAATCACTTGATTGACCTGAAACTTTCAGGAAATACAGATTGGAGTATGCTATTCAAATGATTAGAATTTCAGAGTCATCGCTTATGCGTGGGCTGAGCAGCGCCTCTCTGAACTACTGATTGATCCGTATAAATAGATGGTTGTAGTGGGGCGTGTATGGTTATCTGCTAGTGGTAAACGTTACATGAGACGTCACTATGCCTCTACGACGAAAGAGGGCGACATTTCAGCAAGTTATGGATGGAGTTTTAACGGGGACGAATGATCGGCCTTCTTGAAGGAGGGTTTTCTTATCCTGCAATAGCAGCTCGTATGGGGCGTAACAGCAGCACAGTGATGCAAGTGTGGAAGCAGTGGGTTCAAGAGAACCAGACAACTCGGAAATCCGGGAGTGGACGCCGAAAGGTGACGTCAGCACGGGATGATAGACACCTGGTCCGCATGGCGGTGACGGACCGTTTTACTTCATTTGGACAGTTGGCAGAACGTTGGTGCACTGCTACAGGTGTATCATTGTGTGCTTCATCAATTCGTCGGCGTCTACTGCACCGTGGACTGCGTGCAAGAGTTCCTTTATACAGGATCCCTCTGACGCAAAACCATCCGCACCTGCGGCTACAATGGGCTCATGGATATAGAGACTGGCGTTGATTGGCAACAAGTGGTGTTTTCTGACGAATCCCACTTTAATTTGGGGTACAATGATGGCCGCATCCGTGTTAGACGCTATACCGGTGAACGCCACCTTCCGGAGTGCGTTTTCGAACGTCATAGTGGACGAATCCCCAGCGTTATGGTCTGGGGTGCAATTGCGTATCATGGACGATGTCAGCTGCTACGAATTGTGGGTAATCTTAACAGCAACCGGTACATCAATGAAGTTCTGGAGCCCGAAGTTTTTCCCTTCCTTCAAGGCATTCCCGGAGCTGTATTTCAACAGGACAATGCCCGCCCACATATTGCCAGGAATGTTCAAGACTTCTTTTCATCACAACAGATACAGCTTCTTCCTTGGCCTGCCTATTCGCCGGATATGTCGCCGATTGAACATGTGTGGGATTTCGTTGGTCGGCGTCTCGCTCGTAATCCTCGTTCTATAGCTACTACAGATGAACTTTGGGGTCGCATACAAGCAATCTGGAATGCTCTTCCTCAGGCACACATTCAACATCTGTTTGATTCCATGCCACGTCGTATAGCATCACTTATTGCAGCGCGTGGTGGCTTCACCAAATACTGATTTTCGACATGTAATATTGTATTTTTGCTTTGTAATTTTAATTGTTTATTTGTATCAACACAGGTCGTTTGTGCATTAAATTTCATTCAATTCACACGAGTCTTTCATGATGTTGCAATTTTTACAAACACGTGTACAGTTAATTCGGAAAACTTCATTTATACAAATAGTTTATAAACCTACCTTCGCGAATTATACTACAGCATTTATTTGGGACCCACATACATAATGAAAATTTAGAATCTGCAGCTTCACCTGTGAACGTCTCGGATGCATATCATTCATTCATATATATATATATATAACTGGTTGATTGATCTCATTTTGTACTTACCGGGTTTCTGTTTCTTCTCTATATTCATCCTGGATATGGAAGCTCCAACCTTTTCATTCTTTCATCAAGAATTCATGAACTACATAATTAAGAAACCGAAAAGAAAAAAATAACGACATCCTAGAATACCAAGGTGGATTTCGAAAATTACCACTCCTCGGCAGGTGGCGTAGGCAAGGGGGGGCTTAAGCTCCCCTATTGGATATAAAAACACATTTTCCCCAAGGCTGCATCACTTAACCTTCTTTAAAGCCACTTGAGCCTCTTTATAAGTTTTAAATTGCTATGATATTGCCTAGGTATAGGGATATATAACCGTCCCTGTGTCTGGCTTCTAAAAAAAAAAATGCTTTTGAAGGAAAAATCATGCTGATTGAACTTTTTACATGTGAAGTACGCTTTATAAGTAACTTTTTGTAAGTGAAGATGAATTTTCACGTACTTTCATGTAATAATTAATAATTTATGTCTGGGTTCTTGGTTGCCGCCCCTCAACAAGTGTACTACACGGCATGTGCCTGCTTAGAAATCCGGCAAAAAGTTCTCTGAAAAAATTCTCCTGGAAGAAATTCTATAATTTATTTTCATCATTTGATTGAATGATTAATTAATATGTCCGTGGCATACCATCATGTTTTAATATTTACTAATTACATTTCAGATGGAGGGAGACAGATTAATGTGTCACATATTCCTATTACTGGCATTCGTAAACTTCCATTTTGCTGACAAGGACACTAACAAGAACAAAGAAGCCATGTTATACGACTGCATTAACAATTGTGCAATGTGTGTTGAACATTGGGAGGAAGGACTTTACAATGGACCTCGTTGCGCGAGACAGTGTATGAAGCACAAAGGACAAAAGATTGTGGACCCGGATTGTAGTAAACTGAAGATGTTCAATTACGATCCAGAAGTCATAAAGAAACACAGAAAATATATGAGAGAACAAGCAAAGATCAACGAAGCTACTGGAGCATGAACTGCCATCATCAGTATGATCTTGCTTCGTCCACGCTGTAAATTGAAATGAAATTTCTTAAGAAGTAAGAAAGCTGCATCTCAACTTCAAATTGAGTCAAGTTGTTGATTGTATCAATTTCATCCGGATGGACTTCGACGAAACCATTGTGTTCACGCCTTCCATGATGTTGAAGTAGTTCAACATGATGGGATTTCCTAAATTGTACAGAGGTATCTCGTTGTCATGTCCTATACGATGTCCAGCAGATCCAGTACATCACTGACATTCCATCAATTGTACAGATAGTATATGTAACAACTAAACGTCTCCAAGCCTGTAAAATTCCTTTCTACGTAAGGAATAAATGTAATATGGACCATGGGTAAACAGTGCAATAAAAGAACAGTCAATATTTTGGATTTTCTTTATTTCTTGTCCTTATCAAGAAGCCCTATCATAGTCATATTAGGAAACACGCACAGAAATAGTTCGATTAATTATGCAAATAAAACCATTCCGTCATTAACTGAAACCGCAGCAATTGGAATGCATAATATGTACAGTAAAACTTATGAACAGCCGATATCTTGGAACGTGAGTAGCAGGGTTTAAGCTGCAGTCGCATTTTTCGCAAAATGCGACGAGTTGCTCGAAAATGCGAAGAAAAAATTATTGCCCATCGCGAAAATGCGACAGGCATTTTTAACCGCAGAAACGACCACCATTTTAATCACTTTAACCACCACCATTTTAATCACTCGAAAACAGGATTCCCCGATTCTAAAACATCCGTTTCGGCAGCAACCTTTTCTTGTTCCTTTTCGTTTCCTCTTCAAAATTCTTAACAATACCTGTTAAGCATCGTTGATATAAATAATTTCATTGATACGATTTTTCGAGCAACGAAAGCTACTAATATTTTTAGCATTTTGCTACAACTTTTTTGCCCCATTTTAGCATTTTTGCGACAGCATGTTTCGAGCCAGCTTAAATAAACCCTGCTTGAGCATCTTCCCATTACTTGGGAAGGTTAGGAGTAGAGATGTAAAAAACCCTGGGATATTGAAGCGCGGGAATAAACCTGGGAATTTTCGGGAATAAACTGGGAACTTTGATGGAAAGAAACTACCTTGACAATGTTCACGTTTATTTAGATAACAACAGCTAACAAGAACTTAAAAAAGACCCGAAATATTTCAATGAACCTTTCTTACCTATATTTTTCACACTTTCCTCTTTCCACAGAAATTATTATTAGGCGACGAAAATTATATTCAGTTAGAAATGTTCCTAAGTTCAAATTAAATAATATTATCACTTTAAGGTATTAAATACAAAATTTTTTTATCGATTAATTATCAAGATCAGTTAAATATTTATTTTTTAAAATAGGTAATAAATAATGCAAAAATCGTTTTATATATTTCAAACGACCATGTTTCAAAATTCCCATAATGCTCGAAAAACCTTTGTATTGGGAATTTTGAAAATTTCCTTCCTGAAAAACCCGTTTTTTTCCCTGGTTTAAATCGGGTTTTTCCAGCCTTTATATCTCTAGTTAGGAGAGAATTGGGAGAGGGTCGTTTAAATAGAGTTGTCCACTATTCGGGAGTGTTCGTTGAAGAGGTTCTACTGTGTACAAGAAAAATGATCGTTGCAAGTTTCCCAAATGGAACGTTTTCAAATAAAGACGATAATAAATGATTAATTGTTTTTTAATGAGTTTATTACGCACAGTACAAAATGAAACTATTATAATTTGAAGTAATAAAAATGCTTTTATTGCTTCAGAAGTATTTTTAAATACTGGGTTGTTTAAAAAAACAACAACTACTGCTGCTACTACTCCGCATCCTCTTTTCCTCCTTATGCAACACTTTGCAGTAAAAAATATCGTTTGCCATTTCCCGCTAAATCCTCATGGAACGTTCAAGCGTAAGAGAGGTCACTATTCATAATTTTCTCTTTAAAACGCTCACCAATATATTTATTTCTCCATGTTTCTGTATAATGAATTTGTTTCCCTCTCCCATATATATATATATCATCATCATCATATTCAACCATTATCTATCCACTGCTGGATGAAGGTCTCTCCAAATGCTTTCCACACAAGTCTATCCTGAGCAATTCGCTTCCACGTCACCCCAACCTGTTTTCTTATTTCATCCACCCATCTAGTTTGAGGACGTTTTCTAGGTCTTCGGTGGTCTCTTGGAATCCAGTTCAGAATTTCTGTTGTCCATCGTTGATCAGTTCTTCTTGCAATATGCCCAGCCCATCGCCATTTCAGCCCTTTTACTTTAACAATGATGTCCTCTACTCTAGTTTGCTCTCTCACCCAAGTGTTTCTTTTTCGATCTCTCCTAGTTATTCCAAGCATGCACCTCTCCATGCTCCTTTGCGTTGTCTGTAACTTTCGTATTGCTCCAACTGTTAGACTCCATGTCTCTGATCCATAAGAGAGGACTGGCAATACACACTGGTTGAAGACCTTTCTTTTTAGACACAAAGGCAATTTCCCCTTCAGGATAAAACTGTTTCTTCCAAATGCACTCCAGCCAAGTTTAATACGTCTGTTGAGTTCTTTCATAATGTTGCCATCCATTGAAATCAGCTGGCCAAGGTAAATATATGAATGAGTTGATGACTGCTGATGTTTTAATAGAGTCAAAGGCCTTCTCATAGTCAATAAATGCCACACACAATGGAAGTTCATATTCATGTGTTCTTTCAATTAATTCTCTTAATACTTGAATATGGTCCACTGTACTGAATCCACTTCGAAATCCAGCTTGTTCTCTTGGTTGAGCTGCATCTAATTTTTTCTGCAGGCGATGTGTTAGCACTTTTGTGAAGATTTTATAAATAGCAGGTAACAAGCTAATTGGTCGGTAATTTTTTAAATCCTCTTTATCACCTTTTTTATGCAAAAGAATTACTGTTGCAGAATCCCATTGGTTTGGTATGTTACCGCTGTTAAGACATTTGGTAAAGAATTTTGCAAGTATGTCTTCTACATATTCTCCAGCTTCTTTTAGGATATCTAATGTAATACCATCATCACCAGGGGCTCTTCCTTTCTTCATACTTTTTATTGCAAATGAAACTTCTTCTTTTAAGATTTTAGGAGCTGTTCCTTCGACTATTTCAATGTCTTCGTTTAATCCACTGTTACTTTCATACAGCTTTCTGTAGAATTCTTCAACTCTTCTAAGTATTTCTTCCCTATTTCTTGTTACGGTGCCATCCTCTCCTTTTAATGCAATGATGTGTTTCTTCCCAACAGATAAACTTCCTTTAACAACCCTAAGGCTCTTGTTATTTTCAATGGCTTTCCTTACTAGCTCACAGTTGAATTTTCTTATGTCTTCTTTCATGCTTTTGCGCAGAGTTTTACAAAGTTCTATGTACTCAATCCTGGAACTGGTATTTTGATTGTCCACCTTCATATCTCTTCGCCTTTTCATGAGCTGTTTCGTCTTCTCAGATAATTTGCTATTGTGCTTTTTACAGGTTACACCACCAATTTCCCCAGCAGTTTCAACTATTGTCTTAACAATGTTTTCATTTGCTTCTGAGATATCACTTTCATCAATAAGTCCTTCCAGTGCAGAAAAGCGATTTTTTAATTCCAACTTGAATGCCTCGGTATTTTCTTTTAATTTCTTTAAATCCACCCTCTTACTTACTTGTTTCCTAATGAGCTTCTGTCGTTCTAATTTAGTATTTAAGTGCACTTTACATCTCACCATTCGATGATCACTTCCAGTATTAAATCTGTTCAGTACACTGCAATCTTCAATAATTGATTTCTTGTTTGCCCTGCAAAAGGGTTGCTGGTATCTAACTGGAAGGAGACCCACACGCTGAACGTATGTGACGATGTGTGGAACCGGCCAGGCCAGTAACCTAGTGTCCTACCCCGCCTTCAAGTGGTGCAGGCTGAGCTTTCTATTTATGTGGCAAATTAATATTTGCTGCACGGATAGAAAGGCGGAAGGGGAGGGCTAATTCACCAACCCGTCTAGCCAGCGTGGTGAAATTATGGCTAATTCCTCCATATATATATATATATATATATATACTGAGTGGCCCAAAAATTAGGAACACCTCGCTACGCAGTACTAACATCGTGCTGATCCTCCTTTGGCTTTGATGACAGCAGATATTCTTCTAGGCGTGGACTCTACAAGTTGCTGAAAGCATTGAGGAAGAATAATAGTCCATACTAACAAAATGAAAGCTCTTAATTCTCTCAGATTGGATGGTGGTGTTCTAGAGCTATGGACATATTTTTCCCACCACATTCAACGAATGCTCAATTGGGTTGAGATCTGGAGATTGAGGATGGCAATACAACCAACTGGGACTCGGAACCATGTCCCACAAATCAATCTGAGATGACTCTATCAACGGATGTTTCCAATAGAACTAAGGGACCAAGTGTATACCAGGAAAATGCTCCCTAGACCGATTGAACAGTTGTCATGTGACATGCCGGATCCATAATTTCTTGCTGCTTGCGCTACACATACACCCTGCTATCAACGTCATGGAGAAGAAATCTGGACTTGCCAGACCACACAACTTTCTTCCACTCATCAATTGTCCAACGTTGACATTCTTTAGACCACAAAAACCACTTTTTTCGGTTTTGCAACGAAATCAATGGAACTTTTGTTGGTTGCTGGCTATTAAAACCACTTTGTTTTAAGAGCCGATTCGTAGTGTTTATGAATATGCTTTGCAATGATCCTGCGTTGTAGGTCTTCTGTTGCTGCAAACAACGTGTGTCAGTCGCCTGGCACCTCTTCCACTCTAAGCTACTTTTGGCTTAGCCGCAATTCGTCGAAGACTCGAGACACAGTTGTATGAGAAATGCACGGGTTAGTGGTTTCGGAGATACGGGAACCAGACAATCTGGTGCTCACGATCATGCCACGCTCAAACTCACGCATATCTCTTTTTTCCCCCATTCACAGGTAAATTATAACTTTCACTGGTGCTTCTGACCAGGGGACAGCTTTTTATTGGCGAATCCTATTTAATATTTATAATAATATTTATCCATCTCTTTTGATGGCTATCTTAATGTATTTTATCTAATTTTTACTCTAATATTTTTTTAGTCGTTTGATCTTTACTTTTATACAAATTTTTTATTATCTGTAATTCATATCTGTAGACGGTATAGTTGTTGGGAAGTTGGGGGCTTGTCAAGCACATATCATCTGCTTTTTCTCCTGACTTCCCTCAGGGTTTTGCCTTGCAAACTAATAGTTAAAATAAAATAAAAATATAAAAACACAAAAAAGAAAGCTACAGATGGAAGAGGGGGATATAACCACCTAGAATTCAGTTGATGGTTGTATGAATAACTCCATGCCTACAATTCTTTGTCTCTGACACATTGTTGCGGAAAAAAAAAGGAACAAGACCTTAAACGGTAACATAAGTGAAGGAAGAAGGGGGGGGGGCGTATTTGGGAGAAAAAATGATCCATGGGGAAGAAAAAATACGAAAAAAAAGAAGGGATGCTAAAATAATGGAAAAAATAAACCCCACGGTTATTTCAAAGATGGTTTTTAGCCATTACACGATTTTTAAATAAACATGGCTGTATTAACCAGTGCAAAATTACATATTTAAAAAAAACCATCTCATATTCCTAGGATCAAACTCACCACAGTAATGAAACTTGTTTTTTGGCGATAATTCCAAAGCTCTTTTTCCCCAGTTATTAAACGTCCTGCTATTGCAGATGTTCCATTTACTATGCAAAAATTTTTCTAACGAAAAACAAAACCAAAAAATGCAAGTAACACTTTTCTGCTCCCGGGATCGAATTTGGTGATGAAACTTAACATTAGGTGGTAATCGACAAGTCCTCAGCTGTTTTCTAATTATTACATATTCTGCTGTCTTTTTATGGCAGCTGGCTTCATTTGCCACAGCAACACAAATAATAATAAAAAAAAAAAGGTTTGTATTCCCAGGACAGAACTCTGGACCATATACACAGTGAAGAAACTCAACTTTCAACGATAATTATCATGACAAAAATCACTGATTATAGATAATGATTCCACATCTGGTTTTTAGCTATTACACAATCTGCCGTCTTTTTATAGTCCACGGTTTCACTTGTGGAATCAAACTATTTGATTAACTGAGAAAAGCTAATTATGATATAAAACAGGGGTCGAACATTCTAAATACGATGCACAAGTGCACCCAAGTCTTGTGACTTAGGTGTAATAAATATTAGTTAGGTGTACAAGTAACTTACAGAATAGAAAGTAAACTTAAACATTAAAAATGGGTAAAATGTAAGTATGACAATTACATTTAAGCATGTAAGCTAAAAAAAATGCAACTTTTCAAAATAATTGAACGTTTGTATGTAATAAAAATGGTTGGTTGTATTTTTATGACGCATGGACAGCAAGGGTCATTCTGCATCAATCAAGGTGAGACTTCATATACGGTAAATTACATATATTGAGTATATATAAAAGTTAATTATTATTAAGTATATGTAAGAGTTATAATATATATCAAGTATATATAAAAGTTAATCATAATATATATTAAGTATACATAAAAGTTAATTATAATACATATTAAGTACACATAAAACTTAATTCTAATAACAGAAAAATCATAATTATTGGAAGAGACAAGTTCCGATAGGTGGCACTCTGCAGTATTTTTAAATGTTAACTTCCAAATATTTCTTTTTCCAGATTATTGAAAAAATTATGATACAATTTGTGCATCTGTGATAATTTAAACGGGGCTTTCTTTAATGGCAAGGAAAAGAACTTTTAAATTATCTTCACTAAAACAAATACTTAATGACAATATTTATTTACAATAATGGAATACATAATTAACAAGAAAAATGCAGATGGATTAAAACGAAGGTGACTTGATAGAAACTGAAAAAAAAAAAAAGGTTTTACAAATTAAGAAACACGATTGCATTATTGATAAAATACATGTAAGTGTTTATGGAGGACATAAATGTATTTTATTTGAATAAAACACAACATTAAATTAAAGGACAAAATTTACTGTCTAAAAGATTCATTTTATGCAAAATGGAATTTCTTCAAGAGAAATCATGAATTAGTCATCAATTTATCATTTCTGCATTTCTATGCTTGATCTCCCCAAAAACGTTGAATTTGCCTAAGGTGACATTAAAAATTGCCAACTGAGTTGAGATTTGAACCCGATTCAACGACAGAAGGTGCCCATGTATATATGATTAGTGGCATATGTAAGGGGAGGTCTCAAGCCCCCCCAATGGATATCAAGACAAATTATTCCCTTTAGCATTACATCACATGTGTGAAAGAGAGACCCTTTTTAAAACTTCTTGACCCCCCCATAATTTTTGAATCGTTACGCCACTGTACACAATCACAAAATCAAATAGAGAATGTACACACAGACACTAAGTAACTAAATCATTACAATCATTCAGTTAGTATTTTGTTCAGCCACCTTTTATCGTTGATATCACTTGAACTCTCTTCTGTAGGCATGGATTTTACTAATTCTCGATGTCTCATGGGAAATATTAGCCCAAACATGACGAACTGCATCTGCCAATTCCTTAAGATTTGGTCAATTCTTACGGCAATGAATCTATTTGCCCTACTCTGCTTTCGACCTCATCTCAAAGATACTTAACACGATTAAGAAGGCCCCTGAAGAAGAGAAAAGTCCATGTCAGATTTCTCAGACCATTTGCGTACCTGTGAGCCGCATGTCACGGGGCACAGTTCTTATGGAAGTACTCCTCTCCTTTGGAATAAACTATCAACATCACTGGCCGAATTAGATTGCCAACGATATTTAAAGAACGTCGGTCAATCAAATATTGCTCAATACAAACCAGGGGGCATAGAAAACAATCCCATGAAAACAGATGTCATATCACAATGTGGCCATTGCCAGACTAAACTGTCATACCATTGTAAGAAGGAATCATGCTTTTAGAGCTGTTGTCTCTCTTTATACTTTCACATTACTATCCGCATGACTTCACTGAAAAGGTGATTTGTCAGATCACATGACCGGTTTCCAATCATCTACTTCCAATATCTGCCGTTCTTGAGCAAATTTGGAGTATGATATAACATTGGCAGAAAATGGTGTATGGACAATAAACAGTAACGCCTGTTTTCACAGCTCATGTGATGCAATGTGTGCGGCATATCATTCTCTGCCTCAAAACAGAATGTTTTGCAATGTTCTGCAACAAGCCTTCAGCTGATCAAAAATGTTTGGCAGGAGATGCATATATATGCACTATATACATTTTTAAATTCTATAAAATGTAAATTCCTTTTTTAACAGACTGCTTTTCTTTTATTTGTTTATTTTAAGACAAAAGAAAAAAAAAGTTCCACCCAGCAATTGTTCTGCGATGCGAGTCACACTTTTTAGCACATTCTGCATTCGGGATTCCCTGATTTATTTAGGCTGTCTGCAATTTGACATATCGTTGCACACCAGTTAAGACTAAAAAAGTCTGTTCACTCTCCATTCTATTTGCACATTTGGTATCCATTTATGATCATAGGGCTATTGTTCTTCCTACCATTTTTTTTTTTGCCTGATGGTCCATTCTGTGCACACACTGCTAATCCCTGTATGCTCTGAAATAATTTGCTAATGCAGCAATACTGTAAATTTGTACAACAAGAAACACAAAATCATTTCATGTCCAGAGTTTGTCAGATCGAGATGTGCATCCATTGCTTCACAAACAATACACAGACACTTCGTTACAATCGCTATATATACCGTGGTGTTTCTTATATCGTCAACACTATTAGTGGAATTGGTGCCTTACATAAAATTGCCTGGTGGCCATAATAATTGGACCAGTCTGTGTCTATACCAGAAAATGAAGATGCTCCACTAAACAGAATGATCAGGAGCTGTTTTGGAGCAAGCTCTAAGGTAGTGTTTACTAAAGCATAGCTTAAGGACTAATGGTGGAGTAGGGGCATTAGACGGTGCTACTGTATGGTACTAAAAAATATAACTTACTTTTAATGCACTCACATCACTAGCTTTTTGATGCACTCAGTGCCTGCTTTTTAAGGTGCTCTTTTAAATTATTCATTCGCTCTTGTAGTTCATTTATGCTATAGTTCTGTAGAAGAAGAAAAAAAAACTTTGTAACATTGTTACATAAATAAAAAGTAATTGCAGCAAACCTTATCTACAAGGATACTCTAAGGACGAGAAAAAGATACCATTATGGACGAAGTCGGACCGAATATACTTTGTAACGGAAGCTACTTAATTGCTTTGTATGATTATATTTAATAATTTCTGGTTAAATAAATTATTAAATAATATTACAGATGACGAATGAAGATATCAACAAGAAACTAAAAACTGTGTAGTTACTGCTTTAGTTAAGAGATAAAAAATTGAAAGTTCGAAAGCCATTTCAAGGGGATGAAAGCTTGTGCTGTTCCCGAGCTCAAAAAATCATCATCTCCTATTCTGGAATCATCTATAATTTGTCTATACACTATTCCTCAGCATAAATGGATTTTAAAAGACTGCATTGTCTTAATATGTTTGGAACACAACCTACCTCCAAAATTTGAAAAGTGCAAAATTGTCATTATACATAGATATACTTAAAACAAATCATCGTTATAATAAGCTTCGATAAACATTAATGTTATAAGAAATCTGACGGAACCGTAGTAAATGCTGTTATAGACAGATTTCATCGCATTTAATAGCAGCCACTTACAGACATCACACAACGATGAAACAGAGAGAGAGAAAGAGACAGGGAGCAATGGAGGTGGACATTTGCTCCCCCCATATTAAATTGTTCAGAACTTACAATGGCAAGGCATGGACGGTTGAGTGAGTGAATTATGCAAGAAGTGTAATGGGAAAGGTGGCCGCCGAATGGGGCAGCGCTGTATTCCCAGACAGGCTTTTGTCACATAAAATGACGACCAGTGGACCGAGAAGGGACACTGGGGGGGAGGGGGCATTGCGGGGGATTGTCGATCGAAACAGGCGTACAGAGACGCACAGCTCACATGATTGTCGTCATTCAACGTCGAATTGAGGCCATCCATCAGTCCACCCTAAAAGAGAGAGGCCGAAATATGATGGCGTGGAAGACCACCTTCGAACCAGCTTGAACTCCTACAGGAGACCACCGGACACCGTTGAGTAAGTGCAGCGCGAGCGCGTGAGAACAGGCGTAAACATCTTCAGCAACCAGGGCGCGAGACCAGTAGCATAGTCCGGAGGCAACATGCCGTGCTATCATCCACCGTTGGCGAAAGCTGGCCCCCAACCCCCAAGTAAGCGGACGGAAAAACGCATTTATTTTTAAACGCCCGTCATGGACGGTTGAAGCAGGCATCCATCCAACTCCGCCCGGCGGCCAAAGTGAATATCCCAAGCACTCCGTCTTAAGCGAGCTGGAACCAACACCCGCCAGCCCGGACAGACATCCGCACGCCACCAGAGCTGAGACCGAACTCCGGCATGGACGGTTATTGGCATAGATCTGTGGATCTTGTCCTATGGACGAGTAGTACTGGAAAGCTAGTTCACAAAAACGGATAGTTAAAATATTTTGAAATATTCAAATTGGTTAATTTTTTTTTGCTGCATGCTGCAGAACGTCATCAGGCACTCAGTAAATTGTGCGTGAGTGTAATTTTTACCAATTTAATGAAGGTTAAAATTACACCAAGTCACTACGAGGTAACTCAGATCCTGTACTTAAGTTTTAACTTTGCAAAGCTATATTGCTCACTTAAGAAAGTGCAATTACAAATTACAAATCCTTTAACCAGTCTAGTGATGGAGGTTCTTTTTCCTAAGCCTTTAATTCACTTTATATTTTTAGATAGATTATAACTAATACAGCATCACATAGAGTCATCACTTTCACTAACGACTTCCAAGGGATGGAGAAAAAAACCCATGAAATTAAATAGAAAAAGACGTGAACCACAATGCATGTGACGTTACGAGGAATTTGCCAGGATTGCAAAATACAGTCGTTGAATGGAAATAGTCGAAGGTTTCCCACTTGCACTGGAGAAAAAATTCTCTGACTTTTCCGGCAAAACTCCATGATCAAATATAAGGAACTTTCAACTAAGCCTTGGTTACAGGGGAAAACAGCTTCAGGTTCATGGGAGATTCAGTCATTCAAATCAGAAGTAAAGAAGGTCCCCTCCACCCCACGACTTTTCCAGGTTTGACAAAAAAAAATTCCCATTTTTCTTTGACTTTCCCCAACTGACTTTTAGCTTTAGCTTTCTTTTTGGTTTTACGGCTCAAAGACTACAGTGGTCATGCTGCGCCGGGACCTACTGTTTTCCGAGGAATCCGAACCTCTTAAGGCCTAGGGAACCAAACCCCGGACTACAGTGAGCAGTGCGATCTTTATGAGATCTCTGAGTAAGCGTTCTTTTTGCACTGCTGGGAGTCGAACCCGGATTAGCCGCGCAATAGGAGAACGCGTTACCACACTGCGCCACCGCAGGGCACTGACTTTTACAGATGATTTGAAATTCCCTGACAATTACAGGTATTCGGGTGCATGGAAACCCTGTAATGACTAATTAGAATAATGTTAAGACAATTTGTGCTTACCATCATACGTGTAGCCTGGGGTTTGTAGCACCCCATTGCAATGAAATTTTGTACATAGTTAATGTAGGAATATATGGGTTGTAGCTCTGCGACCCCTCCTCATTGAACCTATAACCCTTCTTATGAACTTTCTGCCTACACCTATGCTTAATATATTATATACATATAACAACACCGTATATTCCTTTCTACAGCAAATAGGAATTTTTGGTTTACTTGTTGGGTTTTACAACACAAGGGGAATTAAGTTAATGTTGCGCCAGAAACTACAGTTTCCTAAAAAATCAAAACTTGGTTACGTAGGGAATAAAACCCCAGTCTACGGTGCGGAGAAACAGCGCACATTCTATATATATCAATGGAATCAAATGGGTTAATGGACAACAGATGAGTTGTGTTACGTCTACGATGCTATAAGGATTAATGATGTTCCAGGAATGATACACGAGTTCAATATATTTTAATTTTGAGGTAGTCACAACGTCAGGAGAATAATTATTGAGTGGCAACAATTAATTAATTATATCTTTTAAATAACCATTGAGTGGCAACAATTAATTAAAAGATATAAATTCAAACAAAACACGATCCAATTAACTCTGGCGAAAACGCAACTAAATAATATAATTTCATTATCTGGAATATTTAGCTAACAGGCACTTCAATCCTTTATCTATAAGATCACCCGACTTCAAAGTAATCGGGGTAATCGTTTACAGTATTATGCCAACTGAGCATCTGGGCCTGCATGAAGTTCCAACGGTTCAAATTATTGGTTTCTAATAGTTGACACAACTTACTTTAAAAGGATTATCCATCTTCGATCGTTTTTGTGTGAATCTTGCACTCGTAGGCTAAAAGAGAAAATTTATTATATGAAATAATTACGATACCCGGATTTCTTAGCTCAGATTAGAACTGTTACAGGAGAAAAAGAGGCATCGTTCCTGGCCTAGGTTCGAACTAGGGTCTCTCCGTTGGGAAAAAGCACCTTGACCATTAGGCCATCGAGGACAGAAATGAGGCTTCTTTTCTCCGTATATATATATATAAGGTTGTAAGATATTATTACCCTTCTCAGGGTTAACACAATTATCAAATAATGGTCAACACAGGTGTTGGAATTATTTCATATGATAAATTCCCTACGAAAAAAAAAATGGCTCCCGAAGCTTTGTGTGTTGACCATTATTTGGCAATTGTGTTATCCCTGTGAAGGGTAATAATATCTTACAACAAGAAAATTTATTATTACAGATTACTATAAAGTTGCAATGCTACATGCAACCCATAGAACTATACAATTTTACAATACTGTTCCATATCATCATAGAATTTTAATATTATTATATTCAACACTGCTTTAGATAACATAAAAAATCTCACTACCATTCAACGCTATGGCTGAAACTTTAATACCACCATGTGAACAATAAACTAAAGTAGTGGTTTTCAAACTTTTCTTGAATTGGATTTCCTGGTGTTAATTAAAAGTTCAATGCAGTGTCAAGATAAAATTTCCCTTGAAGACAGATTTTAGAAAATTGACCACATTGAGGTGGATTTTAACCTCTTCAAAACCAAATGTGGCAAAGCAATTTAAAGTTGCAAACTTCCACAGTATCATAGTCAATAAGAGGTTAAAAATTGTAAAAAAAACAAAAAACCTCCCCCAACTCTTGACATTCAGATTTTTGGATATAAACAAATGTAATTACCTATCTCGAAACAGAACTTCACCGCATTAAATGATATATGTGTCATACAATTCAAATAGCAATCATGTATGCAGCGATATTTTATTAAATGGACCAGGGATTGCAATTAGTGGTCATTAGTCATATTTTGCACCTATAAATTTTGTTTTGACGACCAAGATTTTAGACCCAGACAGTTTTCTGATGATTCCAAACCTCTAATTGCCTATGCTAACCCTCTCCCACCCCCAGGCTGCAGTAAAGTGATAAGTGTCCTTTTTAGTTTTTGGCACCGTTGAAACTCAAACCTAAGGTAATGGCACGAATGAGTTAACACTGAAAGGTCCATAATAAATGAGATCCATCTAATCAGATCTATTCTACGGCTTCCTAATTTAGTAGATAGATGAGTTCCCTTTCCAAATAGTATCACGACGTACCCGCATGTGGAAATAATCGGGTGATAGACCTTCCAGGAACAAAATTCTGTCCTCCAAATCTTTCAGTCTTGAGTAAACACTTCGCTTCACGTTGTTTTCTGAAATGTGAGAGAGAAAACAGAAATTGCAAATTAGCAACTGACGAATAAAAAATAAAAATTGTCAATGAATGACATTTGGAACTTCATTTTCGTGACAGAGACAATGTTCTTGCCACAGAAATGAAATCCTGGCTAACACTTTAAGACATTTACTGTATTGCCGGCATACTGGGAAATTCAAGGAACATCATATTTCAGAATTTGAACAACTAGACGCATCTGATATGCTGGACAGAAAGATGGCGTTTTTCACCTTTTGCTACCGCTTTTTGGATGCCCCATGGATAAAATATTATACAATTTTTTTTAAAAAAAAATGCACCTTTATCTTTAGAATCTGTTTGCAAAGTTCTTTGTGCTGCTTAATTCAGTGTTATATGTACGATCATGTAATATTAAAATGTCTTGTAGCGCCACTTAACATTCCATTCAATTCTTCCGAAACTTGTAGTTTGAAAGCAACCACATAATTATTTGAGCGAAACATTTTGACGACAATCGGAAGTCACAATAGTATCTTCCAAGTATCTGTTATGCATCTAGACAAACAAGCAGTGAATGAAAAATAAGGGAAGTCTTGCAAGTAGCACATTTACTAGCACCAAAGGCACCGTGGTGACATCTCTGCAATGCGAATACTTTGGAAAGCGTTCTCTTGTAAGTTTGTCTTTGCCTTTATGGCACACGGACAGTGGACGACATACTGTCCAGGAGTAACAAGATCTGTAGAAATACCACATATTCCAAAAAATGAATTTTTAAATATGTAAATAAATGCTACAGTAGTTCTTTCAGAAATCAAAAATCACAGCACACACAAATCATTGAATAGCCACATGTGTCAAGGATAAGTGTGCAAGTCAAGATTGCACCCTCATGCAACGTAGCTAATGACACCAGTGCATCACAAAATTCCAGCGAGTGTTGTAACTTACGTACAAAACCATTTGTAATGCAGTCTGTAACCTACAAATAACATCTCTATGTTTCAATAAGAGCTGGGCAGTATCAAAAATACAAATTTTCAAGTATTTTGTTTGAAAATACAAACGTTCAAGTATTTTGTTTGAAAATACAAACGTTCAAGTACCCTTGTATCGGAAATACGTATTTTTAAGTATTTTGCCCACCTCTGGTTTCAATGAACCTTTGAATAGTTGAGCTCTGCTAGCAATAAAATTTGAACTGGCAACTGATCAAATGTTTGGCTTAGAATTTAATTTTAAGCTTTGTATATCGATGAACTAATACAGAAACAAGACTCTGGAAACTTAATGAATTCCATCGGGAAATTGAGAGAAGCTACTAAAGCTTCATATATCCAAAGACCAAGTGATAGATTATTTGGAGTGAGGCAGATGTACTTAAAAAACTTTTTATTATAAAACCTTATTAGATCATGCCTGGGATCCTAGTATTGGATTACACCAACCACTAATTGCAGTGGTAGATGAGATCAATTCGCAGTAATAACTATGTATGAAAATTATTTTTAACAGTTTTAGTATACTTAGGAAAACAAACATAAAGCTTCTACTATAAAAAGTAAACTAAACATCGTGAAACTTCACAGAAAAATTAAAACAAATAGTATATTTCGTTTATGCAAACTATTGAATCACCTGATTTCATTTTCAAGTGGGATTCCATATTTTTCAGACGCTCCTCGATAGCCTCTAAGCAACTTTCTTGTAGAGCCTGGCTGGTAGGTTTAATATCCACTTGTTCACTAGAGGCTGGTTTCACGGTTTGTGGGCCAAGCACATTTTGGACGCGAGACACTAAAAATCAAAATGGTCATTGAAGTGAGGAATAAAAAACAAGTCTCGATACCTTAAGTAACAATACCATACAATCAACATGATGATGTCGCAGCACTAGGATACACTAACACAAAGATCGTGGGCTCAACTCCAATCCAAGCATGCACAGTGTTTTTCTTTTCCCCCTCTACTTAAAACAAGGGTGCTGGTATGATCCGTACAAGAGGGTTAACATAATAAGTAATAACGTAATAAGAGGGTTAACGATTTTCACACAACACACAAATCGTCGCTGCAACCAAGGTCAAAAGTATAAGATAAAGATGACGTATAGTGTTTTACAAGTGCAAGAATAGCTAAGATCATGATATAAGAGAATTGGCAGCTTTCTGAGAAATTCAAAATTTTGTCAAAAAGAATCAAATCTTGGACTGCAAATATATTAAAAAAAACCCCATTAGGCTCCTACCAGAAGGAAATCTAGATGGTTTACATGGAAATTAAATACTATGGTGCCATGGGACACAAAAACAGAAGGTAACAGTAAAAAAATGCTTGGGTAGAAAAACATACAAAGGTTGAAGGCATGATGGCTGGGGGAACAAAAAGCTGTACATATACAATGGCAATGAATAAAGCATATCGTACAACGAACCAACCTATCCCGATGGTCAACTAAATCTCTCAACTGGATTCTAAAAGATCATTACGGTCTCAGGAAACGTCATAAGACTAGATGGGTGGATGAAGTAAAAAAATCGGTTAGAGTAATACTGAAATAAATTTCTCAAAACATACACATGTAGAGAGGAACCTGCGAGACTTTTGTGCTGCAATGGACAGATAGACAATGGGTGAATATAATGATATACATACAGGGGCGGACTGACTCCTCTCAAAGGGTGCACACCTTGGATTTTCAGAGGGTGCAAGTCCACTGGTCCATAGGCTACTAAAAAAGTGGCCGTCTTTGGCCCACGAGGGCACGAGTCTATTGGCTACTAAAAAAGTTGCCGTCTTTCGATCATGAAAGTGCACCAGCCAGAAGAGTACACAGTCCCTGTATATAAATACATATATAGCATGGCTTCCACTCTTTTATCCTGATGAAATTCAATGACTTTTTAAGGAATTTTCAAGGACCAAATGACGTTTTTCAAAGACCTCACATTGTCAATCGCAATGTACATAAAAATTAAAAATGCAAGACATTATAAGTATAATATTAAAATTAGTATGTTTAATTATGTTGCTCCTTTTCAACTTGGCACACTAACAGCAAAAGCTACCCCTTTTTGCATCCCTCATATAAGCCAGATTCAGTGGGTGGGGGAGGAAGGGGGCATGTCCGACGTACTACTGGTTTTGTTCGGGAAATAAGGAGAAATACCCCTTTCCTTCTCTTGCCAAAACTTGAAAAAAAAATTTTTTGAGAAAAATCAAAGGACTTTCCAAGGACCAACAACACTTTTTGGCAATTTTCAAGTACTTTTCCAGAACCATGGGAACCATGCACTTAAGGAAACTGCCCAATCTTAAGCAACTCTCAACCAAACTTCAGTTGCGAGGAAAACAGTTTCACACCCATGGGACATTTAGCAATTCGAAACAGAAGGTAAAAAGGTTTTCCTTGACATTACTAGGTTTGAACAACAGTATGATAGATAAGATGAGTTAAGCAGAGCCTCAAAACTTGCCTACCAGAAAATCCCAAACACTGTGTTACGTGAACTTTAGGGTTCTGTGACTTTAAAAATGATTTAAATAATAGAGAAACGGGGCAATTTTCTGACTTTTTAATATGTTTTTGGCCAAAATTCTGATTGTCTTTATACTTTTTGCCAGGCCATATTAACTAAAATTTATGTAAACAACATGTTTGTTATCTTTTTTGTTATTCAGCATTAAAATTATGCACTTTGAGTTCTTATCATATACGCTACTTTATTTATTAATTTGCATATAATTCATTAGACGTATCTTGAAATCTTTTGTGTCCTTAAACTTTTTTCCAGTACTGTAACATCAAGCACAATTTGTATGCATGGCTCCAACAAACTCACACAGAGTTGAACAAGTGGGTTTGGACACATCTCAACTGCCATTTCATTTTGTTTAAAAGGTTTCTGAGGGGTTTTGGAGCGGGACCCTCATTCACACTTGTCCCTTCATAACTGTTAGAAACAGCTGCAGCATTGTGCTAAGGTATGCTACCACTTTGACAATAACATCCACCTGTTTTGTAGAATTGCTATAGTGCAGGAAGTATCTCATTGTAAAGAACGTCAGTATCTTTAGCTGTTCTTGTCACATGGACAACCAGTGGTTAACATCTACCAGTGAGCACACCACATACGAGAAATTAAATTACATGAATCATAGGAATGTGCAGATAATCATTAGTAAATAATGTATATATATAATGTGTGTATTTAGCGTCCGAACAAAAATATCTGTAATGGATAGGACAAAAATAACATACAAAACAAATAGGTACAAATGAAAATAACGTTACCTTTTACGTGGGTTTTAGAACCCGATCTCGGCACAAAGACTGCATCAATCCTAGCACAGGAATTGATTTCTCCTTCCACTACAAAAAATACAATCATCGCAATTTATAAATTATATAACACTGTTTAATTATTTTTCAATAATTATCACAAATTACTTAATTAACCAAATTTCTTGCCGAAAATTCCAGCAGAATAATCTAGAAGTAATGTATTACAAAAAAAAACCCACCATGTTAACTTTCCATGTATAGAATATATTCTAATCAAAATGTGGCTCACTTCCACGGCTAATCAGAATTAATTTTTATTAATATTACATTCATGCAAAATATAAAAATGCCAGAACATAGAGGCGGTGGACACTTCCACAAAGATAAACACATTCATGAGGATTGATATTCTTAAAGTACAGTTCGAATGGTGGGAGGGAGAAATTACATATTTTGCTTTCTCTCGTATTATATGATATATCGACATTGCTAGCAAAGGACCCATTTTGGAATTTCGGCAATTGAGTCTATTTCGAAGGAAGTTATGAAACAAAATGAGAGTGGTTAAAAATATCATACCGATAATTGGATTGGTGTCCTCCAACAAGATTTTATTACAAAATTCTCTGGCATTTGATTCATTGACTTCTTTGCGCTTTCGATTTATAAAAGAGGAGATCCTTCGCTTCATCTAAAAATAACAAGAAACTAAATCACCCTTAATATTGACTTCGAAATTTCATGTGCACAGCTGTCTCTTTTATCCATATATAGTATAAGTTCAAGAATTCAAACTGCTTGGAGACTCAGCCAGTCTCGATTTTCGGGCAAAACGTTTAGAATGTTTGTTTGTGGTTTTACGGCTCAAGGACTATAATGGTCATGCTGCACCAGGACCTATTGTTTTCCGAGGAATCCGAACATCTGAACCTACAATTTTCAGAGGAATCCAAACCTCTTAAGGCCTAGGGAACCAAACCCCGGACTACAATGAGCAGTGTGATCTTTATGAGATCTCTGAGTAAGCGTTCTTTGCATTGTTGGGAGTCGAACCCGAGTTAACGGCGCACTAGGCGAACGTGTTACCATACTACGCCACCGCAGGGCACGTTTAGAATTAAAATTTAGGAAAGAACACGGAAGAGACGAACCAAAAAATTAATTTTTTTTAAAACAAATATGGAAGGCATGATATATCAAATTGGGCACAAATTATTTCAAAACAACATTTACAAAAGACAAGACTTTTTCAAGAAATTCAGATTTCCTGCGGTGGTGATTTTTTGATCACCAAAAGCGATGTTTTGTTCAATGGTTTGAAGAAATGGTTCTCTTCGGTCTATTGAAAATGAATTTTCATACCATTTTTTCAGGAAGTCTTCATTTGCACATATTTCAGCTGACGATGTGAAAAATACTTGAATTCCCTTTGTGTTTTGAAGCAAATTCAAATAAATCTTGTTTACTCAAGATTTGCCCTTCAATAGTCCTTTGAAGACTTGCTCTTGTTTCAAAATAATTTGAATTCTATTATAATACTTAAACACAACCTTCCTCAAACAGGTCTGGAATATGACTGAAGGAATGAGATGCAATGTAACATGTCTTGACACGAATTTTCTTGTTAAGACATGTTCACTCATAAAAACTTTGGCATCCAATCCAACTTGTTCTAGTTTTTTCTTGTTAAGATATTAAGTAAACTCAATGTAAATATAGGTAGGGCCTACCCTAATTTTTTTTTCATCCAAAAGAATAATAATAAATAAAAAATGTAATTAAAACAGTTTTTCTTTTGATATTCAGAATGGTAATACTGCATAATGCAGTAAACAAATCAGTCTTACATCTTGGGAACACATACATACAGTACTTTGACCATGTTGCTGGAGTACATGAAGTTCAAATTAACAAGGATTTCAGAGACATAGCCAAGACTTTTTTTGTGAGAGGAGATTAACAAAAAATGAATACATTTAAACATTTACCATTTATTTCTTAAATCCACATCCACCCCTGCACAATCATGCCAATGATTCTGAATGGCGTTTTTTCTTTCTTAAATTATAATTTTTAATTTGAGAACCACTAAAAACACTCTCCTTATTTTTTAAACATAAATAGTACATGGTCAACTCATTTTACCATAAAAATATAATATGTATGTTGATGGTGATTTGCAAGCTATGACCTATGGAACTTACTAATGTAAAAATTACAAAACTTGCATTTGCACGCTTAGTCATATTTTCCTGTGACACATAGTAACGTTCTTTACCTTCTTTTGAAACAGCAAACGATTATCTTTAATTTGACACCAAAATAAACCTAATCAGTTGATAAATAAACAAAACAGGAGGATTTTTCTAAACGGATGCAGAAAGTATGATTGCCTAAATCATGTAAAAATCGAAAATTTAAAAAAAATCTCCCAAACCCAATTTTGAACTAAAACATCCGAAAAAAATAATTTAAGGTTTTCTCATAGGTATCTATTCACAAAAAAAAAAAAACGACCCTCCATGATGTACAAGCACACAGCATCTCTTGATGTGGCGTGAAACGACCCACATGCGTTCTACGATATCATTAGAATCGAACATGGGTAATGACCATAGTACTATTAATGAATTGAAACAAAGGGAAGTCCAGATATACCAAACTGCACAACTTCCCAATTCTAAATCTGCACATACATTACATACACTCCATTATTACGAATGGATGATTTTTATTTATCCCTTTTTTATAGAGATATATGGATCTCTAGTATATTGGGAAATCTACCTTTCCACTATCAACAATAAGAAAATACGTTACCAAAAAAGGGGTCTCCTTATAAGTAGGAATAAGGGGTGAATTCTTTCTTCATCTCCTTATTTACTTGAAAACACTTCCTCTGTGGAAAACATTTTCCCCCCGCAATGACTAATACGTTCGGTTATCTCACCATTTCAGCATGACAGTCTGGACTGCCAGATATTTGTTAGTCGTCTGGCATGAGGGCATCCTGATCGATGACTGACATCATATCCCATTATGCATTTACAGTCAACCAAATTCATTTGCATGGTGGAAAAGGATGTCAAGACCGCTTTCTCTTGCACCGAAGGAGAAAAACGTAGTCGCTCACTGCACCGCCACGTGCCTATAGGCACAACCTTGTTTTATCATGAGGCGTTTTCGTTTAGGCTCAAAAGTGTGAGATGCCCGTAAATTTAACGCTGGAACGGCAGATATAGATGTCTTATAATTAAAAATCTACTTCATTTATTTACTCCAGAACTTGGCGATGAACCGCATAGTTCAAGCAAGGGTTCTTGCCACCCCAAAACGGAAATAAAATATACAATTTGTGATGGAAAAACTTCCACTTCAAATAGGATGACCAGGGCCCCGATATTTTTTAGGTAAATACAGAGATGGGCATGTCTCTCCTCGACTTCTCTCAAAATCTCTCTCCAAGTCACCCGCTCCCTTTAGGAGTTCGTAAAGGGGTTTGGTTACTATTGTTTAGCATGCGTGGAGAGCTGATTGATTTTGGGGTGTATGACATCACATCGCACAGAGAACCTAAAGGCTGTGAACATACCTGTCGGAGCACCCTCTGCAAAACATGGATAAAGGAAAAGTACTAAAGCTTAGTGGCCAAGGAATTTGAATGGCACACTAACAATCAAGGGCTGAACTCCAGTTGGAGTGTGCCATGAACTTCCTTTATTCTGGCTATTATGGGTCAATACAATAAATTCTAGTCTGTGCCATACAAAATTCGGAGTACTGAACTTAATCCTAAAGGGAATCTGCTCCCAAACTTTCGGGTCCACTCTCGTTCTTTCAGTTTTGGGGATAGGATCACTTTAAGACAAGTAAATCATCATTCTAATGAATGAAATAAGATTCTCATTCACGAAAATGACTCTTCCCACAGTAAATATTTGATCATTTTTTTAAGAGAGTGTACTGTCTGATTCTCTTTATGGATTCTCCATTGTTGTTCAATGACCATGTATATAAGATAGAACATGTATACCTCACTATGTCTAACACGGATCTGGACCAACCGCTCATCATCAATCGGAGGTTTCTTTTCGGAGTCATCGTCAACAATAATATCAACATTTCCACTTTTATTCACCGAAGGAATTTCTGTTCGTTTATTTATTTCTTCCTGAAAAAAACATTGACAGCCTGAAAAAACTTAAAACTTATTTTGTAAACAACTACAGCAGTATTCAGAATACATGATTTGCCTTACTATGTAAGGACAGCAGCTGTTATGATGAATCACAAATTTTTAGAATACTTTGAAAAATTAGGGTAAAAAAAGCGATTCATAAAATATGGTATACAATGGATAATTTACAATGTACGGAAACAACATAGTGGCACAGAGTTAAAACGTTAATCCACTATGCACAAAATCTGGGTTTGAGTCCCATTGGCATTTAATCACTTGCCATTTTTTATCACAATCCATATTCCGCTGGGATCACAGTGCCACCTCTGGTGGCTATATATCCATCCCCTTGCATACCACACACACACAATTCATATTGCAGGTTTTGATTCTATAAGAGACGGTAGCTCAGACTTCTTGGAAAATGGTAGGTTGTGGCGCAGCATGACCTTTGTGACCCTTTTGCAATAGAATACAAACCAGGCAAGAAAAATGCATTTGGGAATAAGGATTGTTAAGCAGCTGTAATTCTCAAATTCTGATACGCATACCATGTGCATGCGAGCATCTTTCAGAAATGATATGAGATGGCAAACCAAGGGATTTTTTTATAAAAAATTTCTCGACAAACGTTACATGCATTACCAAACTGTTATTTCAATGTGACATGTCGTGGAGGAAGCAATAATAGCTGTTTTTCCGAATGTTTCTACCAACTTTTTATAATGGATTTACGTTCTTTATTTTCAAATCCCTTTATTACATTTGAAATATTTTTAATACATACGTCTTTCAGTAGATTAAAAACTATTTCAATGTCAGTAAAATTTGTTTCAAACCCACCTTCTAAGCGGAAATTCATTTTGGAGCTACACTTAAAAAATAAGTGAGAACCACTGTTAACTACAAACAAATGAACAAGCTAAATTTCATAAGATCATGATATATTGTCTGTGTTTTATGATGCCAAGACAGTTAAGATAATGCTGAGCCCACAGCCTAGAGCAGAATAGGGCATCTTCATGTTGTTATCAATCATGTTGGAAAGCTGAATTAAGTGAGCTGTAATGTAAAAAAAGTCACATCTTTTACTTGTATCAGTCAATTAAAACGGATTATTTCATGAAATCGTCTTTTACTCTTTCATATTTTACGCAAGTTCATTTTAAGATTATTATAAAAGTGAAAAAGATGAATTAAAATGTATTAATAAAAAGATTTTTATACAATAATTTTTGCCACCCACGTTTAAGTAGCTCAAACTAGAGCTTTTTTTATATTTGGAGAAAAAGAGGCGCCGTCCTCATCCTGGAAAAGATTTTTCTGCAAATTTGTTATTCCTTCAAGCCTTCCTTCCTTAACAGCCTACAACAGCGGTTCTTCAACTGTGGTTTGTGGGACCATATCGGGGGGTGGGGATCCATGAGATCTTCCCAGTGCTCCACAAAGGTTGGGAAAATTACTAAGAAAAGAGCATTTGCTCTTTAATGCTAAGAATAAATTATGAGGGGACGAAAAATTCTTTCCTTAAATAGTGAAAATTAGCGATGAAACACTAGAAATAAATACATATGATGCAAATTCCGGGCTTTAAACTTTGAGTTAATTCTTGGGGGTCCGCGATGGTGAGTGATCTCTGAAGGGAGTCTGCAGTCTAGGAAAGTTAAAGAACCGCTGATCAAGAAGGCTGAAGATTCCTTGGTTTGAGGGATTCAAATCTCTGTTGCCAAATCAGGAATTAAACCCCTGAAATGTAGATTAGGAGAAAAAACGGCAGGCACAACAGAATTGTAGCAGAATTCAAAAGCGAACATTTTTCTTTCTGTTAAAAACTACACCAAAAGGCAATTTTTATTCCTTCTGACTTATTTCTGTATATTCTCAAGCCATTATTCCAATTTTCATCTTACTTAGTTCAATTTTCATCTTTCTTAGTCCAATTTTCAATCCATATTGTTCCTGGTTTCCAACCTTGGAATGGTGAAAACGTCAATTTTTTTTTTTGCACTGCTTATGAATAAATTTCACCAGTTCACTAAATACCACTATTATCAATAGAATATATTGTCAGTAAAATAGGTTCTTGATTCACTGAAAAAAGACTGAACTTGACGGATGTGTTGTGTTTGAAAATTTTATGGGTGTTCGAGGTGCAATCACACCTGATTAGAAGGGAGGTTGATATTAGAGGTAAAGGTGAAACTGCACAGTTCATCACATGCCTTGTATCTTCTGAATTTTTTGCAACGTTCCCACAACCGATCGATAATGGGTAAAGTCACCTTCCGCCATGTTGGAAATGTTGATGGTGTTGTTTGGGTTGGTATTTACTTTTTACAAAATACACACCTGAAAACAAATTACTCTTACTTGCATAAGAAAAGCGTTAGTGGGGAGAAGACACCCATACCCCCCACTTCCTGCTTCAGGCTAATGCCCTCATTGTCCGTTTAGATAGTCTACACGTATCCCAGAATCACTAATAATGTTAATAATAATAATGTTGAATCACTAAAAACCTGCAACTTCTTAATTAAAAATAAGACTAGAAATGAATTACAAAATTATTTCTGATATAATTTGGCTGCAAGAAAAAAACACAGCCTCCAGAAACGGGAAGAATGTGAAAATGGCATCAAAAACTCAAAAGGGACGAGTAAGCATGATATTAGAGAGTATGACGTCACAAGCCGATCTACTGTAATTTTCAACAAATTTTCAAAGGAGAGAGAAGGCATGACATACTATGCAGTTAAACTGAATAACCACACTTTGGTAGATTGGAAGATGTTTCGAAGAGGTGTGCATGGACATGCGTGTACTGGAGAAAGGTATGCTTGGAGGTAAGGATGAAATTGTGTAAATAGACATGAGTATGTTTGGAAAAAGGAAGTATAACAGAGGAAAACGGGTGAATGGAAAATGGGTGTTCGGCACTGCAAAGGGGCTAAAAAAATGTTTTTTTGTTGTTGTGAATAAGAGGGATGCAGAAACATACACGGAAGCGATTCGAATAACGTTTTATCTGGGTTCACTGTTGTGTCAGATTACTGGAAATCAAATGGTGGCCTGTGCTTGGAAGGCTTCATTCATTACACAATTAATCATAGTCTGACATTCAAAGATCACGAAACAGGGCAGCACATAAATACAATAGAAGGAATATGGGCCTACATAAAACACGATTTTCACAAGGAATACCACCAAAATGTCGGAGAACAGAATCATTTTGATTTGTATTGTTCTGAGTTTATGTGGAGAAGACGCCATGTAGATAAGCCCAAAAATATGTTCCCAGTTTTTCTAATGGTAATAGAAACCATCTTCTCTCCCATATACCTCTGACAGAGAAAACGTAGAAAGTACTTTTAGTGGAAACAGTTATTTAGAATGAATCAGACAATACCTGAATCAGTGTATACCTACTGGGGACTCGATCCCATCACCCCCAACTTAATATTATTAGACTCTTGAGAAGCTACTTGAATATTAAAAGGGTTTACTACAAACATGTTGTCCATTTGTAAAGGGTAATCCATCATGGCGTCCGGAAATAAAGCGATCATGTAAAACAGCAATTCATGATGACATAATTCAAGAAGGAAAATGGTGAGATTGGCGACAGATGCAAGGAAGTAATATGCACCAATACCAATGTTTCTGCAAACAGAATGAAGGAAACCAGCGGCAAACCAGAATTGGTGATTCAGCAACTTGGTGCTTTCTTTTGGTCAAGAAGCACCCTCAACTGCAATATATCATCCATGTAATAGTTACTAATTCATGAAGAATGATTATTTAGATTAATAAAACTATTTATTAATAAAATTATTTAGATTAATAAAACTACTTACCAAGGAGTTGTTTAATTTTTGAACGAGTTGTTGCAGAGACATTTTCACATCACATGATGAACGAAGTGGATGATCATCATCATATGATAGTGCAAAATATTTTACTAAGCCCAAAGACCTAGCCTATTAAAAAAAATGTAAATATTTATAAAGCAGGAAAATTATTACGTTTGTGACCAGTTACATAGTCTAAAAAAAAAAGGGAATATTTTTATAAAAACATAGATGTCTAATTAAAAACCTTTTTTTAATCAAGAAACCATTAAGAAAATATAAGCCCATACCGTGTGTAAGAAGTTCTCAATTGCCGCAAATATATCAGCCATTTTATCAAAAATTCCTACAACGAAATATTTAAATATAAGACAGCTTTTTTGCAAGATAAGCTTGTTTAACACATAAAATTATGAAAAAGTAATAACAGAATATGATAATAAAATTATATTTTATGGCAAACAGGGTAAAACTACAGATGAATCCCCTGTTTTGTCGCCAAAACTGATGCTATACTCTTAAAATGGAGGAAAAGTTTTGTGGAGCATTGAAAATACACGAACGTGCATGGCAGTTGTATTGTGGTGTCACAGCGTCCATTCGTGCCATTGGTGGTTTATGAGTTGTAGCGATAGGATGAGCGAACATTTAAATGTTTTTATTTTTGTAACGGATTGGAATTGACAGTTTATTTTGGACGGAGAAGGAGTATAGGAGGAAGAGGTTAGAGGAGATATGGGAGGAAGAGGTTTGAGGAGGTATCGCAGGAAGAGGTTTAAGAAGGTATAGGAGGAAAAGGTTAGAGGAGGTATGGGGAGAAGAGGTTAGAGGAGGTATAGGGGAAGAGGTTTGGAGGGGGGAAAAGGGGAGGAGGTAGGGGAGATGAGGGCAATGTGGAGTATCACATTGTCGGTGATGAGAAGCAGTTGGACTCGTACTTCGCAAATTGGTATTGATCAGCTGTTGTACTCATATTTCGCAGAAGGTAAGGGGTGGGAGAGGAAGAAGGGAGAGGAGGTATGAGGGGAGCATTGGAACATCGGCACTGAAAAGCTGTTTGACTCATACTACGCAGAGTATATGTGGAGGCGGCGTCACAAAGAGGAAGTGGAGGAAATGACTCCAAAGGCCATAAAAAATCAGACGCTTAAAGACAGAAGTTTTTTTTTTTTGTTAAAAAAATCTGAAAAGATTATAATAGGTAGTAAACTCAGTATAACAGGGAGTTACTCCTTAAAAAAAATGGGGCCATAGTACAGAACATGTACCCTAGTGCTTTTTAGCGGAAAGTGTTTCCAACACACATGCCAACAGTGACTCACTTGCCACCATGTTGTTTACATCATGTTAACAACATGGATGTCTCGATTGAATGTAGCTCAGGAAAAAAGAGGTACTTACCTTTATTGCGCTTCTTCGTTGGATGTGTGTGGTTTTATTGCATTTATAAACGTGGGAAACGAATTTTCTGGTTTATTTAGGTGCCGGCGTCGTAACACAAATTCCACGAAGTAAGCCTTGAACAGTCCATCTTTCAAGACTATGGTTTTTCCCCACTCCTTCACCCCCCATCCCTCCTACCCCACTTACTTGTCTGCTTCTTCCCCCTCCCTTCATTTCCATTACTTCCCTACCTACACCCCTCTCCACGGCTACTACAACCCTACCTTTACCTCCTTCCTGGCCTCCACTTCCCTTTCCTCCTCTACCTCCCCCTTTCCACCTCCCTCCTCACCTATCATGCTTTCTGGGATTCCCACTGGAAAGCGTCATTCAAATGAGGCCTAGTCCACAACCTCTACTCCCACTTATATCCGGACAAAAATAATCCTTTTTTTGTAACCCACTCCAGCACATTTCTTTTCTCTTTCAACCGAAATTCCACACAAAAATACGTCAACCGTTCACACATACAATTTCCTGCAACGAACACATGAAAATGCCCTTGCAGGTCCAGATGCCCGTATGTGTGGCGTCACACAGTGCATAACGTCATAAGCCCATTTCCAACTACTTTTGACTCTTTTCAAGAGGAAAAAAGCACTAGGGTATGTGTTCTGTACTGTCACCAAACATGGCGGCCGGGAAGCGAGCGCGTTATGACGTAATCCGGGAAGGAGGTTGCTACGCCTTGGCGACAAATCGCACAGGGGATACAAGTGTAGTTTGGCCGCAAAAAGGACTATTTAAACCGGGCTAAAAGACTTAAGAACTCCCGATTTCAACCAGCCTTTATGATCTGGGGGAATTAAACATGAGAGCTTGGAACAACAGAAAAACACTAAACACACTTACGTAATTAATAAAATGATTTACAGTAAACAAATATTTACAATCACGTTTCCACAGTGTTTACTCAAGACTGAACCTAAATATAAACAAAAAAAAGCTTTTAATTCTTAACTTCAAAGCCTTAGACTCCAACATTTGATTTTTGAAAATGAAATAAAATAAAAATATAACTAAAAACCAGAATTTTGAAATTTTTTAAGAAATTATCAGCAGTAATAATTTTAAAATGACAGTGAAACGAAATTTTGAAAACCAATAATAGAAACATTACTAATAGAGAACGGAAATGTTGGCCCAAAATCAAATACCGTATTCCTAACAAAAAAATGGAACCAGGAGGAAGATAAAAGTATATATTTCATTTAATCACTACATACTGCTCATTTAAGTGACTATGAAACTTTTCTTCATTAATCCCTGACATTTTTTATAGTTTTGGAATATCTCATTTCATGACTAATCCAGAAAAAAAAAAAAACTCGTGGTTTGAATTCCATTCCGCGATGTAGGTCCCTATCCTTCGGAAATTACCTTGTCAGGTAATAATCAATTGAAAAATCAAGATTTGTGCGAGGAAAAAGTGCTTGTCTGCCAATATTATGCTGACGTTCCATTTATTTCTGCCGGTATTTCCTCGTCTTAGTGATAAGTGTAGGAACTTTAGGTTGATAAGATCATTGTCCGTTTAGAAAGTTTCCGTTAATAACATTAATTTCAAATTATAAATGTACATAAGTTGTCTTTACCAAACTCTTATGAACTGCTAGTGTTTATTTTAGACAGGTTAGTTAAGACAGGTACGTTTTGGTTTCCTTTTAAAGGGTATCTTATATGATGCTTTATATTTAAACTAACAGTTTCTTTTGTACGGTTCGTACTTTCATTTTTTGCCGTAATGTTTTATTACAATTTAATGGGATCCGTTCCCCTTCAGAATTTTTTTTTTTATTTATTAAAATTATGATTTAATTTTTTGAGTGTACATTTATAGGGCATACAGTATTGATATTGGGAGAAAATATAATTTGCAGCTAACTTACTTTTTAAGAAAAAACTTAGTGTTCTGAAAAAGGACGTTTACCATTTCATCTACTTGTTGAGTATTCCACATTTTTTTTATTTTTAATATTTTATCTTGTTAAAAATGAAGTAAAGAAAAATCCGACTGAAGGATTTTTTGTTAACTTGCATAGAACCAGAGAAAAAAAATTGATATTTTAACAATATTTCGCAGTGAAAAACAAAATGGGATAAAATTTATAAAAATTAAAATATCAAAATTCTGTTCAGACAGTTTATATCTATACATATATATCTCAAATTTCAAGGCAATATCTTGAACAGCTTAAAAGCTTTAGCATTTTGAAATTGGAAAAAATTGCAAAAATGAAATTCTAAGTAAATTGAACTTAAAGTTAAAAATGCCCAATTTTTATTATTATGCACCATTAGTAAAAGTTTGGACATGATGGTATTCCTCTTAACTTTGGAATAAAATTTCTATCTTATTAGATTTGTACAGATTCATATTTTTTTTAAGCAAATAATTTTTTCAAGTTTGGTCATTTTTGGGGGATGGACCCCCTTAAGGTAATTTGAGATATTCCAATCAGTGGTAGACCTAGAGTTTTTTTTAGGGGAGGCACAAAGCTTTAAAACTGATTTAGATTTATTCTGTGAAAACTGTTGCCGGGTTTATGTATGAAATATTAAATGCAAATTTTTCATTGGCAAGGTGGGGTGGGTTAGGCACTCCTGTGTGCCCACCCCGCCCCCATCACATTTTGCCAATTTGATAACACATCACATCCTCATCAGTTTAAAGTAGTAAATGAAAAGGTAAAATTGATGTTTAAATGATAAAGGAAGATATTCACTGATAAACATGGGAATTGATTGTGTTGATAAACGGGGTTCTCACACACCTTGAAAACCTAGAATTGTCAGGAAATTTCGGCGTCAATGCATATCAATCTCACCCTTTGGATGCCAATAGCGCCAACTTTCTTCCTGCTGGCGGTGACTTCCTTTCTATGTTACATCATGATGGATTGGCCCAGAATGTTTAAAAGTATATTAAAAAAGGCATCTATGTTTTTGGAAGCTTTCGTAAAAAATGTTGTGGGAGGTTGTGAAAACGACCGTTTTTTTTTTCCAGAATCATCTTATTTTTTCATTTTGACCAATGTAAGCTTATCCGATTCAACATGTCGTGGTCTATTTTATTTGGTGTTTTTTTTGTAGTGGGGGCGTCACACCCCCGCTTACTAAGCTTTCACTGATTCAGGAATTGAATAAAAGTATGTGGACACAAAAATCTCTTCAAAATATTATTCCAGCATCACATATGTATATTTCCAAACTATTCAAAGGCTACACTAAAATTCAACTGGGGCTCTTCCAATTCTAGCCCAATAAAAAAAAATTCATATTCCCTTTTATTTTTACGTTTCTTTAAGGCTTATACAACACCAGGGCTGATCAGAGAGGGCTACGGGGGGGTGTTGACCGGAAAAATGCATACTACTCCATTCTCGTTGATACTACACCTGATTCTGTACACATTAAACAAACCGTGTTCATCCTGCGTCATGTTGCTGTGAATGAAGAAACTGGCATGTATGTAGTACGAGAAAGATTAGTTGAGTTTGTGGATGGTCACAACAGAACACGAGAGGCGATTGCAAATCTTATTATGAACATCTAAACAAGCATAGTATTCCTATTACGGATTGCAGAGGACAGGGATTTGACAATTATAGTAATATGAGAAGTTGCTACGAGGACTGCTAAGCTCATATCCTCAATGACAACCCTCTAGTCACATTGTCACTTCGTGTTTGCCACATTTTGAATTTGTGTGGAGGGAACGCTGCCAAATGCAATATAGAAGTCATCCCGTTGTTCAGAGTTGTGCAGAAATTATACATCATCTTGAGATATAGCCTCTCCCTCCCCAGAGGTGGGAATCTTGAAGAAAGGTGTTCAATGCTCTCTCCACAGTCATTCGAACACCCGTTGTTTTTCTTGAGTTGAAAGTATAAAATTGTTCACAGTTTCTCTTCTCGAGCTGATGAAAGTCACTGAGAAAATAAAGCAGCTCAATTTGACACCAGAAACAAGATCGGATCTATTAGGCATGGAGATGTACATAGTCATTTACATGAATTCTCATGGCATCCCTGTAGATCAAGATTCTTATATCAATTAAATGAAAGAACACTATTCTTCAAGTTAGAGATGCAACGCTAGATGTAGAGGGAAGTGGAAAATGTGAAAAGTCTAAAAGTCGTGCGAGTGTAAGCTTGTTGCAAGAAACCTCAATATCAACCCGTCTTTGAAGTGTGCAGAAAAGAAGCGAAGGAAGATAAAGAAATTTTTAAATGATGATGCTGGTGCATTTGCAGACCAAGATACCACCCAGATTTCAGATGAACACATTTTATAAAAAATGTATTTTATGTGATTTTGGATAGTGTCATTGGAAACCTGACGATTCGCCATGAGACTGCCAATAAGATACAAAGACAATAAGTTTTTTTTATACTTGCATCTAGTCATGACCGAAGAAGAATTGTGCGAACGTTCTAATGCATTCAGCAAGATATACACAGTGGACGTATCGGAAGAAATGATATATTTGAAAAGAATCCACTCGTCCAATCTTGGAGTTGAAAACTTGTTTTCGGCCATTGGAATTACTTACCAGCTGACAAGTATTGAGAGGAGAAAAGTATGTTTTTTTTAAACGATTTTGTTATTTCCAAAGTAGTAGATCGAATCAATAGATAATTATCAAAATTACCAGTAACTATTAATATGTTCATTTCAGTGATGAAAATCTTTTGTGTCACTTTATCGCCCAAATTATTATTTTTATTTATGATCATTATATATATTTCTTACTCATGATGTATTTTTTCATCTGTGCTGATACCTCAAAGGTTACAATTATATAAATAACTTTTGTTAAACTTGTATCGTTAGATAGTTACAGGTTTAGAACTTTTTCATTTAATAAATATTTAAACAATTTTAATTATACTCTGCCCCACCTTTTAGGCATTATAGAGTTAGTTAACGAATTTTTAAAAATGGCCATTCACTGATCTGCTAGTCCTATTATCAGCGACGTCTTAATGAGAGGGTAAATGCAACATAGGCTTCAAATTAGCGAAATTTTATTTTTTTGTATTGCAAAATTTTTTCATTTTAGAATTTAGTATTAAAAGGGTTCCAAATGCATTAGGATAGCGCTGTTTACAACTATGATTTTTAAAACTCACCAGGCAATATTGGTATCACTGCCAGGCAGTTTGAAACTTTATGCATATATGGGTAGAATCTTGATGGTCGAAATGAAGGTGGACTAATTGCAATTGGGGGCAAAAAAAATCTCGTAAAATAACGTTAAAAACCAGATAACATTGCTCAGACATAAGCACACCAAGAATTTCTTGAGTGCAGGATTAATCTAGGAGCTTATGAATAATTATGCATTCAAATGATGACTCATTCTGTAATGCTCAGTAAAATATCATATCATATATAACCCAAGGGGGGATGTGATGAAATGACAATGACGAAAAGTTACGTAAATATTTTTTTTTTATTTACAGTTCCGCCAAGATGTTTAATTTCTTCTGGGTAGCTGTTGCTATCACCCTCATATGTATGTATGGGCCGTATTTTCATAAGCTGGAACCAGTGGAATATGGGTAAGTTCGTAATGACGTTGGCAAGAATTTGTGTGCATTAATATGAATTGGTTAATAATTGAATATTAGGACTTTTTATACGTGTGTATAAATCTAATTCTATTACCAATATTATTAATATATTTTTATATATATATATATTTTTTTTTACTTGTGCAAGGTCTGTAAACATAAAATTGTGTTATAAAAATCCATATTTGTTTAATAATGTCACCGAATGGCGATACGCATTGTGTGTTATACAATATGGTGGAGCAAAAAAAATGTGTTGAAGAAGGATAAAGTTTTAGGCGTAGTAAAATTTTTAATGACAATAATCGACGTATGTTTCCGATGGGCATTAGCCGCCCCTCGTCACAACATGCGAGTGGCCAAGCCATAGCATGAACTCAAAAACAGTACGAATGCAGCTGTCTGATGATAAACTCTCCACTGCTCTGCCCCCAACCTATCCCTAGCAGGGTAATTCTCACCCTGTCTGTTAAAATAATACCTAATTGCAAAATTCCTATTAAGTAGTGCTTAATTTTTTAACCAAATTGTCACACGCTGCAGTATTGCCTACGGGAATGGTGTGTACAGTATACTGCATAGTCACTTGCAAAACTTGCATGGTTCCACAGCTGATGTTGTGGTGCTCGGTGGAAAAGTTTGGGGATGCGTGTCTTAGAGGAGTCCCCAGAATTGCGTTTTCAGGCCTTGAGATGCCCCTGCATTAAAATTATTTTACTGATATGATAGGCAATCCCCTTCACTAATGCTCCCATGCATTCCAGAAATGTTCAGATGGATCATTTTATGCAATTTTTTAATCGTAAAATCACTTTTTAAATTTCTATGCAATATTCGTTTTTACCCTCTTATCTGTTTTCTTTCATCATTCATTTTCAGTGTATTTGTTAAAAGTTTTACTTGTGTAGAATATCTAATTCGCATTATGTGTGTAAACCGTATCTACAGATTCACATCTTGTTTGGCGTAGGATAACCTGTGCTGTCCTTGTGCTCTAAACTCTAACTGACCGACTGACTGATCGATGGATCAGTGAATGTGCCTCGCAGTGGCACAGTGTGGTAACATGTTTGCCTAGTGCGCCGTTAATCCGGGTTCGACTCCCAATGGTGCAAAGAACGCTTACTCAGAGATCTCATAAAGATCACACTATTCACTGCAGTCTGGGGTTTAGTTCCCTGGGCCTTAAGAGGTTTGGCTTTCTTAGAAAACTGTAGGTCAAAGAAGTTCGGATTCTTCTGTAGGTCCAAGAGGTTCGGATTCCTTGGAAAACTGTAGGTCCAAGAGGTTCGGATTCCTCGGAAAACAATAGGTCCCGGCGCAGCATGACCACTGTAGTCCTTGAGCCGTAAAACCACAAACAAACAATCAGTGAATATGTGGGGAATGAAAGTGCGGAATGTTCAAGTGAAGAAAGGGACATGACAAAGGCTTTGGGAAGATGGTTATGAAACCATGTAGAGATGTATCTATGGGTCACACCTTGATATACAGGTAACACGTTTGTCCAGAAAAGTCTGGTTTAGCTCCTGTTGGTACTGAAAACATGCTGTTTGTTCTGTCGACCCACATTTCTGAGTTTGGCTGTCTAGGCGAAGGAGATTCAGCTCTCTCAGATGACCGCAGGTGTTGATGCAGCATGGTCAGAGTTTTCTTGATGTCATAAAAGCTTTTTTTCCCAGCCAGTGAGTAGCAAAACTATTGCTTGGGTTCATGGATCCTCTTCACTCCTGGCTCTCACAATTAAATCTTGCTTGTAACTCATGCTGCCATACATCTGTTGAGAATAAAATAGCAGTTTCATTGTAAGGAAATGCTCATACTTATACTCACCAAGATGCAATCTAATAATGCACCTCGGAGCATGCCTACATATACTTTGAGGAGTTAGTGTATGAAAACAGCAGAATCCCCACTCTTACAGAGCATTTATGCCACACGACTCTTTGACTACCAAGCTAACGAGCATAGCTATATAGAGAACTTTTCTTGTATTTATGTTAAATAGGGAATTCCCCTCTTGATAAATGTGATTATGAGAAAATTTTCAGTAGTCGCTGTGCTTAGTAGCTTGTCAGTCATATCATTAGAACATCAACCCAAGGATCGCATGGGCCCTGTGGTGGTACAGTTGTAATACATTCACACAGAATGCAATTATCCCAGATTCGACTCCCAACTCTGCCGAAAAAAAGGGAACGTTTACAGACTAACAGCTGATTGTGATCCAGGAATTAGTTTCCTAGGTGTGAAGAGGTTCGGAACCTTCGGAAAACTACAGATCCTGATTCATTATGACTCCTGGTCCGTAAAACTCAAATGGTTGCTGGTTCGAATCTAGCGTGTGTGTGTAAGCAATTTTTTTTTTTTTTTTAAAAAACTCTTATGACTTAGAAAGAATATAGTTTGAATTAAAAATGACAAATGTTTGAATTTAATTTCTACATTTCCAAGCTTTATTGTGCCAAGTATCAAATTTTCTTTCTAAATGAATATTCCTTTTGTGTTCTTTTATATGCCTAGCGTTCCTTTACCGATACAATTTGAGGGTCCAATGAAAGTGAACAACAAACTGGATAACATTGAACGTGCATTCGAGAATGAAATACACTGGCCAGAATCACTCGCTGAATTCAACGGTAAGTTTTCCTTCTAAGTGGCTGGAGTGGTGTATCTTTTACGGTGTATTCACCATTACCTGAATACAGCGGTGTAGCGTGGGGTGCCAACACCCAAGGAAAGTTAAGTATTGTGCCACTGAAACCCGTTCATGCTCCACCAGTCCGGTAGAGAAATTTTGTGCCCCTAAGAATTTTGCACTCTTTGCCCCGGTGGCATCCTCCACACTATGCCACTGCCTGAATAATGACAGTATCATTCGATTTAAATAGATTGCCCTGGAGTGGTAACGTTTGTCATGCGGTTAATTCGATTTCTCCGATGATACCATTCTTCTAACTACTGTAGTACAGAGTTTTTGTTCCTTATGCAATAGGTGTTTGAACTCATTCCTCTGAAAATTTCAGGCTCCTTTACACCATGACCTTGCTATCTTTGTGCCATAAAATATAAACAAAATAAATGTGTCCCAACGTCAAAAGGTGCAAGCAACGAGGTGTTTTAGCATAAACATAATCTTTTCATTAAGAAATTGTGTATCTTCCAGACATTTTCACAAATTGATTGGGTTTTTTTTTAACTTTCAGGACATATCTATTCAGGCCTTGGTGATGGACGTGTGGTACGCTTCGTCGATGGAGGTGTAAAAGAAGTTTGTCGGATGGGAAAGGAGTGTGGTAATGTCTTCTGACATTTAATTTATTGTAGTACGCCAATTTTTCTCGACTTCCCAAAGCATCTTGGGAATGTAGCCTGAAAGTCGCTGGTTTCAGTCCAGCCTGAGATGTTGTCAGTTTCCTTTCTGCTTAGACCTTTTATGTCCTGCGGTGGGATTTAGTGGTTATTTGACGAACACGAGAGTACTCACGGGTTTGATTCCACCAGGCTACTAGCATTTACCTTATTGTTTCTGTAGATGTGCAGTCTAAGATTTAATTCTCTTAGAGAAAGAATAGAGGCTATAGCTTCCTTGAATCACGTGTGGGTCTGGAGACTTAAAAATGCTTTAATTTTGTTTTCGTTCTTCCAATGTAGCGACTTTTAATAACAAAGTATCAACCTTTCATAATAAAGTCTCAGCCTTTACCAGAAAACATATCCTTGAACGACAAAGTAATGACCTTTGCAAAGGTAGCTAGAATCAGTCATATCCATTTTCATCCAAGATATTTTCTTTTAAATTAAGTCGCCATTCACTCCTAATATCAATTATTGTTAATTTAATTACTGATTCATTAATTTGATTGTATATTAATTTATTCAGTTAATGATTTAGTGGAAGCATGATAATGTAAATTTATATAATATTAGGGCATCCCGTCAGACCGCAATTTTGTGTATAAAAATTACGTTTTTGATTTCTTTTCATATTTAGAGGGTCAGCATGAAGAAAATATTTGTGGACGACCCCTTGGCTTGAGATTTGACAGCAAGGGCAAGCTTTATCTGTTAGATGCATATCATGGTCTCTTTTTAATTGATGTTAAAACAGGTATTAGAATGCATTACTTTTGACAGTATTGTTATAAATGATGTAGTCTTTTCCTGTATTATGGGTAATAATAAAGCCATTACTATATCATCAATTACTAAGTCATTACTGTATTATGGATAATTAGCCAATACCATCAAGGCTGGAGCTGGGTATTTTGTTCTGCTCCGGGCAAACATGTGTTTTTCTGCCTTAAAATGACTGATCATAATTTATAGTTTGTTTAAAAATTCTCTTTTAAAAATCTGCTGTTCAGAGTGAATGCTCGGTTTGCCCCCCCCCACTTGGCACCAGTCCTGAATACCGTTACCATGTTTTGAAAAAAGTAAGTCAATATCATTACCGTATTACGGATAAATCAGCTGTTAATGTCTTACAGATAAGTAATTCACTACTCTGTTAATTGAATAAGCAAACTAGATTACTCTGTTTTGAATAAGTAAATTACATTACTCTATTTTGAATAAGTAAACTACATTGCTTTATTTTGAATAAGTAAACTACATTATTCTATTTTGAATATGTAAACTACATTGCTCTATTTTGAATAAGTAAACTACATTGCTCTATTTTGAATAAGTAAACTACGTGATTCTATTTTGAATAAGTAAACTACATTATTCTATTTCGAATAAGTAAACTGCATTATTCTATTTTGAATAAGTAAACCAGTGCCATTACTATGTTACAGGTGATTTAATATGGAACTATAGGGCAAGATTGAAAAATTGAAGTACCTTTCTATGGTTCATCTTTGTCTTGAGGATATTACCCCCCCCCTCTCAATAGCCTTTTGAATTCATTTCCATTTATAACCTCTTAAATTGTACCATATCGAGTATTCCAGAATCCGAAATATACTTGGTGCTTTGTCCCGCAGTGGTTAATGTGATCCCTTAACATGCTGTTCAAAGAAGTTTCAGTTGCAACGGTGCCAAATACACCAAAAACAACCCCAGTTTCTGGCCAACTGCTTATTCTAATTTTGGGGATTGGTTCTCCAGAATTTCTGAGGTTCCAATTCCAGGGAAAACTGTTTGTGCCGCATGTTCTTTGCTTTGGTGTCCTTTCACCGTGAAAGAGCACTGTGTTGGCACAGTGTGGTAACATATTCACCTAGTGTGCCATTAATCTGCGTTTGACTCCTAACAGTGCAAAGAATTCTTATAAAGATTGCACTGCTCACTGTAGTCTGGGGTTTGGTTCCCTAGGCCTTAAGAGGTTTGGATTCCTCGGAAAATTGTAGGTCCAGAGGTTCAGATTCCTCGGAAAATTGTAGGTCACAACAGCTGGTATAGTATGACCATTGTAGTCTTTGAGCCTTAAAACCATATGCCGCAATATAACATTATGCATGTTATATTGTTATACTTTGTTATATTATTTTTATATTATGCATGTTATATTATTTTTATATTATGCATGTTATATTGTTATCAATCACCATGAAACAGAAACAAACATTTCAGATTAAAGACGGTCAACTTGCATTTCCGAAAGAGACATAGAAGATACAACGGCCTCGAACAGCGATAGTGAATATTATGTACAATTACATTGTATCTAATACTAGCTGAGGATCAATAAAGACGTTATTTGGAGTTTAGCGTAACTTTATTTGACCTTGTGCAATAGAACACGAATGAATCGAACCGGAAAACTTTTTTTATTCATAAAACAACTAAATCCTTAATTTAAAAAAAAAACAAAAAACTTCCCCCCCCCCCCTTAGGTTCTTAGCATTAGCATGTGCAGAAGGTTCGTAAGGGGGATGGTTTAATGAGTTACAACTCCATATGTCGATTACAAAATTGCATCATAGTGTGTTACCATCAGCCCTTACCCCCAGTGTATGCCACTGACTCTCTGTATAAATAAGTTATACAGGTGGATCTTTTTCGCCTAGTGTAATTCGTTCTTTTGTGTTCTTTTTCTTTCTAATATTCAGGTAAGAAGAATCAGTTGGTGCCATCGTCTTTGTACATCGATGGAAAGCCTTTGACATTTTTGAACAGCTTGGCAATCGACGAGAAGAATCAAGTCATCTACATGTCGCAGTCAACTACGAAATGGAATATAAGCATGGTTGTCATTAGCTTTCTGGAACATGAATCTTCTGGACGGTATGATATACCATGACAAATGATGTGGTTACTTGTAAAATCACTCAACACCATTCATTTTTCAAATCAGAAATAACTGACTCAAGATTATTGAGCATGTGGTTTTTTTTTTCTTTCAGTTTGCTGAAGTATGATCTGAAACAAAACATACTTTCTGTGCTCGCAAAGGATCTCTCGTTTCCTAACGGCGTTGAACTTTCACATGATGGGAACTCAATCCTTATCGCAGAAAGCCTCAAACATCGTATTTTGAGGTAGCTGTACTTTAATGATATCAACAGTGAATGCTTTTTGCATTTTCATCATACACTCAGTGAGAATATCAATTGGAATTATTATGAATGACACATGAAACACATACCCCACCCTGCCAATGTACATGTAATTAGGGTGGAATAAGCCTTCTTGGAAAAATGACCCAATAAAAGTTCTAAAAAAGTCAAGGGCTCTGTGGTGGCACAGTGTGGTAATGCATTTGCAAAGTGTGCCATTAACTCAGGTTTGACTCCCAATGGTGCAAACATCTGAAAAAGATCACACTGCACTCTGGGGTTTGGTTCCCTAGGCCGTATGAAATTGGGATTCCTCAGAAAATTGTAGGTCCAGAGGTTCAGATTCCTCGAAAAACAGTAGGTCCTGGCTCAGCATAACCACTGTGGTCCGTAAGCCATAAAACCACAAAGAAAAAAGTCAAGCAAAGGATAAAAAAACGATCAAGGTGGGGTGTTTATAGCCCCTCCCCCAAAAAATATTGATGCTATTTATGGCAATGCTGTACGATGGTAATTTTAGAAATACACACAGGAATTAGTACCTGATTAGCAATAGGATACTCTGATTAATGTAATTAAGTTCAGTTTCGAGTTTTTAATATTGAAAATGTTATGGGGGGTGGCTCCACAAAAGTTGCCACGAAAATTTTCAACGTTTTCTACATAATGCTATTGTGTTGCCACTTAATAATATTAAGTAAAATAAATCTTCTGTTTAATCTGATACATTATTTTTGTTAATCGTAGTTCATATTATTGGCTGGTAATATGTTTCGTAAGCTCATTTTTCTAAAATACTCAATATTATGTTTGTACTTCACCTATAGCAACTGGCGAGAGTAAAAAGAAACTGCTGCTAAATCCACAATAATAAAACCAGGGGAATGCAGACATTCTCCTTTTATTTTGAAAGCTATATTTCATAATTTTGATCTAATAGTGGGTAATTAGACTGGGATAAACAATTTATCAACCAACTCCATCTTGTTAAACCTCAGATTCAACGTTGGAAATCTAGTAATAGGGGGGGAAAATGCAGAGAGGAAGTTATTCTTATTAGAATTGGCTCAGAACATGCACATTTCTCTCATCTTTTATGGGAGAGAACTTTCCTATGTGTGATACCTGTAACGAACTTTTAAATGTTTTACCCTTGTGTAAATACTTTGACAGGCAATGTTTGTTCGCATGTGGAAAAAATGATTACAACCTGAAAGCTATTTTATGTGATTTTTTGTAATCACAATATAATTTTTAATTCTTTTCGTCTGATATCGACTTTTGCGAAAGGATCTGATTATATTGAATTGTCTTTTATATGTTCCACAAAAAAAAAAAAAAAATCCATTTGGAAAACTGTATACAGTTTTACTTCATTTGGTGCAGTGTTATCTATGCTGTCCTTTCATTATTAAAATCCAACCTAACTAAAAAGAAAGATTTTTTCAACAGTATTCTTTTTTTTAAAGACATTTTTACTATTTCTTTTGGATCAGATTAGACCTTTTTGATTCATAAGAGTCAAAGAAAATAATGTATGTAACGAAATCTGCCTAAATCCAATAGAAACATGTCAGTGTTCAGTTAAATTGAAAATACACTGAAGTTGAAAATATTATCAACAAGTAAAATTCGATAAAAGAAATTTGATGCCATTTTAGCATTGTTTTTTTTTTTAATTGCAAAATCTCACCAGTTGGTGAGAAGGTTGCAAAAATAGAAGTTTGGTGACAATTTTTTGAGTTAACTTCAGTAAAAAAGTTTTCTACTTCGAAAAGTCATATCTCGGGTTAATTTTGATTGGGCTATTTCATCTAAAGTTAGTCGAAATTTGGGTATTATACGAATTATACATAAACTCCTTCCAACTAACGTTCTTATTAATCTATACTATTCATTTTTTCTTTCTAATATTAATTATTGTTTCCTTATCTGGGGCACTGTGGCGAGATCGAACTTGAATAGATTGAAACGTCTTCAAAATCGATTTTTTTTTCGAATGATCTAATATTCCAGTTCTAGCTCACTGGCAAATATTTCCCGGCAATTTAGATTGTTGGAAATTGACAAGCTACTTAGTTCTAGGATTGCAACTCTTGTGTATTCTCTCCTCCACAGAGATGTAATTATCGATATTCCTCCGTTTGATCATCCCGTGCATGGTTTACTTAGGCCAAGTTATGCGAAAATAAATCTAGGTATGTTTCGTGCACTTACACCAAGAATCTGGAATATATTACCAGAGGAAATACAGAATGTTAATACAATAACACTTTTTAAATCACTACTTCATGATTTCTTAACTAACATGTAATACTAATACAATTACGGCTTGTACTGTTAACGTTGCTATGTTTGCTTCAAAGTGGCCCTTGAGTTCGCACTTCTGGGGCATCATGGGCTTTGTCAGACACAAGTCTTTTCACTTCGCTGTCCTGGCAGGACGTCAATAACTAACTATATTAATTATTTTTATATTGCAGATTTTATTTTTTGGATTTCCAAATTTCATGTGTATTTTGTAAGTTCACAAATGTGGATTAGACCATGTATATTGTAATTTCTTGTAATCTGTTCTGTTATGTTGTATGATGCCTTCCAAAATAAATAAATATAATTAAAAAAAAAATTACCTTCAGGTTTCCAATCAGGACAATAATGTTTTGTCTCTTAAACCCCAAAATATAACTAATTTAGCTTTATCTTCATTAGGATTCATTGTATCACTTTTATCTTGCATATTAAGTCCACATTCACAGGTAATTAAGTTTGAATATGTGATTTTAGCTCAGTTTTGTGCTCCTAGACCCATAAGAATTGGAAAGAAGAAACGCCAAGAGAGTTAAGTGGAAATGTAAGTGTGAAGTTGAGATGAGAATACAACGATTGACCAGGATTTATCATAACGAGTAAAATTTTGTCGTTGGTCAGAATGCAAAAGAAAAAAAAGGAAAGCAAAGTAGAAAAGTAAATTGGAAATAAGAATAGTAAGAGTAACAAAAGAAGGAAAATGAGCTAAGGAAACAAAGGAAAATGAAAAAGGAAGAAGGTTAAATAGAAAGAAAATTAAGTTGGAAGAAATAGAGAAAGAGTAAGAAAATAAAATTTACCAACAGCATAAGAAAAATTTTGCGACGTTTTGAGAACTACTGCTTTCTTTATCAAGCGAAGTGTTGAGAAAGTGACAATGTACTGTATTTATTCCTCCAGTTCCAGGTTTTTCCCCAGAGTAGTCCCACGCTCGGGTTTCCCTCAGAAGGAAAGTAGAGACCACACCTTAGCATCAGGGGACAGAACTTCAGAATATACGTTTGAAGGTCACTGAATTAAGACCAGACCAAGACATTTATTTTTTTATTCTTTACTTTTATGAGTTTAAAAACTCTAGCTTAAGAGGCTGAAAAAAAAACATGGGTTTTTGAACTTCGTTGATCATTTAACCTACAGCTCTGTATCTTACACGTGTGCGTAGTACTGGCAAATTTTTGTCAGCCTGTTGATCACAGGAAATCTTATTGAGCGAAATTTCTTAAAACACTATTAAAAAGTTTTACCGACTGAAATTGGTCCTTCAGTAATTAATTCTCACTTAAGTGGTTGATTCTCACTTAAGTGGTTGATTCTCACTTAAGTGGTTGATTCTCACAGACAGCGAGATTTTCACTTTCAGTTAAAATTGACGAGAATCATCATAGTAATACTGTAGTGTTACCATCTTAAACAGTATCTTTGTGGATAGATGGCCTTATGCGGCATTTGAAGTTTTTTTTTTTTTTTTGAAAATTTGTTTTCGATCTGATGAAGATATCCTACTCAGCTTCATATTTCTGTGAGTTTTTTTTAAAAAAGGACATGTCCAAAGCTTATCTTTTCAATAGACCTAAAGTTCACTCATGGGAGAAAATGTTGGAAACGATGTATGAAACCTTCCATAAAGATTTCACAAATGAGTATTTAAATGTAGTAGTGTCTTGTTAAATGTATTTTATAGCCTCTCTCATATCTATAATTCCTTTCTGATTTTTTTAGGTATCACATAAACGACCCACAAACTGGATTAGAGGCATTGCCTCTGATCTTACCTGGTGAGCCAGATAATATCAGCCGCAGTCCAAGAGGCCATTATTGGGTTGGCTTAAGCAGTGCACGAACTGCAGATGCACCAAACCTCTACGATAGAATGAGCCGCTACCCACTACTGCGAAAATCGTTTCTAATTGCCTATCACATATTTGCGTTCCCATTGTCCGGTATTCTACGTATGGTGCCGTCGAAGCAAGCCAAGGAACTGGCATTCGAAGTGCGTCCATATTTGAAAATTGTACTGTCTTTGCAGTTAAAATGTATTGTGCAGTTTTATTCCACAACCACTATATACTTACTTCATTTCTTCAGGGTGGCAACAGAATCTGCATTAAAAAAAATCCCCTGCCCTTTCTCAGTGGTGATATACACCACCTTTTGATCAATTGGGTTCTGTAAGGTAATTTGACGTAGCGTTACGCAAATTAGATGTATAAGTAAATACAGTGCTATAAGCATAAGTAAGCCTTAACTTATGCTTATAACATATTTATTTATAAATCAGCATGCTTATAACGTTGTATTTACTTACAAATCAATTGGGTTCTGTTTGACAGTCGATTACATGTAAATCTGTCATACCATGAAGTTCAAATTAAACAGTTGAACTTATTCTATATGAACATGATGTAATCTTGGGAGTGTATATAAAATATACAAATAAGATTTAAGAACAATTTTTTTCTATTGAAATATTGTGGCATAACTAGTAAAATTTGACACTGGTCGGAATATACGAAATACAAATGAAGAAGGTAAAACATATACCATCTGCAAAAATATTCGCAACGTTTCGAGAACTACTGTTCCCTTCATCAAGCGAAAGTGGCATAACTTACATTCTATTCCTGGTGTGACCTGAGAATGAGCAAGAAACGATTCATTTATATAAAAAGAATTATAATTTTCATTTAATGAATGTGGAATAATTCTTATCCCATGGATAACTTAGAAGTAGGATGCCAAAAAATAAATTTAGCAAACAAAATGATTTTGTCTACTAATTCCAGCACAGAGTCAACAAATAATTTTTCGAGCCCATTCAAGCATAGAACCGTCTAGTTTTACATTGAAGTAGTGGCATAGTTACAGGGTTCCCATGGTCTGTAAAAGCTCCGTATTTTTAGTTTTCATTTTTAAAGGCCCTTGAAAGTAATTTTCATCAACAGTCTTTAACTCTTCATTTTTCGTGAAATTGGAACGCAATTGATGGGACGATTCAATCATAACTTTGTACCTCACACCAATAGCGGTGATATATATAGGTAATTGCATACACACAAAGAAAAACAAGTTAAAATAAACTATAACACATAAAGGCAAAAGAGTATAGTCATATAATATTCTAGGGGTGCTTTTGGTGAGGCAGAGGACATTTTTCGCATGTAAAATTATTGTTTTTAACTAGAGTTAAATTAATTCCAGAAACAAGCATTTATCCTGAGTGCAGAGAGCAAGCTATTTATATTAAATACGATGTTTTTATTTGATCTATATTTTAACTTAATTATCATAATTATTTTGATCATTATGCTAAAATAGTTGATCTTACTGATAGTAAAATATTGCTGTGTTGATGGTATACCGAACTGAGTATAAAGGGCTAGCAGTTGCTTTTCTAACCTTATATATAACCTCCACTTCTGTAAAATTTGTGCTCAGAAAAAAACCCGCTTTCGTTGCATTAAATATAAACGTTACTTAAGAAAAATTACAACAAGCACGTGTAATTAATGCAGATAGTACTAGAATATGGGTTTTAAAAATGTGCTATAAATGCTAATGATTACTTTTTTTGGTGGAACACAAGGAGATTAAGTTGTGCTTTGTAATAAAAAGAAAATACTGATGTTTAAAAGCTAAAATATTATTATGTTTCGAATTAGATATTGAATTTATTTGTTCTAACTTTTGTACGATATATTCATTCCATTATGAATAAAATATGTATATACATACAGTAACACCACCGACTTATGTAATGTGCGACTTACATAAATTTGCAGTTATGTAATAAATCTTGAAAATTACAACTACTAACGTGTAAGTACTATTAGTCACGGCATACGCAACGAATAATAAGAGGAAGAGATGCAGTAACAGGCAGTGATTTTTGGGCAAGTGCTCAAAAGCCTTAACATCAAAATGAAACCTACTGATTAGAAATAAGGAATCTGTAAACAACCCTCTTTTTCCAAACACGTACTTCTTATATTCGAACAATATTCGTGATTGACGAGTCTGTTATGTAATATTACGTCATTCGCAATACTAGTCTATGCATCGCACGGCTAGTTGTTTACCTTTAAAATGGCTTCGAAATGCAAAACCGAATGCACTAGTAATAATTCCAAAAAACAAAGGTCTGCAATTACTTTAGAAGAAAAGTTGAAAGTAATTCGTATGTATGAAGACAGGAAAATTATATTAACAATAGCTCGGGATGTAAATCAACCTATTTCAACAGTGAAAACGATAGTGAAGGATAAAGTTCACATTATTGAAAGTGTGGTAATAATATTGCTTAAATAATATATATAATATTGCAGTTTCTTACGAAGTTACACTTAATTTACAAATTTCACACGTAAAATTCACGTTATGTAAAGGATTACGGAACGCATTACTTACATAACTTTGGAGATGGCTGTATGTACAAAAATACATGTACTAAGCAAACAAAATAAAATGTTTTCTCCATGTACTAGGTCCCATGGGAAGAGGGTGCATGATGTCTGCATGTAAGTCTAAAGGAGCACATGATGTCTGTAAGTGTAAAAGGGCGCATGTCTGCATGTAAATGTGAAGGGGTGCAGAGGTAAAAAACTTGGGGAATCACTAACTTAACCGATAGTGATGTTGTGAAGGTGCAATATGTTTTTTTGCATACTTCAGTTGCTTCTTAGAAAAGATCATTCAAGTCCTTGGAAATTCCTTATTTTTTACTTACAAACCAAATAAATTAATTTAGCTGATACTAACATAAATTAGATTCATGTACATTTTAAGAGTCAATTAAGCAAGAATAAAGACGCAATATAGTAATATAGAGAGAGAATTATATAATACTGCAAGTGAATATTGGAAAAATGCTGAAAATCAGTCCGACAAGCCCAATATACCTAAATAAGGGACGACGACTATTTGTTATCAATAAACAAAACACAAACCAAATAAAATATATATCAATAAAAAGTACCAAGACAATACTGTTGAAAAAAAGTTGGAACCCCAAGTTATGTAGCAATGTTTGTAATTCAGCATTCGTGAATTATTGTTTAAAGTGTTTTTTTTTTTTCACTTCCATTCCAGACGGTCAGTTTTCGCGTCTTTGCCGATTTGATTTCTGCTCATGGACTCATCGTGGAGTTTGGTGAAAATGGAAATGTCATCCAGAGTTTACATTCACCTACGGGGAAAATAGCTCACATATCCGAAATTCTCGAAAAGGACGGTTATTTGTATTTAGGTTCATGGAGAAATAAATTCCTAGGGAAGGTGAAGTTGTAACCTTGTGTATTACAGCAACAGCCATCAAGGGACTAAATGTGTTTGTAATGATGTGATGTCTTTTTTTTTTTTTAACTTACCAAAATTATAACTTTTGGTGAAAGTGTACTGTTCATAACAGTTTTTTGCCGAATCCAGCCAAAGTGAAAATAAGCACCAAAACAATTGTAGCTCAAGGTAGCATATTTCAGTGTGGCTGGAAAGCTCAAAGTTCATAAAGGGATTGGATATAGCGGAAAGGTGTTAAAATTAGTCGTACCCCACTCGGCAATAGTTACATTTTTTGTACAACCCATTTATAGGTCTTATACATATCGAAGTATGCCATCGATATTTGCCAGTATGTTCTGAAAGCTTATACACAATTTTTACCATATGGTTAAACGTATACATGATTTTTTGATTTATGTATTTAGATTTGATTCATATTGTAACCATTTAATTCCACAAACAGAATTCTGATTATTTTGTATCGTTAACGTTTTGCGATTCAATCATTCCTGAATTGTCTTGCATTATGCCAAAAATCATATTTCGTGTTTTTATAATATTCCACTTATTGCTGTTATTACTATGATGTTCTGTTGTGTGCAATTTTCAAATAAATATAGTTTTCTAGAGTTTTTGTTGTCCATTAATTTGCTGTTAAATGGGGTGCAAGTACACAAGGTGTGATCAAAAAGTATTAGGACATGTGCTCTATACTCAAGGAAAAAATACCCTGAGTGAAGATGTTTGGCAGATATTGACCTTGAACCCTCCCACGCATGCGTCGAAAGTCACAAAGTCATAGCTCCCACCACTTCTTTACAGCAGCGTTTTGAACAAATGTCGTACTGTGTTGTGGGGCATTCATTATGACAGAAAGTTGAACAGAGAATCTGCATTAAATTTTTCCAAAACTTGATACCTGTGCTGAGATTTACGCAAAGTTGAAGAAAGTTTATGGGGAAAAGAGGATGAGCTGCACAAGAGTTTACGAGTGATTCAAACATTTCCAAGATGGCCGTGAAATTGTCGAAAGTCATGAATGTCTGGGGAGGCCCTCAACCAACAAAACTGATCAAAACATCCAACATGTGCATTCAGCTGTGCGGGAAAATCGTCGAATCATTATTCGTGAGTTATCTGAAGAGTACCACATTAGCTACAGTTTAGTTCAACCCATTCTGACTCAAGATTTGGACATGCGTTTCATACCAATGCATGTCTGCCAAGTGTGTGTCGAAACTGCTCTCTGCAGACTAAAACGAACACAGACTTTCAGCTGCACTCAATCTCCTTGAATGTGCTAAAAATGGAAACTTTTTTGAAATAGATTGTAACAGGGTATGAATCATGGGTTTATGGCTATGATACTGAAACCTGAAGGCTCAGTCTATGCAGTGGAAGACGCCAAGTTCTCAGACTGAAGAAAGCATGAATGAGTCAAAGCAACATGGAGATACTACTGACCATTTTCTTTGATTACAAGTGCATTATTCATCACGAATATGCTCCATCTGGTTAGAAGATAAACGAAGAGTATTATCGTGAAGTTTTGAAGCATTTAAAAGATGCCATTCATCGAAAAAGGAAAGAGGTGCATGCATCCGTTGAGTGGCAATTCCACAATGATGCTGCTCATTTAGCGCAGCTTGATGCTTTAACGGGATTCTCATGAACCCGAAATTGTTAGGGCATCTGAAATCATCCTTAAAAGTCGGGTGAAAAAGATCTTAGTCAAACATTGAAAACCTTGCTAATATGAATGTGAAGCCATTTTCTCTGAAACAAAAGTTTTGTTTGCGATTAGTCGGGAATTTTGTTAAAAAGTCACGGAACCGTAAATACGCTGACATTACCAAACATACCCCGAAACAAAACTAGTAAACACAAAGGCTTGGCTTGATGGTGCAGAAATTTGTGGCAGCTTTGATTGTAGACACACGATTCCGTATCACCAGTATAAAGATAGTGGCTGCACATATTAAATCACTGCTGCTAGTTTTGTGTAAAACCTTATTGAGAAACAAGAATTTTATAATTAAATATGAAATATTTGCATAAAAATATTTGAAAGTAGTATAATGGTGAAAGGACAAGGAGGGTAATTTTGCATCAAACAAGGTGTGTAAGATACACTCTATAACAAAAAAAAATCGACGCACCAAGAAGTTTTCCGATTGCGATAAAAATTGGTGGATGTGAAGAACATACATAGAAAAAGAAATGATTAAAATTTCAGAACAATTGAATGATTTATTGCAGAGTTTGACCGTTACAAAGGGAGGAAGTCAATAAGGCGTTGGTCCACCTCTGGCCTGGATGCAAGCTGTCACCCGGCGTGGCATAGACTGATAAAGGTCCCGGATGGTGTCCTGCGGAATTTCTTGCCAAATTGTCTCCAACTGTCGGGCTAAATCGTCAACATTCCGGGATGGTTGCAATCGCCTTCCCATAGCGTCCCAAATGTGCTCTATGGGAGAGAGATCAGGAGACCTAGCTTGAAGACAATTCATAGCAACACGTGCCGTGTACGGCCGGTCATTGTCTTGTTGAAACGTAAGTCCAGGGTGTCGCAAAAGGAACGGTAACACAACCGGTCGTAGAATGTCGTCTACGTACCGCTGTGCTGTAAGTGTGCCAGAAATGACCACCAAAGGGGTCCGGCTATCAAAGGAGATGGCACCCCAGACCATAACGCCCTGTTGTGGGCATGTGTGGCGTGCGATAGTAAGGGCAGGATCCCCACGCTGCCCTGGACGTCTCCAGACACGTCTGCGGTTGTCGTCAGGACACAGTTGGAAACGGGACTCGTCACTAAAGACTATACGTCCCCAGTCAGCGCAGTTCCAAGTTGATCGAGCCCGGCACCACTGTAATCGGACTTGACGGTGTAAAGGCGTGAGAGAAAAGCGGCATAACGATCGGCGCGAGCGTAAATTCTGCTTTTTCAGAGGGCCATGTTGACCACGTGTGCGGGCCACATGTGGGATAGTTGATAATGACGAATCCGGTGCTGTGACAGCTGCTCTGACAATCGCTCTGTCTTCCCGTTCTGTTGTGGCCCTAGGTCGACCGCTGCCGTCCCGACGCTGACATCTGTCGTTGTTGACCCACTCTTGCCAGCACCGTCCAATCGCCGCATCGCTTCGACCCACATGTCCAGCGATTCTTCGATTCGTCCAACCAGCCTCTTTCAATCCGATAGCACGACCTCTTTCAAACTCTGACATATGCTCGTAATGAGCACGAATCTTTCGGCGAGGCATTGTTACAGTCGACGTAAGATATCCGCAGTCAAAATGCAACAGAAATTTTGACCACATATTGAGAATCGCTCCTTATATACACCTGCTGAATGCGCAGTTCCGATGCGCTGGAGTTCCCGCTATTCATTCATTGGACACCAAATTTTAATCATTTGCATGTTCGGTCAAAATGTCTTTGCATACGAAATTTCATTACAATCGGACAACTCCTTCTTGGTGCGTCGATTTTTTTGTTATAGAGTGTATATAAATTAATGTATATTTATATAGCTTATAGATAACATTTGAAAGAGAATTGGATATGGTCAGGACTCTGTTGCAAAAATCAATATCAGACACAAAATTTCCGTTTTTAAAAAAGCTTCAATTAAAACGTGTTCTATAACAAACTTTAAAACTTTTATTTACATTTCAAGAAATGCATTTTTAACAGATATAACTATAAAGTTATTTGGCATCGACAAAACTTTTCTCATAGTTATCGACTGGATAGTGTTCTCGATATTGAGCAACATGTTCTTTTAAAGAATTTAGTTGTTCCTTCAAATGAATGGGCATCTCGTCGTACACGTCAGTCAGCATTTGTTCAATCTGCGGTTTCTTTAACTTCTCTGCATTAACTACTGCTTGCATAACCTGAAAAATACCAAGAGATGGTCTAAAAATATATTTTACACCATTAGTAATCAATAAGCTTCTTTCAAGTATACTTCCAGAGCACGTACAAGCATTCTTATAGGTACCAACTTGGAAAAAAATATTGAGGCGATCATAAATGGAAGAAATCGGAAAAGCATAAATAATAATATATTTTATATGTTACATATCTTTTACTTTTAATGACATTCTGTATTTTTTATTGTTTGTTTGAAAGGGCTAAGCCACGGCAAATATTTTTTGGGGAAGCTAACAGAGCCTGTGCCTCTGGGTACATTTCATTTTATATATAACCCATTTTTTCTACAATAAAAGATTTGTGGTAACCCTAACGGCCCTATTTTTTTAACAGTATGCATTTCCTAATCCTGTCATGCATGTTGGTAATTAACACATTCGCTGCGTTACAAGACATGAGTGACTCTTATCACGAATATACACCGAGTGGCCAAAAAATTACGAACACCCCTCATTCAAACTTTAACTTGTACATGCAGCATGTGCACTGAAGTAATAGAGTGAATTCACTGATATAAAGCTTTCCCCCTGGTCAGAAGCACCAGTAAAAGTTACAGTTTGCCTGTTAATTGGGGAAAAGAAGAGATCTGAGTTTAAATGAGGCATGGGCACCAGAAGGACCAGTTACAGTATCCTCTTAACGTTTTGGGCCTTTCTCATACAATAGCCTTCCAAGCCTTTAATAAATGGCAGCTAAGCCAAAAAATTTCAAGAGAGAAAAGCAGAATAGTGGATGAAAATCGCTTGTGAACGAAAGAGCTGCCAGGTGACCGACATGCATTGTATGCAGCAACAGAACAGCTATAACGCAACAAATTGCAGTGTAATGTAACACAGGATCGTCGCAAAGTATTTCCGTATGCTTTACAAGATGGATCTTGAACACAAATTTAGTTTATATGCAAATCTTAAAAATTTGACTAAGTTATTGTAAACAGTACAAGGAATGGTTGGCAGGGCTGATTAATATTTTAAGAATTTTGTTTTTGGTGAACCACTTTCGCCTAAAGAACTAAGTCTTGGACTATAGATCTGTAGAAAAAAAAAATGGCAGGGGATAGTATCTGCTGGAATTAAACTCTGGTCATTCTTATGGTGAATGAGTGCATTACCACTATGGCACTGCAGGTCACCGAATACTTTGCTTTGTATTCCACCTGCTCTCATCTATTTAATTCACACAGGTTGCATATGGCCATTTGCATTTCGTACAGAAATCTGATTACTTTCCAGGGCACAAGGGAAACAAAGGTCATGCTGTATTGAAATTTACAGTTTTCCCAAGGAAATTAAAATTGGGTGACTGCCTAGAGAACCAAACCCCAGACTATCATGAGCAATTAGTAGGCGTTTAGTCCATTCGTCCCTACAACATTGGGAGTCAAACTTGGGATAGTGGCAAGCTAAGGGAACATGCTACCATTGCAAAATCACAGGACCCTGCCTAGAGATCTTTATACAATGAAATCAAAAACTGTCTAAAATCATCATATTACATTTCCTTCGCAGTGTCTTTAAATTACGTTTGGTTTTGTAGAACGTTCCATTAGACCTTCAACGTAAAACCTACTCGTCTAATAAGAGATAATGGAAAAAATTACGGTCAGTTACGCCAGAGCTACAACGTTAAGAAATGAACACCTTAAATAATGTAGGCTGCAATTTTAGAGAACAATAAATCAACAACTCCTTCGAATAGACAGATTGATCTTCAGGAACAAACTGGCTCGCTTTTTTGGGCAATACGGCTAACCATGAATTGAAACCATCACTAAACCCAATGCAATTGACATAAGACAGCTATTTGGGAGTGTGCACGTTATGTATTAATTCTTTCTAAATTGTAATAAATTCAATGGTGAATTTATAATCAAACCTGTTTTTTAGTCTCTTCTTTCCATTGCTTCTCCATATCCTCGTTCCACCAATTTTGGTTTTCCATGTACTTTCTGAGGCGAGCAATTGGATGATCTTTTTGATGCCAAAATCGGACTTCATCTACCGAGCGGTAAGCGCTGCTGTCGTCTGAAGTACTGTGATGCCCGATTCTAGATGGAATGAAATCGATTGCTTTATGACGAAAGAACAGCATAGGCTACGCTGTATGCAATGAGATTATTTTTTACAGCAATATCATGCATATACGTTGGAACCTGGTGAAGTGACCACTTTTTACAATTGAGAGAACTGGTAGGGACTTCGTTATGGTTATACTAAAGTCTGTCATGTATAGTGACCATGGCAATCCAGTCCCAAAGGTGGCCACTTTAGGCAGGTTTTACTGTACATAAAAATCCGTTCAATTCTTATGACACAAAGACAGCAAAGGTCATGCTATACCAAACGAAGTGAAATAAAACACATAAAATACGAGAGTATTACACTAAGAAATTACCCATGTCTCCCTTATCCACAGTAGGTAGGATTCGGGAGACCAGGGGAGATTTTATAGGGGGCAAAACAATAGCTAAATATTATTTTAAATCGGATACGAATTAAAAAAAAGTTGAAAATTTGGTGGTTTGGCGATAATTCGGGCATAAAATTGTGACGATCTATATGCAACCAGATCCAGTAAAAACGTCTTCGATGCTCACAATTATAGGTAAATGCTAGAAATCGATGAACATGAAGTTTAATTAGTTTGTAATTTATGGAACAAAGCTGTGTCATTCAAATGACGAATGCTCATGTGAGCATTCTATGTGATATTCAAATGTGAATTCTATGTGATAGACAAATGTGTGACTTCTATACCCTATCGTTGTCTGATGGGCATGAAACCAATATCAGCCTATAAAACACAGTCGAAGGATGGAAACGAACGATATCCAACATTTCAGTGCAATGAGTTACGTTACGCTAATGCGAAAATGTCGAGACTTAAAAAATAAATACTCCTCCGCTACCTGTATGTCATGGCTTCAATTAAGACTGGTTTGGATTCTTCAACGACCAATTGTCGAGAGGCTTTGGTCACGTTGTACACAGCCAAAATATCGTTGCCATCAACTCTAATTGAAGGAATGCCGTAGGCAGGACCACGGGCAGCTAAAAAAAAAATAAATATATATATATACACACACACACACAGTGCTCGCCGTTTTCAAGTATCAGCTGTGTATAAGAATCAAAATGACCAAAACAAACATGAACTCTGATTTAACATGCTGAAATCATCATTTTAAAGAATAATGATTTTTGCTTTTAAGAATCGGTCTTTCTATTGGAAATCTGTTGATTTTGTAGCGAAGCGGAGGAAAGTAAAAAAAAGCTTTGTTTGTTATTTGAAAAACTAGTTTTATCACTCCTCTTTGAGCACATGACTGAGATGGTGGCTATTGTAAGACAAAGAGGACGTTTATGAATAAGAGGGAATTTCTTGAAAGGGATTGTGGGACGTGAAATCAGTTTAAAACAAGTCTTTTGTTAAGAAAATGGGTACTTACGTATTAGCCTGTCGACCAAAAATTGGTGAAGATTTTGAAGAATTTGCACCAGAGTTGATTTATACAAATTACTAAATATAACCATTCATTGACATTATTTCCCCACTATTTAAAAAAAAGTTAAACACAATTTTTAACAATCAATAATTCTTTGGACCAGCTGTAAAAAAAAACCGTGGTAAAGTTACTAACCTAATTCTGGATCCTTCTAACCACGTTCCATTTCGAATTTATATTCGTTTATCGCAACTTTTAATGTTACATCTCCATTGCTTGTCTGTTTTTAAATAAATAAATATATCGTGCCCGTTAACACACTTTTTTTGATGGAATGATCCCATAACTTTGAAAATACTCCACAGCGTCCTCTTCCGTAGAAGGTAGACTCCAAATTTTAATCATTTCACAGAAAAAATACAAGAAGAAAAATAACAGAACTTATAAATAAGTTTATTGTGCTCCAGCATGCGTGGAAATATGTTTTCATTATTGGCTCTGTTTTATGATATTTGGTGACGGTTTTTGATTTGACGAAAATGGTCGAGGGACTAATATGTAAGCACTAGAAAATGCTTCCTGAGTAAAGATGCCTTTGTCTGTGTTCGTATTAAAATCTTAGAACTTCAGTTAGTGGGTTAACATTTCACTAGTGCCACATTCGCATCATGGTGCAAAAAAGACATATTTTTAGTTGGCTTTAAAAGCAAAATTTGAAAGAAAAAATAATCAAGAAAAATAAGATCCTTCTACAGCAAAACAGTGATGGGAAGTTATGAATATTATCAGAAAAACATCTGGATCCGAGAACGTTTATGAACGATTTCATGATTTAGAAAGATACATGAACAAATTTATTACAGACTCGTCAGTTCTCACGATATTAGATAAGTACTTTGCTAGTCTCGAATAATAAGCTACAGTGTGCACAACAATAAGTTATTAATGATTATACATCTATAAACTACCTTTGATTGAAACCTTTACTTTTATTTAAATAAATACATACAAACTATAGTATTTTTAAGTTGTAAGATTTAGTTGATAAAATAACATTTTTACTACTGCAAAAGTAGACTTACAAATACAGTAATTAACTTGAATACATGCAATCTGAATCCTCTAAATTTACGCATAATACAATAGTTAGTGTTCATTGCAGAACAATATTAAAAAAAAAATTGGATTTAGGAATCAACTGTATATATGAATCAAAAAGAGCGAACCGAACGCGATTCTTACCATCGGAACACACTATATACACACACACACACACACACACACACACACACACAGAGTCTAACTTCAATTTAAATATACCAGATTTAATGATTGTTTTTATTGGTCCGGAGTGGGTAGCATTGAGTTCAATGTTATATTTTCTTTGATTTAATGCTTGCTTTCCTCAATTTAATGACAACTTTTCGTCATTATCCTGCAGCTACAGGTATAATTTCAGTAAAAAAAATCAAAGCGAATGCTGGTTTATGGTGTGTAAAGAATTTACTGCGTTTTGACGTCAACAATGATCTTGTCGATGCATTTGAAAAAATCGAAAAGGCAATGTTAAATGCCAACTCCCAAGAAAAATCAAAACAAACGTCAAATCAAAGATTTCTTATTAAAGTAGTAATTAAGTACGTACTTGTGTCTTATGTTTGCTAAAATTAACACATATTCTTTAAAATTCTGGAAAGCACTGTTATGATTTTCCTTTTCCATAAATTCTTAATTTCGGTTCCAATCAATAGCTTAACCCATGATTTTTTTCTGGGGCAAATATAAAAAATACTATTTGTAATATAATAGTTGTTACTTTTAACGTACAATAGCGCTCATAAGTATTTTGACAAACAGTTTATGCTTGTCAGCACCATCGATATTAAAGCATTCACTTGCATAGTGATATGTCGTGATTCACTGCAGAGTAACGAGTTCTACAATAACAACGAAACGAACTAACGCTGCGTAAGTAATTGCCTTTTCTTTCAGTTCAACTAAGAAAATTCGATGTTCAAAAGTGTTTTTACATGCTAATTAGTAATTTGTTTTCGTAGATATACTTAATTAAATAATGTGTTATATTTTGCAAAAAGCCTTCTCTTAGTCACGTTTGATTGTGACGGTATGCCAAAAGAAAGGGAATACTCTGAAGATTTAAAAAAAAAAGCTGTAATTGCAACTTTAAGAGAAGTTTGCTCTAAGGCAAGTGTAGCTTACGATTTTAATCATCTAGACAAATTGTAAGTGTGTGGAATAAAGTTTTCAATAAGAGGGGAACTGCATCTAATAATCCTATATCCGGACAGCTACGAAAAACATCCAGCAGAACTGATAAAATGCTCAGAAGAAAATCTGTAGCTAATCCCCGTCTAACTGTTGTAGACATAAAAGATGATTTACAGGAAAATTATAAAGTTAAAGTGCAGGTTTCCACCATAAAAAGACGTCTAAATGAAGTAAATTTAAATGGCCGCCGGTCAAGCAAGAAGCCTCTTATATCTAAAAAGAATAGAAAGGCTCAATTTAGCTTTGCCCCAAAATATCGAAACTGGACTTCTAAGAACTCGTTGTTTGTCTTCTGGAATGATAAAAGTAAATCTAACTTTTTCTCAACTGATGGTATTCAGTATGTTCGGCACCTTCCAAATAAAAGAAATGCTGTCAAATATCAAGTTCCAACCAAAAAGCATGGTGGAGGAAGGTTATGGTATGGGGTTGTTTCTTCCGCCATTGGGTGACCTCTAGTTTGTGTTAATGGAAACATGGATCGCTTCAAATATTGTGATATACTTAAAAATCATATGCTACCCCATACCTGGAGGAAAATTCACGCTCGTTGGATTTCCCAACATAACAATGACCCAAAACACACATCTCAACATGTCAAAAGTTTTTTGAAGAAGAAGAAAGTGCAAGTGTTTGATTGATTTTGTCAAAGCCCAGATTTAAACCCAATCGAGCACATGTGGTCAGAACTAGACAAACGTGTCAGACGCCAAAACTACACAAATAAAGACAATTTTTTTTGATTCTTTGTGCCGTGAGTGGAGGAATATTTCTCAAGAGCACACTGTATATTTAATCGGCACAACGCCGAAAAGATGCACGGCTGTTATTGATTCCAGTGGCTATCCAACCAAATATTAAACACTGAAGTGTTTTTTGCTTTTAAGTTATCAGTCAAAACAAGACTGAGCTATAAAAATAACATTTGTCAAAATACTTATGACCCAAGAGATTAAGATCAAGTATAATTTCTATTATTACAAGCTTTGAAATAAATGCTTTTTTATACATTTTTAAATATATATTATTTCACTATTAAGGTATTTTGTATTCAGATAGAACAAAACACAGAGGAAATAAAATAATTGGACAAAAACTGTTTGTCAAAATACTTATGAGCGCTACTGTATTTTATATGTAAATTTTCAGCCCAAGTATTAGCCCGGGATCCATCGTCCTCATATATATATCAATACATGGCCCATAAAGCTCTTAAACCAGCACTGTTCGGATGTTATTAGTATAATATAATAAATATTATTCATTAGATTTGTTTTCTACATTATATACTTTAGTGTTTTATAGAATTTTTTCAATTTAAAAAACTAAAAAATACTACTTATTTAGTGTGGCTATAAATATAATTTAATATAGACGGAAATTAAATTCATTATAATTAAATATATTTTTATTTAATTTTGAAACTAAACAGTTTAATACTTTTTACTATCAAAATAATTTATAAAACTCTAGAATGTAAACTATAGGCTGCCATGATTTCCAAAAGATATCATTTATAATCTAATTGCCGGGTTATAACCGAATTTGTCCCTTGAAGGTCGTTATAACCGATTTTCACTGTATTTAAAAAAGTATTGTATTATTTAGTAAATAGATAAATTACAAGTATATATTTTTATTATAATGATTTAGTACATCACAAAGTTTTGTATTATTTCAATAATTAAAGTATTGAAATTAATTAAAAAATACTTAGAGTAAATCAAAGATTCGTTACAGAAATCATCTTTTGAAGGCCACATTATTTAACATATTAGACATATTTTGAATTGTGATAGGTGATATATATATATATATATATATCATCATCATCATCATCATATTCAACCATTATCTATCCACTGCTGGATGAAGGTCTCTCCAAATGCTTTCCACACAAGTCTATCCTGAGCAATTCGCTTCCAAGTCACCCCAACCTGTTTTCTTATTTCATCCACCCATCTAGTTTGAGGACGTTTTAGGTATCTTGGGTTATATATATATATAACCCAAGCCTATCTTTTTATAGGCATGAATATTGAAGAAAATGTCAATTTTTAAGTACAACTACTTACCTATTCCGTCGCCTTTATACTGCTGACTGGTGGGTGTAGAGATGGCGTAGCCATTATTACGGCTAAAAACAAAAAATAATTTTTATTTACCTGCGACAGAAAAGATAAACTAATTCGCAAAGTAATCAATTTCCTTCAGCTTCATAAAACAAATTAACTGTAAGGACATACTTAGATGCATACCGAAATCATCAAAGGAGTGAGAGAAATTGTATACTTGAAATTTGCCACACTTTTCTTGTTGCATATTTTAATTATTTAGGTTATATGATTCAAGGACAGTTCAGATTATGCAGTGTTGGGTCCTACAATTTTCCGAGGAATCGACATCTTTGTCTTCTAAGTAACCAAACCTTTGAAATATGGACTGGTAGAAACAGAAAGCAAGAACTTAGAATGAAACAGATGAATGAACAGGATTTAAATGTAGATTTGCAGGGCAGTAGATATACATACCATACCTCTGTTTTAGAAGTGACACAATTCAAAAATTTTGATGTGTGGCATTAAGATAAATGTCATATCTATCTGCAGAAGAAACCGCACATCTAACCTTCCAATAGCTTTTGCCAGAAATGTAAGAATGCAGGTCGTTTCAAAATACTTTATTCTGTGTTATGTAATTTAAAATTGCTCAAAAAACGAATCGAAAAATTTTGACTTGTGCCACTTTTGAAGCGGGGTTGCGATATTATCTTTACGCTAATATTTCTCAAAATCTGTTCTGTGGAACGCTGGGGTTCTGTGACAATGCTTAAAGAGTTATGCAAGCATTTTGTAAGAATTCATCAAACTTCTCAAGAAAATCTCCAAGTTCTGTAATTTTCCAGCACGATAATCCAACGCCATTTATGTTAATATTTTAAATCAATAAATACTTCACTAACAATTTTCTTGCCTCCACATTCCTTTTTATAAGCATTATCTACTCTTCTATACTGATTTCTTGTTTACTATATCTCCTAGGTTTTTTTTTAAACAATGTTTCTAGAGGGACCCTCTCTGTGGCTAGACATGTGGTAAAAAAATTGTTCCACGGCATAAAAAACTTTCGAGGACCACCAATCTCTGTTATTACTGGGGTTCCCATTCATATTGGAGAAAATATTCCCCGATTCTTCAGGCAAAACTGTCTGACCAATTGCAAAAACAACTTCAGTTGTAGAAAAACTGCTTTACGTCTGGGGGTGACTTTGTTATTTAAAACAGAAGTTAGGTAGGTTTCCATGACTATTCCAGATTTGACAGAAAAATGTCTCTTTCCTCCCCATCCCCGTCTTTTAGAGCTACTTGAATCTACGACATGCCCTGTGCAGAAATTAAACATAGAGTAAACACAACAAATTATCACAGTTAAAATTTTTTAATATGTTAATAGGTATTTCAGTGGACATCTGCCACTATCCAAAGAACTGTACTGCCCCTGTTAACTGGCAGCACAGTAATATCAGTGAGTATAACTCTGAGGATGGTGGCAGATGGTTACCGAAATAACCATTAACATATTAAAATATGTTAACTGCAATTCACTAGAGATAAGCCCGTGCTCATTAGATGGAGGTGCAACTAAACTTGAAAACTCCAAAAACTACAGTAATGTGATTCATTTTTGAGGATTGTAGAAATGTGTGTAAATGAAAGAAAGAAAAAAATTAAATAGTGTACTTTAGCAAATTTTTTAAAATTTAAATTTTACGTCAAGGGCTTAAAATTATATTTGAAGCTTCAGGCTCAAATTTCCATGAAGTATTTCGGGTTTGAGTGGGCTCAAATTGCCCGTCTTCAGGCCTTGAAAAATGAGCCTGAACTTATCCCTAGTATTTACACCAAATTATAGAGAGAATTTCAACTTTCCAGACAGTTCCGTGTTCTCCAGATATGTGGGAACCCTGATTATATTGTCTGCATATTGTGGAAAGTCATATATTTCGATGAATAGTTACCGAATATGTTACATATGTTTTACCAGCACTAAGACAGCGAAGATCATGCTGTGTCAGGATCGATAGTTTTTCAAAGAAATTTGGATCTCCACTGCCAACAGAATCAAACACCGGACTACTATGATGGATAGAAAAATGGCAAACGTTTCACGATACCACTGGGGCTAAAACCAGGGCCGTTCCTGGTGGGGTTGCAAATGGTGCTCTCACACCAGCGTGGCCTAAGGCAGGGTCAGCCGCAGACCATTTAATATACTGTCTCCGAGCTTTGTATTGCAGACAATATCAATGGGATCCTCGTTTTATTTTATGAAAAAGAATGAAACAACTTGCCTTATAATAACTATTGAAAACTACTTAAAAGTAAATATGTACATGAAAGTTTTAATTAAATAATATTCAACTAAAAGGGTAGTCAGATACAGTTTTGGCACCCGGGAAGTCAACAACCTAGGATCGGCCTTGGGTAGAACCTGAGATATTGGTTGGTTGGTAGTATTTTTAAGGTGCAAAGCTCATTCTGTGCCATGGGATAATGGCACAGTAGATGAATGTGTTACCCCTATGCCATCATATGGCAGCGAACCTACATTTTCCACAAGGAATTTGAACCTCTAAGACCTAGGAAACCAAACTCTGGACAATAGTGAGCAGTTAAACAGCAAGTGCCACTTTTTTTTGGCACAGCTGAGAGTCTTGTTTGTTTGCTTGTGGTTTCCCGGCTCAAGGACAACAGTGGTCATGATGTGCAGGAACCTACTGTCCTTCGAGGAATCTGAATCTTGGGACTTACAATTTTCCAAAAAATCCAAACCTCTTAAGGCCTAAGGAACCAAACCCCAGACTACAATGAGCAGTACAATCTTTATGAGATCTCTCAGTAAGAGTTCTTTGCACTGTTAGGAGTCGAACCCAAGTTAACCGTGCATTAGGTGAAGCTATTACCACACTGTGCCACTGCAGGGCACAGCTAAGAGTAACGTGAAGATTAAAGATAAGTTAGGTGCATGTGTTACCACTGTAGGACCTATGTTATACAGGGTGTCTGAGCACCAGGGTTACAAACATCTAGGAGGGGTAGGGTATACCTAGACGAACAATATTTGTCATAGAACCTAGGGTCGCAAACCACTCACAGCGCCAGTTCTAAAACCGTCCAGCATGCACAAATAGTGACAACCAGTGCATGAGAAGCGCAAAATGCGATGTCCTAATCATCTATGCACTTGAGCAGCTGACCTGAGTTTTATCTGGCGCTTTTCACGCACTGGTTGAAAATATTTGTGCATACTGGATGATTTTAGAACTAGCGCTGTGAGTGGTTTGCGACCCTAGGTTCTATGACAAATATTGTTCGTCTAGGTGTACCCTACCCCTCCTAGATGTTTATAACCCTGGTGCTGAGACACCCTGTATATAAGACTGCATATTCCGAGAGAAGACTTATTCATCATATTCCAATATATAGACAGAGTACAAAGATTTAACGAAACTGTTAGATGAAAACTTACCAAAAGAAAATGATTGGACAACTAAGCGTTGCTGAGAAATTAAATGCAGCATGGGCATCGCCTTCGCTAGATGCTCCTTCGCCAAAGTAGCAAATGATGCAAAGGCCATTCTGGGCCCTTTTGAATGCATAGGCGCTACCTACGGCTGAAACAAAATTGAACAGATGTACATAAAGGCATTGCTCTTACGAAAGGAGTTCTTTAAAACCTTATTTTTCGGATGAAGTAACATTAAATGATGTTTTCACTTTCTCTAAGTTAGAAGAAGTAATATATATATATAGGATATAAGTACATTCTTCATATTGATGATGAAAAACAACTTTTCTTACAGTACTATATTTCTTATATATAAATTGTCATCATATTCAATAACTATTATTTATCTCTAAAACGGTTTTACTTATGTTTTATTTGTCATATGAAGTCACTTTGCAGTATCAGTCACTTGTAGTATCAGTATCACTTTGTAGTATCAGTCACTTGTAGTATAAGTATCACTTTGGTAGTATCAGTTATAGACAGGGCTGGCAATTTGACTTCAAAACCTAGTTTTTGATATGACGATGGTTAAAACAACCAAAAGCTCAAAACTTTGGAATAAAGGGATTTGCTTTGAAATTTGTGAACCCTGCATGTTGCATTTTCAATATCTAGTACCCACATCTTATCAGCAGCATACGTTAAGCAAATGTTATAATTACAATACAAATTATTTTTTTTTTTGAAAATATTTATTTTCTCTAAAAATACTGTAAAAATGGAGGAAAATTACTGTTTTAAATGAATTAAGAAACTAAAATTATTCTGAATTTACTGAAAGAAATCAAGGTAAATGTTAACAATGTGTCCTGAATTTTTTTATTCATTAAGAGTACGTAATTTGTTTTAATATTCTAGTTTGGTGCAGCCATGAAGAATTCGATCGCATATTACAAGTTTTCAGCTTTTCTCGATGTTTAATGGATTCTGCAGTTTAGAATGAATAATCCCAAAATTGGAAAACATCCTTTCAATAGAAGCTGAGACAAAAGCATCATCGCTAATTCTGAAAATTCATATGCTGTATTAGTCTTCTGAAAAGTTGACACTTTGGAATGCTTTTCCACCATGCAAGTGGGTTTGCAGGTTATACAGGGTGATTGAAAAGTCCCTATACACAAAGAATAATGTTTCTTTCTGTCTGCAGGCATGCTTCTAAAATCCTAATTTTTAATTACGTAAAATTTGAAGCCCATAGTGTACTAGGGGAAAAAATAACCATCCAAAAGAAAACATTCACAATGTAATTATGTATATAATACTAAACGTGTTCATCATATGGTGAATTTGTGTAAAACTGATTATTCACAAGTGCTCTGAAAGGAATGGCAATTATTAGCTATAGGCATATATGGGGAGAGGTTGACAAGGGGATAGTAACTCCCAGTTATGAGAATTTTGTGTGTGTGTATGTACACACACACCCCCCATACCCCCCCCACCTCTGCCTATGAACTTTCTGCATACACGAATGCTATTAGCGTTTTATTTCTTTTGTAGATAAAGATTTCAGAGCAGTGGTTTTCAACCTATTTTGGCTAGGCACCCCTTTTCAGGATGTCATCTTTTTTTTTTTTGAAAATTTTGGGTTTGAAAAGAATTTTTTGGATTGCAGTACCAGTACATTGCTAGTTTGATTCTACCAATTTAAGTCTGCAATCCCCCACCTCCGGGTGAGAACTTCTTGCTTTAGAATTACCCTGTACATTAAGCTCCATAGTATATTATATACATGTATTCTTTTATGTATCAAATTTTGCGATACATCACGATATATTCCTTACCTTGGGGCATTTGTGTTAGCGGAGATGATATGCTAGCAAATTTAGCGCCTTAGTGCCATAATGAACAGGCATCTGTCTGCCTTTTCCCAGATCATATTTGTTTCCATAACACTGGTTTACTTAATTGGTCCAGTTTAAATCCTCGGTACATCAAAACGCCTGCAACTAATGTCTTATTAAGATACCTTTCGCTCACTTTAATGTCAGAACAATGCACAATTGACATCACTAGAATATATACATACAGTAGAACCTGCCTGAAGTGACCACCTTTGGGACTGGACTGCGATGGTCATCATAGACAGATAGTCACTATTCACGACAGACAATAATTAAGCCCCAACCAGTTCTCTCTTATCAAAAGTGGTCATTTTCATCAGGTGGTCACTTTACCAAGTTCCACTGCATATGGGCAGTTTCAGGACAAGGTCTTCAAAACGAGTAAGAAGTGAATATTTAAAAACATAGTTTTATTTTATTTCAAAAATACTGTAAAAACTTTTAGACTAAACTGAACGTAGAATTCACACTAATTGCTTAACACTTTACCTACCGGAAGCCTATTAGTAGGCTATTTTTCACCAATATTTAACGACCGGTAGCTTATTAATCATTTTTTCGATTGCCAGCATTTGTGGTCTGCAAAATTTTGTTTGTTGCCCGCAAAAAAAAATAAAAAAAAATTTGTCCATAAAAATTTGTTTGCGAAATACCGTTGTTATTTGTGAAGAACTCATATAATCTGCACTCGAATCGTTCAGTCTTTTCGATGTATACATTTCAGTTGCAAGCGGTAGGTAATGTGTTAAGATAGGATAGGGGTACTCAAAATATTTTTGGCAAGTACGTTCCACTTTATCTTACATATGGGAACAATATTCTGCTACCAGTCTTAACAGTAATCTGACCTATTTTAAGCTTGAGTTCCTTTTAGACAGAACTTGTTTGGCTGTTGCCAGATACCCTACTCACGGCCAGATGATGATTATTAAGTCCTTAACAACATATAAAAGTATGGTTTCCACTTGCATGGGAGAAAAAAATTAGCCGACTTTTCCGCCAAAATTTAACTGACCAATCACAAGCAACTTTCAACTGAATTTCAGTTGAAAAGATAATGGCTTCACATTAGTGGAAGATTCAGCTACTAAACAAAACAGAATTATCTATTACTAGAATAGAATTTAAGTTTGTCCATGGCTTTTCCAAAACATATCATTTTTTTCTGACTTTTAGGGATGATTCCAAATTTCCTGACAACTCAAGGCATATGGCAACCCTGTAGTAGTAGTAGAGTGGGCAAGTGGGGAGTTCGGAAGAATGTCTGCCAAAGGCAGTGTTGTAATTCCAGACAGGATGCTCAGACAGCGCAACCAACCACAAAGCAGTTGGGGGGGGGAGGGGAAGAGAGTATTTGATTGTGAACCATACACAGCACACAAAGATGCACGGTCGCATATGTGTCGTCAGTTAACGTCAACCGATATCAGCTACCATGGAGGTCCCAAATAGTGGTATGGAAACACACACCTCTGAGTTAGCCAAGAACCCTATAGGAACCAGCCAACTCCGGAGAGGAAGGTGCAAAGTACCATCAGAGACGGGTGGATCCAGGAAGTCGGATAGACCTGGTGGTTGGATGAAGCCAAGATGGCGGCACGTGAAACAGAGAACATCCCTAAGGCAGCCGTAGGCTGGGCACCACAAATGGGAACCCCGTAAGGGTAAAGATTTTACCTCCTTAGCCATCAGAAATGAATCTTTCACAGCAGTGAGGTAAGAATAGCCAAATATTGACAGAAAGTTCAGAAAATCGCCAAAATGCACAGCTGCACTAAAGCACACTTTACGACATAAAATTAAATTTCTTTCAAAAAGAGTAACAAACCTTCTATAACACTGTCACCCAGGGACTATACTGGCAGCAAAGAAATGACTTGGTCGGTAATATAGGGGTGGAATAGGGTTTGTAGAATGCGGGCCTTTGAACTGATTCTATTTATTTGTGTTTAACGGCATAAAAGGAAAGTTACTATTATGCTACAGAAGAGTCTACAGTTTTCTGAAGAACTAGAATGTCCTTTGCCCATTGAAACTAACCCAGGAGTACTAATTGATAAACAAAATGATCAACAGAGCATACAGGAGTCAAACTTGGACGTTTTGCAAAGTAGACAAATACGTTATCTCTATACAACTTTACAATGGATGTGCTGTTTCACTTCAAGGTATGTGGTTTAAAAAAAAAAAGTATTGTAGACGAGAACAATATAATCAAATGCGATAATTACATGGTGTATCTGCAGTGATAGTCGTGAATCAATCGGACAAAGCACTCCTTATAAAGCTAGAGTTTTAATGTAAAACAGTAAGATGTGTTTAGGAGATATATTGGAATGGGCAGTGAAACATCAAGATCGTCTTCCTACGACACTGAGCCACGACCATTCCATTTTATTTTAACGTGGAAGTTTTCTACCAAACAAGTATTAAATGCTTAAAGATTAGAAATTTTATTTCCGTTTAAGAGTGGCGGAGCCTCGTAAATAAACACATTGTTTTTGCAGGCATTTTGTTAATTGCGTCGTCATGGTCAAAACACTGCATACAAACACTTACGGAGGAATGAGAACCATTTCGAATGCTTCCATATAACTCCAAAAGCACGCCACATGCATGGAGGTCCCTGAATTTCATCCGAACACTTTTGGGCAGTCAAAAGTGCACTTGCATTTCAACGTTAATTAAACTGACTGTGACACAAAGCTAGTTGGTCACATCTCTAAACAGTCAATCAACAAGAAGAAACGTTTTTAACTCCCTTGCATTGGCCACACATAAAGGTTATTTTCTGTGACCCTCACCATACATCCAATGCAGAATCCAAAGGAACTGAAATTACAACCTACGATAAGGAGTTATGCACTTTTACAATATTTAAAGGTACACAAAGAAGAAGAATGTAATTTACGTTCTTTTTTACAACAAAACCATACACTTAAAATCTTATTCAGTAAATCATAAATGTATACCCGATTCTCGATATTGTCCGTAGATCAGATCTTGAGGATCCAAAGCAGCGGCACTACCAAAGTGAGTTCCTTCCTCCCCAAAGCTTGTCATATAAAATGATATTCTTCCCTGCCTCTGAGACTCATACAAAATCCGGTCCATAGTATTGAGTAAGGTCATGCCTTTATACAGCTTTATAATCGTTTCTTCTCCAAGCTGAAAGAACAGGCAAAAATTAAATATAACTGCCCTTATAAGTGTAACTGGTTCATGTTTTTTTTCTTTTATAAACTTTTGATAAGATTAGAAACATTATTAATAGTTAAAAGGTCGATAAATGATGCTTTGGCATCCATGAAAAATAATATTAAAAAAACTTGTCCTGACGGCTTTATATCTCATGAAATATTTGGCAATTATGTTACCTGTGCAAAGGGCGATAATACCCCTAAATTCAAGAGGTCACCCCCCTCCCCACACGCTTTCAGCTGTTTTTAAGTAATCCCATGGAATATTTAGTCTATATTCTAAAGGCACAGAGGCGATTACAGGTTACCATTTATAGACACTACAGAACCATATGGTGATAGACTAATTCTGTTGTCTACATGCTCAATCAAACGATATACAAGGTGTGTTCAAAAAGAAACCGAACTTTTGGTATAACATCTCTATTGCTCATTGTATAACATTTTAAGCCCCTTTTTGTCCCCCTCTACTGGCAATACACCGTTCCCAATGTTTCTTCCATTTTTGGAAAGTCTCCTGGAACGCACTTTCTGGGATGGCATGCAGGTCTCTTGTCACATTGTCCTGAATCTCCACTATGGTTTGGAAACGACGTCCTTTCAACGTGGTTTTAAGTTTGGGAAACAGGATAAAGTCTGCTGAGGCTAGGTCTGGAGAATACAGTGGGTGGAGCAAAATGGGAGGGTGATGTTTTGCTAGATAGCTGCAGATAAGGAGAGATGCATGAGCCGGCGCATTGTCATGATGCAACATCCAAGTCTGGTTTTCCCACAATTCAGGCTTCTTCCTGCACACAACATCCCTAAAGCGTGCTAGAATTCCCTGGTAGATTTCCTTGTTTACTATTTGACCACATGGTACAAATTCCTGATGGACAATGCCTTGCAGTCAAAAAACACAACCAAAATCATACTGATCTTTGACCGACTCATGAATGATTTTTTTGGATGAGGAGACCCTTTGCCCACTCACCACGACGAGTACACCTTCGTTTCAATATAATAGCCATAAACCCATGTTCCATCACCTGTGATGATGTTCTTAAGGAAGTTTTCATTGTCATTGGCAAGCAGTTCCTGGCTGATTTCCACGAATCACAGCATGAACTGTCTCGACATGGCCATCATCTGTTGATGTGGAGGGTCGTCCAGACTTGGAATCGTCACCGATCGACATTCTGCCATGTTCAAAATGCTTAAGCCACTCCTAGCACTGCGTGCGACTCATACAGTCCTCCCTGTATGCTTGGCTAAGCAACTGAAATGTCTCTGTAAAAGTTTTGCCAAGTTTGTAGTAAAATTTCACACACACACGTTGTTCTTCAAGCTCTTTCATTGTCACTTTGGAACTAATTCGACGAACAGCTTGCACACATGCTCACTTCAGCGGCTGTAGCTCGCCAACTAACGGTCAGAGCAAAACGTGGTAAATGTCAATTTGTTGTTTACACCTGCCGCTAGGTGCACTCAGTAGCCGCAGCGTGTTCCCTCTGCTGATTGGCGCGCTATTTCAAAAGTTTGGTTTCTTTTTGAACAAACCTCGTAGTGACATTCCCATTAGCTTTTTGCTTGCCTCTAAACTTTTACATTTGTCCAAAACACAACATTTAATAAAACTTTAGTTTTAATGAGGATAATTGAAACATGAGAAATACATTTTGACTGACTAAATTTCACTAACAAATAATAAATCATTTATGAAAAAATTTACAGTAAGAATATATGATATGAAATAAGGAAAAATAACATAAATATACTTTCGGATCTTGCGAGGGATCAATGATATAGCCATCACGGTTCATCACCCGGTAAACAGGTATGCCATCGTAAATGTCTGCTCTCACAAAATCAAGTTTTTCCGTCCAGCGGGACTGAGCACCTGGAAATTGAGGCTTATCAAATTCCTCCAGTTTAGGTATATTGGCATTCGTAGAACACAAACATTTTCTCTAAAATAAAAGTGGGAAAAAATAATCACTATTATAAATTTATCACAACTAAATACTACATAAAGATATTTTCTTTATGCGTTCTCTTTTGATTTATGTAAACTGTTCATTGGTTGAACGAAAGTAAAATAGATTGTTCGGGATTACCGTTCATATTGGGGAAAAACTTCCCTTGATTTTTCTGACAAAATTTTCTAACGAATCAGTCGCAAGCACCTTTCAACTGAACTTCGATGGTGGGGAAAATGGGATTCCGACTCTGGTTCTTGGAGGAAGCAGACCATCGGAACATTGCTCTTCCTTTTCCATTATTTTTTCTTTTGCTCCCTTCTTTGTCTTGTCTCCTAGGTTATTGTCTCACATCGATGGATCAGTTTTAATTGGATTTATTCGCATTTTTTGTTCGCCCCCCCCCCCTCTCTCTAATTTTTTTTTCTTGCAATGGTTGTGTGTTTGTCACCAAAGAATGCATCAGAGTCTTTGGCAATGTTTTCCATTCCAGAGTTTGTGGATCTACTCATCTCTTTTGTCTCGTGTTTGTCCTTGCCGTCTTTGCTGTTTCAGCTCTGATGCTTTCACCCACCAAGCTGTGTCTTTCCGACTCCTTGGCTGTTCTCTCTGGATCCGTTCCTTCTGTGCAGTTGTTTGTTTTGGTGTCCTGTGTCTTCGGCTGACTGTTTTCTGTGGCCACCAAGTCATTACTCATTACTCCTGCCCTACCTCATCAAATCTCATCTCGGCTCTGAACTACCTTTTCGGAATCATGGAACATCACCATGATTCAAGCCTTTCTCTCATATGTCATCATTCGTGAGATAGGAATGAAATCTCATCATTACGGCTTTGCCATACCATATACAGGCTGCAGACGCGGCCAACTTCTCCAATCACCTTTGCACAAATGAAGGAGGAGGAGTTGGAGGAACTGGCACCATGTTTGTGGAAAATTTAGCTATTCAAAACAGCATGCACAAAGGTTTTCACTAACTTTTCCACATTTAAACAATTTTTCCCCCAAATTTGGGGGCGATTTAACTGACAATCCCAGATGCACAAGAACTCTGTTCTTAGTACTTTTACATTATAGGACAGTTGGATAGGTTGGCTAGAGGGGATAGATGGTTTAATATGACTTCGAAACCATGAAATGCTTATACATAACCAAGCTCAGCGAGCATCAGATCCAGATCGGTAAGTTTGATAATGCTGTATCAGGCAAACTAGTTTTCAAAGGAATCTAATCTCGGGGGAAAACAAACCTTTGACTAACATGGGTGGAGAAATCATGCGTGACCTATGATACTATTGGGAGTTGAACTTAAGTTAATGATATGACAGATGAATGTGCTATCACTAAGTCACAGTATGGCAGTTTTCTGAGGAATCCAAACCTTTTAACCCATTGTTACTAATGGCATGTCTGGGAGATGTAATGTAAACCTTGTGTGGCCCTACTTCAGAATATGTCCCCTTGGTACATTTGGTGAATTCGTTTCAAATATTGCTTACTAGTGTTTCTGACAACCTGTCTTAGTTTTTCTGGCAGGTACGTAACTTGTTCTCGCATGCTTTTAAGTATTTCCAGCATCCCTGTTACTAGTTTATCCTGTTTTTTCACTGCCTTTTGTACATTGTTGTCGATTCCACACCCCCTACTTCTGTACGGATTGCCATAAAACAAAAGTTTAGGTAAAAGAATCATCAGCATTGCATTGAAAAAGAGTTTTGACTCATTTTCTATGGAATCCATGTGGAGGAGAGGGCATCAAGATGATTGGTCCTTGCTTTTCCCCATTTTTTTGCCCACTATAACAAAGATGTTTAATAAAAAAACCGCAGATATGAAAGCCTAAGTTTTTTGGCGAATTTTTTCCTCACGAATGGAAAAACAAGTTGCCCTTTGCCTAAGATTATCTCACTCAAGTCTAGATTTCTTCTACTGTATACATTGGGGCCTGAGATACAAGAAAAGGCCCGGAGAGCAAGACTTCCCCCCCCCCCATTTTTGGCCAAAAACATCCCTCTTTCTCTTAAGGATTCAGACCATATGTTTAAAAGATTGCTCGATTCAGATCTTGTGTGGAGCCAATATTTCTTGGATTTTATCCTTTGAAATCTAGAAATGGAAAAAGGCTTGTAGGGCAAAGCAAAAGCTAATTTTCCTATATTTCCAGCAGTTTCAAGAAATCAAAAGAGAGAGCACAGGCTCAGGAAAACAGCTTTCAAACATGTTGGAGTGCTGGTGCCCACTCTGATGGAAAATCGGAGAAACTTTGTGAGCAGTATATCTTCTGAAATTATACCCATTATATGCCCCTCCCTAATCCCGGACTTATGAGCCCCGAGGCCTCTAGGCAGGTAAATACCCCCTCCCCACTTTTTCATAATATTAAAAAAAAAAATGTCTTCTAACATATTTTGCTCTTCCGGGTCTATTTACACTATACTACCATTTAATTACAAGTTTTGTGAACTACATTACAATAAGACAAACTTTCTTTTGCAAAGGAATGAATGAGCTCATTATAGTCTGTATCATTTCTGATTCTCTATAAAGCACCGAGAGTGAATTAGGCCTATTGTCTTCTGTATTAGATCTTAAATAATTTTGTACTTTCTTTAGAGCCAAAAACTTACGAATTTTGGTTAAAATGGTTGATAAAGAAAAAGGGGGAAGAGACCCTTCGGTGCTAGGCCCCTCTCTGACATTGTCTGCCTAGGCATAAGTATGGCATTGCTCCTCCCTTCTCCTCACTGGACAGTGCTAGACAAGTTAAAGGTCAATTATTTTCGTAACTCCTCATATTACTTTGCCACATTTTTACTTTCTCGTTTCTCATTATGAAGACAAAATCAGCTGAGAGATACACCATGAGTGATCATGTAAAATATTGCATATATATATATTCAGAATTATATTTTCATTTTAAATAAAAAAAATAGGTAAAACTGTATTACTACCCCCTGGTAACAAAACCTTAACTCTTAAAATTGGCCCAAGAAATTTTGTGTATAGCCCATCTGCACATAATTTCTATCGTAAGGGAGCATTCAAGCATTATGTAAGCACCTTGCAGGGTGGGTGTTGTTGTGCTTATTCGCCTATGTTAATTTTTGCTTATTGGGGTGTTCAAGTGGCCACAACATTGTTTACATAATACTTGAACGTTCCCTAATGTTTTTTCAGTATTGCCAAAATGAATGTAGATTTCTAGCATGGCTCCTAACGCTTCACGGGGTTCTTCAATTCCTGTCCTAGGGCATTAAACCCTCAGACATCTGAAAATAGATAGCAAGTGTTCTTTTCGCCACTGACACCAAACCCAGATTAATAGCATGTTTGGTGAAAGCTTTATGTTGTGCCACAACAGCGACGATAGTAAAGACTAAACCTTTCCTTTATAAAAAGCAACACGATATTTTGGTGCATCACATTTTGCAGGTCCAGGGCGATTAAGACGTTTAGACATTCTGATTTATTATTTGTATTTTAAAACATTGGATTCAACCCGGATTAACAGACGGTGGATGAACGCTTTACCACTACATCACGTGGGATAGAATTTGCGACGAAAACGTTAAAAAAATATATATACCCCTGAAACATTGGCATAATTAGCCTTTCACGTTCAGGGGCGGCCTATCCCCAATTCTCTGCACATAGTTGCAATTTTCGCTTTTCTAGGGATAGAGGCTAATTTGTTTTTAACCCAATAGATCTTTATTTGTTTTAAACCCAATAGACTCACCCTCAGTTACGCCAATGCTCCTAATATCATAATGTGTTTTAAAGACAAAAATTCCAGTTTTCATTTGTACAAAATTAAATAAACATCCTTACAGAATTCCATAAGGTTCTGTAACTACTTCTGATCCATAACGAAAGCGGAAAAGAAAAGTTCTTGTTTTGAAATGAGAAAATTCTTGTCAACACAACAGCCATAGTGTGGATATGGTTTTTTTTTTTTTTATCCACAAACAGAAAACATTTAGCGAATAATTCTCAATGTAAATACTCCATTCCAAAGTTAGGAGATAGAAAATACTACAGGCACCACTAAAAATATTACAGTAACCACTGAAAAATACTACAGTATCATACAATCGCAAACTACATAAAATTAAAATATCGCTATTTCCATATTTTCAGAACACCATTATTCCACTAATTAATATGTGAAATTATTAAATTTAAAGATATTTATATCTATGCATATTAATAAATGCAAATCACTTTTTTAACACTTTTGCCGTTGTTGCATGGGAGTATTAGGGAAGAGCGGTAATTGTAGTGTACGCCCTATTCCAAGAAGAGGTTTACGGAACCATTCTAATTCCATAAATTTATTTTTTGGCGAGAAATGTTTGAAAAATTCTGTACTAGTATTATTATTTATTACGGTGAAATGTGGTTTGCCTTCGATTTACAGTGCAAGTTTTGTTGTGCAAGGACAGCTGCAAATAACACAGTTTAAACACAATGTTAATCTGTAGGCACAAGTTCTATCTGTACTCTATAAAAATATATATAATAAGTTTCTAGTTCCAAAACTGCTTGCTAATTTGAAAATGTATAGATTTATTACAATTTGTTCAATTTTCCATAACAGGCTAGAATTCTAGATATTATCATGGCATTAAAGGAGTCTATAACTATGCTCAAGGCCCCTCAGTATTTCGATTTTGTTTTTGCAATCTTGCCGCTGTGGCCTTAGGTATGAATCCGTAGGAAGTTTAATTCGTGTGACAGTATTTCCCCGGAATAGGTTTTGACACCGAAGTAAATCAAGTTATCTTTCTAAAGTGTAGTATTCCGCAGGTAAGTCGTTTTAAATAATAATATTTTTATTGTAGATGATGTAGATTCTTATCAGAAATGGCACAGTCCTCACGCTGAAGTTATGGTTGGCAACCAAGATCAACACTTACTTGATTTTTGTGGCGATAATTTGCTAAATTTGAACTGAAAATTATGGTCTCTATGTGAAAAAAAACGTGTTTTTGGTTGAACTCACCTCCTCCCCACTACCACAAGCTGGGCCGCGCCAACTATGTTTGGCGCCCTTGTCTAATTTTTATCTTGGCGTCCTGAATTTGTATTATGATCATAAACGGATATGGATACGGATTAAATAGGTATTGTTCACTGGTAGAAAAAGAAATGAATTCGATTTTTTTTCAACGAATTTGCATGAATTTATATTTATTTTTAAAATTTGCTACAGGATAAACATAAACACGTTTATTTATTTTATATAAATCGAACACTACGCAGATTAAATCAAACAACAATGTCAATCAATCAACGTTTATTGGCGTAGTGATACCAACGCCGATGGTATGGCGTGATTAGATGGTGAAACGTTCGAAAGAAAATAAATATTTCTGCCTTCGGTGGGACCTGAACCCACGACCTTCCACTTGCCGGGCGGAGGCTCTACCCACTGAGCTACGAAGGACAATATATAATCTCTTTACGAACGTATATATATTGTTGCCAGTTATTTCGCAGAATGGTGTAGTACATAGACTACTATTTAAACCAAATTGCAAAGAGACTGGTATTAAATTGATCGAAATGCCCGTTGCAGCATATGTATTTATTTTATATAAATCGAACACTACGCAGATTAAATCAAACAACAATGTCAATCAATCAACGTTTATTGGCGTAGTGATACCAACGCCAATTTTATTTCGTGATTAGATGGTGAAACGTTCGAAAGAAAATAAATATTTCTGCCACTGGCGTCGGTATCACTACGCCAATAAACGTTGATTGATTGACATTGTTGTTTGATAAACACATTTGTTTACAATGTGTATTACGCGAAACGAAAATAACTAGCAATTTACACGAAGCTTAAAACTTGCATTTTAATTAAATGAGATGCGTTTTTTCATGCTTTAGTCTTCGTAAATCGTTTAATTAAATCATCAGTTCATAATTCTTTTAACATTTTGTGATTTTTTTTCATGCTTTGGTCTTCGTAAATCGTTTAATTAAATCATCAGTTCCTAATTCTTCTAACAGTTCCGATTCTATTGAAATAGTAGCGAGATCGTTTAAACGTTTTTGTTCTGTAGTCAACCTTAAATGGTTCTATATTTTCAGTTTCAAAGAAAAAAAAAAGTTATGTAAGTGCAACAGAAACTAGAATTGTTAATAAAACATGAAGAATCATACTCATGTTTAAAAAATGGATCCAAAATGAATTCGCTGAGTTTTTGTTCGTTATGAGATATAAAATTTTGCAAAAATTGTAATACTTTTACCAGTTCCACAGCAATTATGTCTCTTTCGTTTAAAGTTTTGTTGCTTAATAAATTTTCAACTTTTTGACATAATTCTAATGGTTCTTGTTCAGGGTAATTTTTAAATTTATTAAGATTCTAGAGAAATTTGAAGTTAGTCGAATGGGAATTAAGTGTTTGAGGTCGTTGGTAAAACTACAGATGTATCCCCTGTTTTGTCGCCAATTCCTTGTCAAAACTTATGCTGTACTCTTAAAATGGAGGGAAAGTTTTGTGGAGTGTAAAAAATGTGCTCATGTGCAGAGTAGTTGTATTGTAGTGTCGTAGCGTCCATTTGTGATACATGTTTTTTGAGTTGTAGCAATAGGATGAGCGAATGTATAAATTTTTTTATTTTCGTTAATGGATTGGAATTGAAAGTATGTTTGGGACGGTGAGGGGGTATAGGAGGAAGAGGTTTGAGGGGGTATACGAGGTATTGGAGAGATGGGGGTGAATGTAGAGTATCGCAATGTTGGTGATGAAAAGCTGTTGGACTAGTACATTGCGGAAGGCATAGGGAGGGGAGAGGGGATTTTTAGGGATAGTTTACGCTTAGCGATATTCTTTGGCTTCACGTTCATTTCTGATTTTTAAGTTCGCTGTCAATTTTTGATCACGAAGGCTACACGAAACGAAATTGGTACTAAAGTTCCTTTGATGAAGTGTCCATGTGTGCATAATATTTTAAATTGTGATCATATGCTATCGAAACCGAATTTATAAATAGGCATGTTGAACAAATGCCCAAGGCACTAAATTTTAGGAGGGCCAAATTTCAAAAGACAGAAGAGTTTTTTTTTTTAGAATGTTTATTGCAATCAATCGTTATCTCCTGTTAATCCACTGGGAAAGCATCCATTCCCCCCCACTCTCAAACACAGGGAAAAAAAATCACTATACAAAAGAAATTTATTCATAAAAATTTCGTTATATTATAATAACGCACATAAGGTAAGTAAGTAAGTAATACTTTATTCCTTATTATTATGTACATCAGGAGACCATACAAACGATTTGCTTGGGAAATGGAAAGAGAGCAGTAGCGATGCTAGTAACGGGGCTCTCTTTCCGGAAGACAAAGCAAGGGATTTCTCGTATTCAACAAGAAACAATAACGATATCGATTCGCGCGTACAAATCCGCATTGTTATTAAGAGATTTACATTCGCAGGTGTATCACATTTACAGAGTTTATGAGCAGAGTCTTGACTCGAAGATGTTACAAGTGAAGGTTGAAGTCCAAAGGTGGAATCTTTGTGGGCTGCAGAGTAAGAATGTTTTTCCTTGTAGTAAATGAATTTTGAGTTGACCGTTGCGGGTGCAGTTTTAAAGGGAAAGGCAGACAAAAGAAAAATGGAAAAGGAAGAGCAGGGAGAGCAGAGGAGGGGGAAGAACTGAAAACTAAAAGGAAAGAGTGGGAAGGCAGAAGTAGCAGGCAGAGCATACTTGATTTGAGTACTAATCAAAGATTGTAAGAAAGATTGTAGAAAGAGGTAATCTCGGACCCCCACCAGGTATTCCGAGATTTTCTGTCACATTCGAAGATAGATTGACAGATTCTTATTTCATCTACTAGAAAATTCTTAATAAATGCTCATGCCAACATTTACCACGGTTTTTCGTTACATTTGAATTGGGGGTGGGGGTAGAGAATCTTGGATTCTTACATATGTGCAAATGTCCAGAGCACAAAATTTTAAAAGGCGGCAGATTTTTTTTTTCTTAAACTGTAATCCTAGTCCGTTGCTTTGCCCTCCTCTCAGAAGTGTATCTTCCTTTTTTGTCTTAACTTGAAATTCTGAAAAATTTCGTGAAACAGTCACTTGCCCCCACAAAAGAAACAATTTCATTTTGAAATAAAATAAATCAATTTTCAAAAATGTCGTTATTTTATCTTATCATGTACATAAGGTAATCATACCCCCCACAATTAATTTTCTATCGTATTTGAGTAGCCTGATCGATAAAATTCGTTGTAACTGTTTTCTAAGTTTTCCACGAATCTTAATTTTTTGGGGTGGTGGGGGTTCGACGCTTATACGGACCTGCTGCCTAAGGGCGGAATATTAAATAACGTAAATTTCATTAAAAGGCACCTTCATAAAAATGTTCAATTAGAGTTTATCTCGACAAGACTTTTTTTTTTTTAATTGCACACACACGTAAAACGCTTTGGCAATTGAAGAAAATCATTAGGTGATATTGCCCAACTTTCTGCTTCTAATTTTTAACCCTAGGCATAGCGTGATTTCAAAAGTCGGCCACTCCAATTTTTCGCCATGGCCACCCCCTTCTCAAATAAATTATATTTCGTATGCATAACATCATGATATATGTATGCATTGTTTTGCAGCGTTTAATGGCAAAATCTCTATCATCATCATCCTTTTGTAATTTAAACAAAGTATTGCATTTTGTAATGATCGTTCCTTTGAATACAGCTGAATATGACAGAGGCTTTCGTTATGTTTTAATTTAACCGTTTAGAGGCCAAATTAAGTATCTGAAAGAACATATATATTTATTTCCTTTATTATGCATATATTAAGGACCCTTCAAAGTATTGAAAAAATTGTCCTTCATCAATTTTTAAGATGTTTCCAAATGAGAATATTGGCCTCTGCCGGTTTCTTTTTTTTTACATGATTTATAAAGAAGCTTTTGACAAAAGATACAGAATAAAAATACATTTAAATGAGAAAATATGTTAATATTAAAATAGTGTTACAACCTTTACACCAAAAAATTGCTTTTACTTACCTTTATAATGATTGCCATTTCTGTACATACTCTACTTTCTGTGGTAGGTAGGAAAGCACATTTTATGCAGTCGTTTGTTGCATTCTAAACACTTATTTTGGCAGGTTTTTTTTTTTTACATAGAGCACAACAATCCTGTATTGCAGTTGTTAAAAAATGAACGTCAGTTTTTCCCCATTTCCATTGAAATACTGGTTTTTGGTCCAGGAAGGGACACAACTTTTGGATTGTCCCTCAGTAAGTTTAGCCCGATTTCTCGACGAAAATCTAAATGAGATAATGCGAGATTCCCGTGAATGTCTCTATGAAATAGCCAAGATGCTGCAACAGCAATGTTCAGTGCATTGGCAAATAGATTTCAATACCACATTTTACTCCTCAACTGAAATCTGTAAGAAGATAGCAGTTTATCTAATACTCCCATTCAACTCCTCATATTCTTTCGTGGTATTGCTTTATAAGATTAGGTTGGATAATACCAATCTTTATTTTTTAGCTTTCGAGTAACATTTAGTTGTTGAAAGGGTGTCATGAGTTTGATGGTTTGAAGCAACAGTCACTACTGCATGATCCATCATTCCAGCGGCAAATATACACAACACCGTCACAGCGATAATCCGTTGCCCCACATTCTTTTTTTGCTTGTCCGGTGGCATAGGAAAGGCGAAGCTCACGGATAGATCGAGTGGAGCTTGCAGGAGCCCGTCTCGTTGATAATAATCTACATTGTTCTGCTTAACGAAAAATCACTTGATCTTTTTTAAGCACAGATAATAAAACGAGAATACAATATTAAATATAACAGTAGAAATAAGATACAAAGTACCAGGGAAGAAATTTACATACAAAAGGTTAAACACTGGTAAAATAGCAATGAAAAAGATCACTCAAGCTTTCGGACGCATCAGCAGCAGTCCTTCATCAGGAGTAATGACGATGTTATGTTTCTGTCTCTTTTTTATACTTGAAATTTCTGGAAAACCCTTCATCAGAGTAGTCCCGCAGAATGGGAAAACCCAATGAGAACCAATGAGAGGCCTCCAATAGGAATCATGGAAAAACCCCAATGGGAACCAATGAGAAACCTGTACTGCGGGGCACCTAATTTGGGGATGTCTCATACATTTCAGAGTAAGAGTTGTTTATAAGTTTCTGGAAGTGGTTGTGATGTATTAATGGCTTTCCCGTGTAGTTTGTAAGTTTCCCAAGATTCTAAGAAGAGTCTACTATTCTTGTTTGTGATGTGACGGTGTAGTATTTTTGTTGAGTCCCAGTCGGGTTCGTGTCCGTGTTGTAAAGCGTGTTCTGCCAGACGTGAGGCTATGTCTCCTTTCGCGAGTGCTTGTTTGTGTTCTTTTTTTCTTGTTTTGATCATTCTTTTTGTTTGTCCTATGTAATGTTTGTTGCAGTCTTTGCATGGTATTTGGTATACGGCGCCTATGAAATCTTCTGGTGGAACTAGGTCTTTAACTTTTGTAAGTTGTTTGCGAAGTGTTGTGACAGGGGAATAGAATGTTTTGATATTTGCTTTCCTTGATAATGCGAAAAATTGTTTTGGAAATACCATGAACATGTGGAGTGGAGATGTGGATGTCGGATGTATCATTTAAGAATGTGATATTGAGTCTAAAATTTCTGAGAATAAACCATTTAGGGCAGGGATCTTCAACTTTTTTCTTTCGGAGTGCCAGTTTAGCTTATTTTTGTTGGCCCGTGGGCCTCTAATACTGTTCCAGCAGTCCAATTTGAAAACAGAATTCTGGACACGCCTTTACTCAAAACGGTTCTTTGTTGCTAGTTTTTGGGGTCTCGAGCAGATGCTGTTTACACCAATATGCAGCAAATATTTTTCTGATCCACCTCTGGCAACTAACACATAAAATGATTTGCTCGTTTCTGTTTTACGCTCACAAAGACTATAAGTGCAAGTTGCTCCAGGGCAAAATTGGGTTCCATTAAAATAATAACTTCAGTTGTTTTCAAATCTTTACGCAAATGAATAATAGTAATGTAGCATATTCTATACACCTCCCAGTATCCTTATTTATATATAATAGAAAATGATAAAAAGGACCCGTATAATTGCAACAAAAAGTCATTTCATGTCTATCACATACCTGCCAATTTAACACAGGAAAAAATATTTTCAAAAACAAGTCTTTTTAATGTGTATGCATAATTATTCCATAAAATAAGGATTTACTTAATAATACTTATACATATTATTTATATTTTTATGAAATGGAAAAGAAAGTTTCATATATAACAAAGTTACAATACAGCAGATTATCAGTTAATATCAATTATTTATGAAGAACCATACAAAATCACAATGTTCAAACTCGTGTGGGGATTTTTGCTTTTAAAAATCCCTATTTAATGCAAAGGTAAAGATTTATTTATTTATTTTTTTTTTAAATTGCACAAAAATGGAAGATATACATCAAAAACAGAAAATAAGGCTGAAAAAGATTAATAAGTTAAAAAAAGATTTGGGAGCTATGACATCACCAATTTCATAGATAAAGTACAAGTTTCTTAGTTCTTATTTCAGCTCACTCTAAAGAATAGAGAAAAGTTAAACTTAAAACTCCAGTGTGGGTATTTATTGCTTTTAAATTCAATTATGTCTGATTTAACAATTTTTTTTTTGTGAAGTTTGTACATGTAGTTGCTTTCTTTCTTTCTTTTTGGTTTTACGGCTCAAAGACTACAATGGTCATGCTGCGCCGGGACCTACTGTTTTCCGAGGAATCCGAACCTCTTATGGCCTAGGGAACCAAACCCCGGACTACAGTGAGCAGTGCGATCTTTATGAGATTATGTAGTTGCGTTTTAAATGCACATATTTTAAAAATGCATCTAATTGCATTTCCTTAAATGTGCCGTATTATGTAATGGCTAATCTAATGAGACCTTCCAACATGAAAAAGTCCCCCCACCCATCTTTGTTCCAACGTAAATTGTAAATACAGTGAATTTGCGATAAGTCGAATATTTGTGTATGTCGAAGTTTTTACGCAGTCCCGGTCCCGTCTATTAAAATTCAACGTAAATTTTTTCCTTTAGTCGAAGTGGACATCCTTTAAGATGAAGTTCGCTTCAGCTGCATCATCCGCTGTAAGAGTTTTTAACCAATCAGAATCTTTCCAGCTCCCTGCTTGCATTTCCAAACCGCATTTTTCAGATAATGAAGTGTTTGTGGTCATGTGTTAGAGCTGTTAGTGACTATCGCAAGTTGTTGTTTTTTATTTAAGCATAGGGTTTTAAGATATGTAAACGAAAATATCCTTAATTTGAAACAAAAAGTGGATTTAACAAATAATACTGAGCATAATCCAAACTTAAGGGAAAAGGATCCAGCAGAGAAATATGGCATTCCACCCAACATGCTGTCAACCATTTTGATGAGTAAAGAGAAAATCTTGAAAAGACGCACATGCAATGTTGATACAAAATATCAGCGACTGCAAATGCATGCTTTTCCTGATGTTGAATCTGCTTTTTTGAAGTGGTTTCAATCGCACAGGAACTGTAATAGTAAAATTCCTCTTGGATTCTTCGTGGTACGATTCTTTGTGAAAAAGCTATGGACTTTGCTAGTCTGTTGAAAGTGGATGGCTTCAACGCAAGTCCTGGATGGCTTGAGAAATTCAAGACAAGGCACAACATTGTGTTCGGGACTTTGAAGGAAAAGATGTGTCCAGTTAAGACTGGGAAGAGCGTAAACCAAATTTCGCGACACGATATCGATCACGCTACGGTATCTTGAAAGTAGAGATAACGTATACGAAATTTTGTTCGTATTTTTACAAAAGGTAAATAATTTCATAAAATTAGAATTTCTTCAAAAACAATCCGATTTTTTGAGAAAACATAATTAATGTAAGTACCGTTTCCTGCGTTTAAAATATGGCTAGGTAATGCAAAAGTTGCATTGAGCAATAAATAATACAGTACATAAAATGAATAACTTCTAATTCTTAATGTAATATTCTGCTTTTTGGAAACGAAGTTACTGTATAAAACGATAAGTCTAACTTAGGATAAGTAATTTACGTTTTATACAAGTCCAATCAACGACAAATGTTAAGTTGAACTTCCGATAACTCAAGGTGTTTAGTCGGTCCCCAGGAATTCGACTTATCGCGAATTCACTGTAACTCTCAGTTACTCATGAGATGCCATGTATGGAACATATTGGCAACTCTAGGTTTGAATTTTAAAATTTTTAGAGGTTGCAAATTCTTCCTTGCCATTTTCTAAATGACTGAGATACTGGAAGTCTGTAGGATAATCTGTGTTACTTTTCATTTGGGCAAAGACTGAAATAACCTAAGTAACTCTTTTTAATAATAACAATAATAAATTATAAAATACTCAATTAAACCCAAAACAGCCCACCTGGGTTGGGTTTTTTAACAAAAATCCAGGGTTTTATTCAACCCTACAAGGATGCATTATTTCAATGTTACTACTATCTTCAGTGATGTGAGAGTTCCACTATTATGTAATGACGTTTACATCAGGGTTCGAAATTAGTGGGTGCACTGTGCACATGAAATTTTACATATGCATGTAAATTTTTAATTTGGGTGCATGCAGTGCACCTAACTATTCCAAACTATGGCTACTTACTTTTTTTTTTCAAGAACAGTGACCTATGGACTAATTTTATATAATTTTCTCAATGTGTCTGCATTTGCTTTGAATTTTTTTTTATTACATACGAATGTTCAATTATTTTGAAAAGTTGCATTTTTTTAGCTGACATGCTTTAATATAATAGCTATACTTACATTTTTCCCATTTTTAATGTTGAGGTTTACTTTCTATTCTGTTCGTTACTTGTACACTTAACTAGTATTTAATGCACCTAAGTCACAAGACTTGGGTGCACTTGTGCACCTGATTTAAAAAGTTAATTTCAACCCCTGGTTTACATGAGGGGACAAATGCATACATTTAGCTGTCGTTGGATGATGTTTATTAAGTGGAATAAGTTTAGACCTTATTTGAAGATACTGCAATATTTGGCAAGGTAAAGCAATGGAAAACACTAATGTAAGATAAAGCTTAGGGTGGGGGAGCGTGTCAAGGTTTGTAAATTTTTGCAGAGTGATAACACAGATATCAATAAATGAATTCTTTATTTTATTTTGTACAGTTTTATACTTGTAAGATTCTATAATGTTTGTAAATTTAATGACTATATTTTTCCATTAATATAAAAATAAGGTCAACAATAGTTGTCTAATTTTATACACATATCTATAGGGGCAATATAACATATCAACAAAATGGGAGCATACAGAATTCAACATTATGATTAGAAATCCATTTACTCAGTATTGGGGAAGTGGGTTTTTAAGTGTTTTTTTTTTTAATTATTAAGTGGGCTTAAAAAAAAACCGAAAAAACCCACACTTTTTTTTTTTTTTGTTTGTAGTTGGACAATATTTAGACAACCCTGGTGTTGAATACTGTGCATCCCTATTTTATTAAAATGTTATATGCTTACTATAGAAACATAAAAATAACCAGTTATTATTGAGCTTATTTTGTACTATTAATAGAAAACTACATTGATGAGAAAAATATGGACTCACCGAGACTAAAAATATTAAATTTTATTATAAAACGTTAAAATAAGATGAGGAATTCATTTATCAATATCAGTGATAACATTGTGCAGAGATTTATGGACCATTGACCATACTGTACCAAAAGTTTAAAAAGTTTTCACTATAGCAGCAGAACTTCGAGGACATAACAATAAATTTTCATTGAATTTTGCGAAAGTTGCTGTAGAGATTTTTTTTTTTGTTCTTACTGCCATAACGTTCCACCACTTTGCATCTGGGAACATCTTCACATGCCCAGAAAACATTGGAGGGTAATATTCCACATACGTAATTGTATATGGCAAATACATATATATTTTTATATGGGCATTTTTTTAATTAACCAGCTTTCTGCTGCATCATCTTGGGAAGTACAGTCTCTCTCTTCCCTCTATATTTAGGGTTCATTATATTTGCTAAATAATGGAATGGTTGAATAGCAGTCTTTTCAATTCAATTTCCGTATCAGGTTCCAATTTCAAACTTTCTGCTAAGCGAAGCCATAATTTCCCAGCATAGTATACATTTGTATTATCTAATTGAAGGACGTATAGAATTCAGCTGACTTTTATCAACTGTTTTATCAAGTTCAAAGATATCCTGTATTTTTGTGCATTATGAAGAATTGTAGTAATATGGCTTTGGGATATCATCAGCAGGGCTGAATCAAATTTGCATATATTTGTGGTAATTTTTTTACACAGTATTGGGGAAGCAGGTTTTTTTGGGGTTTTATTAAAAAAGCCACCCAGGTTTTTTTGGGTCGGGCAAAATTGATACAACCCTGGGTAAGATGGCAGCCAAATCAGTATTCCCACAGATACTCGTTGAAAACCGTCAAATACACGGTGTGACTGGTAAGTTTTGACTAGGTTTCTAATTTCAAAATGGCAGTATTTACAGGCTATTGCGATAGATCTCCTTCAAAGCTGTCCCTTTCTTACTGCACACACCAACTTCAATGATGTTTCCACTTTCGGAAACATTCTTGGAAATTTTTTTTCTTAAGTGTGTGAAAAACCTTTTCCAGATTTGCCTGGATGTATTCGATTAAGTCAAATCCATTCCCTTTCATTGAAATTTTCAATTTAAGAAACAGGTAGAAATCAGCTAGGGCTATATCAGGGGAATAAGGGGCTGTAGGAGCACACAAATTGGAAATTTGCCCAAAAATTCAATGATCGAGAATGTACAATGCGCAGGTGCGTTGTTGTGCTGAATGACCCAATTCTTGTTTTGTCAGAGTGCAAGTCTTTTCTTCAGCACATTTTCTTGCAAATGCTGAAGGATACACTTTTATAGTGCTTCTGGTTTTGATTGTCTGCTCCTAGGAGCAAATTTGGGATGCACAATACCCTTAGAATCGAAAAAACCACCAAGTTGTCTTCACATTTGAACTATGTTGCGTTTTTTGCAGTTGTGGCGAACTCTGACCTTTCCAATGTGATAATTGTGCTTTTGTTTCTGGGTCATACCCATAAATCCATGATTTATCACCTGTAGTTACGCTAATTAACGAATCTGGTTCAGTTTCGGCAAGGTTAATCAGTTCTGCTAGTATGATAACAATTTCGGAATGAATTTCGCAGATGTTTGATGCATGTTCAAATCTTCAGTTAAAACTGACTGAACCACGTAGAAACTTAAATTTTGGTCATAAGCCGTCTCTCTAATGGTAAGTCTATGGTCAAAGTGTATAAATAGCGAGCTTTCACAATCTTTTCGTTGGCTTTTGAAGTAGAAGGTCTGCCAGACCCGGCCATCATCTTCGATTGATTTGCGGCATATTTGAATCTATTGAATCAGATAAAAACATTTGACCGGCTCAGACCTTTATCTCTGAAAGCTGTTTTTTAAAAGTCCACAAGTCTCCGAAATTGATTTCCTGGTTTTAAAACAAAATTTGATATGAGCATGTTTTTCCATGTTTTCATCCATTTTGCAAAATTCATAATCCACCGAGAACTGAAAACACATCTTCATTCACCAAAATGTCACTCTCTACTGAACAAAGATAGGTAATTTTTGTAGGATGTTTTAAGGACAAAACAAGCTTCCCTTTTCACACCATCAGCAAACTTAATCCTTTTTATTAAGCAGTGGCGCCACCTGTCTTAAAACTTCCCAATCACACCTCATACTTATTGTGGATATGGAGTTTTTATCTTTTCCCACTATTATTGGGGCTCCTGTTAAGTTTACACTGTTGTTGAGGTATGGAGATTGTTGCTAGAATGTTGATAAAATCACTGAAATAAAAATGGAAATTTATTTTTAATTTAAAAAAAACCAAAAAAACTAAAAAGCTTGTTTCTTAAAGCGTTAAAAGCTTTTGATTTTTTACATACCTGGTTGGGCATGTGGCAGAAAAAAAAAATACATGCCTGGCTGAAATTTTTACATGCCTTGGACATGTCAGGCAATAGATTTTTTCGGCCGTGGCCTTGAACATATTTAATGGAGATGCGAGTGTGGGATGTATAATTTAAAGATATGCAATTGGGTGTACCGTTTCTGTGAATAAAGGTATTGGGGGTATCCATTATTTTTAAGTGCCGTGTGTGTGTGTTTTGTTTCTGTGTTTGAAAGTGTTTCATTACTGCAGTGAGAATTCGCTCTAAGACTTAATGTTTTAACAACGGAAGCTTTGTGGCATGTTGGATGATGCGATTTAAAATCGAGATATCTGTCTGTATGTGTGGGTTTACGGTAAACTGAGGTGAAGATTGAGTTATCGTGAGATCTGTGTACAAGAACGTCTAGGAAAGGGAGTTTATTGTTCTGTTTTGTATTAAACTCTCTCCTTCTAAAACTCTATAAATCTAAAAAACTTACGTTTAAGCTCTACGACTCTTTAAAATGCACTTCCGGCCGCTTACCATCCTTCTACGGATTACCTAAAATTCATAAACAAAATATTCCTCTTAAAACTATAGTTAGTTTCTGCAGCTCTCCTACATATAACCTATCAAAATATCTTGCACGTCTACTCTCCTATAATCGGTAATAACGACTACACTGTTTCTACTAGCCAATCCTTCTGCACCTCTTTAAATAACCTACAACTTGACGACGACGACCTCATGGTCTCATTCGATGTAATTTCTCTCTTCACTTGCATTCCCACATCACTTGCAATCGACACCGCACTTACACGCCTCCAAAATGACACAACACTACATGAATGCACTTTACTAACACCTCACGACATCTGCACATTGTTGAAATTTTGTCTGGACTCTGCTGTGTTCTCCTCAAATGGTTCTATCTATAGACAAGTTTTTGGCACTGCCATGGGATCTCCGGTCTCAAGTGTTGTAGCTAACTTGGTTATGGAGTCATTTGAGGAAACTGCTTTATCTTCACCGAATTTTAACATTAAATTCTGGAAAAGATACGTCGACGACACGTTTGTTGTACTTAAAACTAATACACTCCAAAGCTTCTTCCATTACCTTAATAACTTAAACTCACATATAAAATTCACATACGAAACAGAACAGAACAATAAACTCCCTTTCCTAGACGTTCTTGTACACAGATCTCACGATAACTCAATCTTCACCTCAGTTTACCGTAAACCCACACATACAGACAGATATCTCGATTTTAAATCACATCATCCAACATGCCACAAAGCTTCCGTTGTTAAAACATTAAGTCTTAGAGCGAATTCTCACTGCAGTAATGAAACACTTTCAAACACAGAAACAAAACACATACACACGGCACTTAAAAATAATGGATACCCTAAACCATGAGTTTTCAACCCATGGCCCGCAGACCACTTGCGGTCTACCAGCTCATGGGAAAATAGAAATCGTTTTATAAAAAAATAACGTTCCTTGCTCCCTCTGTGTCTGAAATCGATGTATTTTATTCTGTTCACATTTTGTAATAAATATCTTAAAACGTTAAAGAACTAAAGTAATACGCGGTCTTCCCTCAGTCGTGTTTTACTTTAGTTTTCTAGCGTATATGGTCATTAGCGTAAGTTTTATTGATTTGCAGTGCAACAGTGATTTAAAACAAAATCAACTTAGAACTCGTTAAATTCTATCCTAAATATGTCGATAAGAACATCTTTCTAACTATCTGACTGCATGCTCTGAAAATGCTACTATTCAGGACACTTACATCTGCACATAAGCATATGTGGAAAGTTCAAAAGGCGGTGTTACAGAGCTACAACTCCATATTTTCATATGTATGCACATATACAGGGTGTCCCTGAATTCATGGCCAAAACGTTAAGGGATTGTAGGGGATATCAAATAAACCATATTGGCCGAAATCCTCACGTCTGTCTGCAAAGGACTCGATTTGGCTGCAGAGTGAAACTATTGTTTATATCCACATCGTGACTACGTAGGCAATTACATGAACAAAAAAAAATGTTTTTTGCCACATGATTTAAGTGATTGACCTAATAATGCAGCAGAAACAAAAAAATCGAAAATTCCCTTCCCTGGTCCTGAGTAGTGTTGCCATTTAGTCATCAAAGGTATGGAAAACCATTGGTCTACCATACTGGAGGCAGTTGGGAATTGTCAAGCATGTGTAATAGGTGAAAGAGATCAAAAGAAACAACTTTGGTCCAGTGAAACAATGTCCGAAAACGAGCCGTTCTGGAACTATAGGGATGCTATTATTTGCATCCACATTAGTCGATCATGTAACAAAATTTGGAAAATTTGCCATTCCGGCCTTGAATCATATTGAAAAAGATTACATTACTTATTATGGTCCTAAACAATTTCCCATGGCCAAATTAATGCAATTCGAGAATTTATGACCCAAATATGAGAGGGTGCTAGCAGGGCTTAAAATGAAAGTTTTCACGAACCAGAACACAGTTTGCTCCAGTACATTTCGAGCCCTGGATGGTAGTACATACGGTATCCAACAATGCTACGTATCCTTAAAGAAATTATACGCTTAGAAACGCAGTGAGGAGTCGTAAATGAAGGAAAGACACAGAGGTTTCCAGAGTGACATTTATCGCACATAATTACAACAAATGCTCAAATGTGCATCCACCAATATTGACATATTTGACATAACGGTAGAGTAACGATTGTCATAATTTCTTGTAAACAGTGGGCACATCGCCGGCTGCAGAGGCTAGTCGGATTACCAGATCCTCCGTGGACAGCACAGGCATCTTATACAAGATACTTTTCAAATATCCTCACAGAAAAAATCGAGACAAGAAGGATCAGGTGATTTGGGAGGCTATGGGGTAGGGCCACCGTGCCAAATCCACCAGTTCTCGAATGTGGTATTCAGATGTCGACGCACGTCTCTGCTAAAATGGGCAGGGGGCCCCCCATGGTGCTGGAACCAAATACGGGCACGAATGGCGAGAAGAACTTTCTCCAGCAATTTGAGTAAAACCTGTTGCAGAAAAATATGATAGGTTCGTCCATTGAGGTGGTTCGGCAGTAGGTAAGGCCCAATTAAGTAGTCATGCATGATCCCCGCCCACACATTGATGTTGAATCATTGCTGATTTGACTTTGAATGCATACCATGTGAGTTCTGGGGCGCCTACAAGTGTGCCTTATGCACATTTACTATACATTCACGTGAGAACATTGATTCATCTGTGAAGAGCACTTGAGCGGGGAAATGGACATTTACGTCACTTTGTTGCAAGAACCACTGTGCGAAATCTAATTGCACAGGATAATCAGCAACTGCTGATGCCTGCACTGACTGCAAATGATAAGGGTGTAGTTTTTCTTCACACTGTACATCCAGGCTCTGAGTGACCGATCGCGTGCTTGTGCCTGGCTTCTCTGTCACCATACGCAAGATGTTATTACTCATAGCTGGCATTCTGACCACCCTTGGTCGTCCGGCATCACGTCGGCTGACATGGAAGGTGCCTGTCTCACATAGCTGGTGGTGTAGTCTCACAAATATTTTGTGATCGGGCACATGACGCACAGGATATCGCTCACGGTTCAATCTTGCACCTGTTTACCATTGCATTTGGCTATGCCCTACATCAGGTGCATTATCTGCTTTTTACGTTTGTAAATTGTTCCATCTTGTGCGCTGTCGACACCATAAATATTGTGATGTGGTTGAACCACTTCTTTTAACTCCTGCCATGTCTGCACCCCTTATCGACACGGCTAAGTTTCTGAGCGTGTAATTCCCTTACGGATACATTGTAGTATTGTTGGTTGCTGTATGTACTATCATTCAGGACTCGAAACATACTGGAGCAAACCGGGACGGTGTTTCGGTTTATGAAAATTTTTATTTTCATCCCTGCTAGCACCCTTTTACGTTTGTTTGTTTGGCTTTTTTATGGCGCAAGAGCATCTGGGCTATACTGCGCCAAACATGGTAAAATCAAAGACGGTAGTAAAAACCAGTACTTTTTAAAAATTTAAAAACGTGCGTATGGTCAGCATGGTCATTTAAAATGTCAGAGTGTTTCATGTTTGGGCCAAATTCTTAGGGTCACAATATCAAAAATGAGACCTGATATTGATTGGACTGTTAAAAATAAGCAGTGACAAAAATCTCACTAAAAGGTTTGATTTCGCTTTACATATTCATAACTAAACGAATTGTAAATGTATTTTGCTTCCATACATATTTTACATTGTAATATATGCATTCGGTTACAGAGGTGGATCCAGAAAATATTTTCGTATGGGCATGCAAACCAATATAGAGATCTTAAAACAGGGTGCCTACGGATCTGGAAAATATGGAAAAGTCAGGGAAATTTGAAATTCATTGTTATAATAAATAACTTATTAAAATAATTTTCCTGAACTGTGCTTTTCATACCACATTACCTACTGAAAATTTTGAAAAACTTGTACTTTTGACTAAACTTCTTCCAAAAGTTACCATTTTGCACCAAAACTAATATAATTTATATAAAATTATTAAGCCTATATATTTCTCAGGAGAAAATGTTTGCCAAATATGTAACTAAAACTTGAAAAACAAAAAGTGTTTTTAGCTAAATTATTTAATTTGTAAGTCGATTCTCATCATATCAATCTCCTTCCACTTCCATATAGTCATACACACTATTAATATACACTTTGTTAAATACACTTTGTATACACGCTTTGTTAAATGGAATGGAAGGTGAAGCATGTGCTTCACTATTGTATAGTTGTCTTTTATAATGAACCAAATGAAAGTGTTGTTGCAAATATTTAATTAATGCTGTTTTAGTATAAAGCAACGAATTTTTTAAATACATTTTTTTATATGTAAATTTACTTTAATTGAGTTATAAATGGCTGTGGGATATGTGTTGGTGGATTTTATGGTCTTGAACCTTGCTTTTATTGCAAAAATTTTAATGCATTGTGTGTTGTTTACTGTAATTAGTGATTGGAAATCGATTAAGATTTGGTCTGGAAACCTGGAAAATTCAGCGAAGTTTCAAACCAAATTTGGGTAGACAAATTAGACAAGGTAGACCCTGTTAAAAAAAATGACAATAAAGGTTGATACAGGGGTAGGAGCCACCCTCTGGATTCTCCTTTGTTTAGTCTTACTCTTTGCTGGAACAGTAGTGCAGCCTGCTGGTCCACAAAAATGATCAAAATTGGCCCTCAGAATGAAAAAGGTTGAAGACCCCTGCCATGAAGGATTTATTCTTAGAAATTGTAGACCCAATAACACATCTTTAAGTGATACATCCTGCACCCGCATATCCATTCCATATATTCACGGCATTTCCGAAACAATCTCTCGCATCCTCAAGGAGGCAAATATCAAAACATTCTATTCCCCTGTCACAACACTTCGCAAACAACTTACAAAAGTTAAAGACCCAGTTCCACCAGAAGATCTCACAGGCGCCATATACCAAATACCATGCAAGGCATGACATAGGACTTTTCTGGCAACTATTCTAAACTTTTTCTTTAAAGATCGTATATAATTTTCTGAATGTTAAAACTTATGAAACCCCTGTTTCTTTGATTTCATAATGGCCCATCTCCTTGTGTCAATGTTATGAACTGGAAGGTATCGTTCTCTTGCATGTACAATTTTTTTTTTTAAATTCAAATTGCATAATTGTCTTATATTTCATTTTATTTGTACCACTGACAGATAAATAATTTTGAAATTTTGGTATGCAATTTTTAACTTTAACTATGGGGTATCTGTTTTGGGCCAAAAGATTTTTTTTTTGTCCAAGTCAGTAAAATGTAACAATATTGTTCGTCATTACAATGGGATTTTTTTTTTTGTTTAGCCTCATCTGAATTTCCTTCTTATTCCATATCAATAGAATTGTTGAAACAACAATATCTCCCCCCAATAATTTAATTTCCATAGCAATCAGCAATATTAAGACTGTTTTCAAAATCCAAACTAATTTCTGTGTCTGTGTCTTCAAAAATCAGCTTTTCAACTACAGAAAAAATTTCTTTGCTTTGTATAAATTCTTCAGTGATTACTGAAGTTTCTGTGCCATATTTGGCTATTGCTAAATTTAACATGGAGTAAATAATATTAACAGCATTCATTTCATTTTAAAAATATATTTCACCTTGCTTGGTGCAAAATGACCATTGTTGTCCATGCACCATAAAAATACAATCAACTAACCAATTACAAATACATTTACATTAGTCGTTCGTTATACAACAGATTACAAATGAAACACAAAGCATTAGCATAATGGATGATTCGAAATCAGCTCCTTAAATAGCAGAAAAAATCACCAAATTTTAAAAAGCCACAAAGTTTGCCATAAAACCAAAATTTCGTTTTTACTTGAAAATTTGAAAACTTCATTTGTAAGTAACTGCATAAATTTTATCAATTTATTTACCTTCATATTTATTTTTTCTATTAAACATACCCTATTTTTTATTTCTGAAGTTTTTGTTTTGAAATTAGCGTGAAAATAAAACCCTTACAAAATTATAATTATGCCTCAAAATGGAACATTGTAAAATGTGAGTGTTTATAAAGAATGAAATTATGGATTTAGCAGAAATCTGACTTCATATTCGTGATAAGGAGGCCCAGATTTGTAAAATGCACTAGGCCTCAAATCAAAGTACAGGAGACACCAATAGTAGCTCCCTCTCTGGTCAGTACACTCTAAGAATATCCTTGTTTTTTCAACTAAAATTCTCTACTTCTCTCTCTCTGTTTGTGTGTGTGTGTGAAGATAATTACTAGAGTGATAACAGCAGTCATTGATTGCGACAACAATGATAACTGACAAACAAGTATTTCACTCTTAGGCCGCTAACCAACAGGTATTAATCATAAACCCGTTTCTCAAGTATTTGATGGAGTGCACTTCAGATTGTTACTGAATACTTGACTTGTCTGAGAAAAGTAAAAGCTTAGTGATACATAAAGCGCAACTACAAGTTCATATTTTCTAACTCGAAAATGGCATAATAACAGTTATTTTGACACTGGCATAAGAAGGGATATCGCTGGGTGCTCATGAAATTGTGTCCCAAGGATCCACTATGTTTAAAAATGTGGGTCCCCAAGAAACCACTTTTTCCCCCCTAATCGAAACATTCATTTTAGCAAGTTTGAATTGAAGGCAGAATTCTTGCCTTCACTTGACAAAGGGAGCAGTTGGTTTCTGAAATGTTGTGTTTTTAAACCTTATGCAAAGGTGCCATTAAAGCTCCATGTCACGTAAGATACACAGAGTAGAAGGGAATGACTCAATGTTAGAAGAATAGCCTGTCTCAGGGACCCACTATTTAGCAAGCATGTTCCCTTGGGTAAGGATACGCTATTCAACACTATTACATAATGTAAGAAGAAAAACTTGCTGATGCTACCATTGGAACAGCCATCACTGTCCGAGTCAAAAAATTTGGCATAGCAAATGGCATTTTTTTTTAAAGAAGAATCGTTCTGGTGGTTTGAAGCCGTGATATGTTCCTGTTTAAAGTTTAATATTTTTAATTTTTCTTTTACTTACTTGCAAATGTAACATGAAATAGTTTTATAGCATTACGCTGGAAAATTTAATAAAATACATGTTTCCTTAAGGGGGAAAAAAAGGGTTTTTTGGAGAGCCGGCATTTTTAAACGTAGCATACCCTTATAATTTTTAAGTAATATTTTAATTTTCCGTTTACTTATTTGCAAATGTAATATGAAATGGTTTTGTAGATGCTATGCTGGAAAACTCACTAAAATAAATGTTTCAATAAGAGGAAAAAAAGTATTGCTTTTTGGGGACCCACATTTTTAAACATGGGGGTCACAGCTTTATTAGCACCCAGCAACACTCCTGCTTACACCCGTGTCGAAATAACTGTTGTTATGCCACTTTAGAGTTAGAAAATGAGTATGAACTCGTAATTGAGCTTTGCATTTCACCAAGCTTTTGCTTTTCTCAGACAAGTATTCAGTAATAATCTGAATTTTGCACTCAATCAATTACTTGAAAAACAAATTTAAGAGTAACAACTGTTGGTTAGTGGCCAAAGAGTGGAATACTTATTTGTCAGTTACCTTAATCAATGAATCCTTTAGTGATTGTCTTAACACATATCCAAAGAGGAGTAGAGAATTTTAGTTGAAGGAGAAAGGATGTCCTTACCATGTAGTGAATACTTTTTTGTATTTTAGTTAAATGTATTCTGTTATAGATTATTTTGATTTAGTATAAAATTAAACTGTGATTAAAAAATTAAAAAAGTTAAACTTTTGAATTTAATCAATGATTTTTTTTTTTTAAAAAATCAAGTGATTTAAATAGGCGTATCCTGCCTTTAGCTTTGAAGAAATGGCTACTATTGCGTATATGGGACGAAAATAATATAAATAAATAATGCCAAAAATTTTTACCAAATGCCAAACAGCTCTCACCAAAAAGCAACCCTAATCATCGTAAATTAGCATCCCTTCTCGCTTCTATTTTTTAGAAGCGATTCTAACCATCGTAATTAGCATCGCTTCTGGAAAATGGATGCTGTGTTTTGCTGCAGCAAATAATAAAATATCCATTTTTAACGTGGAATTTTTCTAGGAAAAATAGTACTCAGGTGTTGAGCAGTGATTATTATGTAGCTGCTTTTTCATGCGGGAAAAGCAAAAACCAGAGTTTAATAGATACTGGAGAGGCTATAGAACACACGTAAATCACAGAGCAGTTACATTTACATCAAATGGCCACCAATGTCAAAAGAAAACCCCCAACTATGGAAAATCTCCAGAATTCTTTTAACAGTCGAATTTTTCTTCAGAAGGTTCAAGTGTTTGCAAACACTTCACAGTGATATATTCTGCTTTATTTCTTATGCAAAAAAAAAGTCCAGAAATCAAGTAATACCGTTCAAGCAATACTATTTCACGAGAGTCTGATTCAGGATCGTTAAGTTTGCTTACTTTTAATGCCAGTATCCAGAAGTGGGGTATGTGCGTGTGGAGGAGGGAAATTCCCCCCAACTAAGTATCCAGTGATACAAGAAAAGTACCATGACAACTTCAAAAGCAGTAGAAATAGTTCTAAAAGTCGGGCAATACTGTTTGGGAAGCTGGCAACAGGAAAAAAGGTGTAGAAAAGTGTAATGACCTAAACTTCCTAAGCTTGGCAAAAATTGTGGCAACGTTGCTCATATATGCAATATCTGCCGACGAAACACTTTAAAGTACACACTTTTAAAATGGTAAAAAATACAAGCAACTACTTCATTCTAAATCCACTGCAAAACTTGATTTTTAAACATTAAAAAAAAAAAAAAAACCTTCACTAAATATGAGAACTTTAAAAATGTAGGCTTTTCAATAACATTGAGTTTTTTTTGTTTTTTTTTCCCAAAGACTGGAGCTCATTGGTGTACGATAGCTGAAATACAAGTTGTAATTTCCATAATTAATATTTCCTAATCCTCAACCTAATACTCTATCATTTACAGTTCCATCATGTGTTGTGTTAATTTTCAAATCTGCTACCAGATTTAAATTAAATATTTTACTAAAGCTTTAAAAGTTTTGGATAATTCATTAATATGCCAATGAATAAATTAATTCAATTACAACATAACAGAAACTAGTATGCTGTTTTATCAGAGCGATACGTCTGAACACATCCATTGTAAACACTAAGACTGACCTATTTTACAATTCTGAACACAAAAATACATACTGTTGCCAGATATATAAAGATAAATTATATACAACATTTGTTGCCAGATACATGTGTATACAGATATATGTAACAATGTTAAATGTGTTATTCATTTTATGAGTGGGGTTGTATCATGTATAAACATATACGCTTTTCCAGCTAAACCAAATTGACGGAAGTCAACGATAGGTCGCAATAGAAAAACCAAACCTCTCCAGTCTTTTGAAATTTTGCGCTCTTAAAATTTAGTGCCTTGAGCATTTGCCCAACGTGCCTATTTATAAATTCCGGTTTGACCGCAAATGCACACAATTTAAAATATTATGCATATGTGGACACTTCACTAAAGAAACTTTACTGCGGATTCCATTCTGCATAGTCTTCGTGATTGAAAATTGATAGCGAACTTGAAAATCGGAGATGAGCGTGAAGCCAAAGAATATCGCTAATCGTAGTTTATCCCTAAAGAACTTTCTTACATGTGCAAAAAAAAGGCTACTTTGAGACGCTAAAGGTGGGAATCAAGGTATCATAGTTAGCCGCAGACCATGGGTCCCCACCCCCAACATGAGAAACAATAATTCTGATCTTGCAACGTGTGTTGTTGAGATTAGCAGAGGGAAAAATAAAGGAATGAGCTATTGAAATTTGCGTCACATAAACAACGAACATCGAAAAAGTTAGGCGTCATCAAACACGACGACTGGGTCTAAAATCTCGGTCATCAAAATGGAATTTATAGGTGCAAAATACAACTAATGACCACCGATCTCAAGCCCTGTTCATATGGTAAGATATTATTACCCTTCGCAGGGACCCTGGTTCGAATCCAGGATGGGGAAAGCGTCTCTTTTTCTCCAAAATTAAAAAAGCTCTAGTTTGAGCTATAATTAATACGTGGGTGGCAAAAATTATTGTATAACCTGTTCATATTCTTTGGAAAACTTCTTGTTTTGCACAGAATGACACTTGCTGTTCCCTTGTGTCATCAAACTCGCAAGCAAACAAACAAAAGATTCATTCGATTTGATTTAACATGCTTTAGTTTTTGGAGAGAATTCTCTTGTGTTTTTAACAGCATGTTATTTATTTTCAGCCTAATTTAAAATGTTGTAGCTTAAGTGTTTTCTGAATTTTTTTCGTTTGTGGATGACTCCTTTTGACTTCGTAAAATATTTATGTATCTCTCCACATCTTACTCATATCAAAATCGGTGATATTTTTTTTTATGATTCTATGCATGTTTTTTGCACTTTTCTGCGATGTCATGTTCTTTATATAACTTTTCAAGTTATGATCCCTGTTACATTTCATATATGTTTCAGTGATTTTCGAACCTCAGATTACATGCAGCGTTATTCTATAATCCATGTCTGATTGTCGTCTGCACCAAACCTTTTTTCCTGCAAATTTATAGCTTTTACTGCAATTTGTAATTTGATTACTTTGGTCAGGAGTTTTAAACTGTGCATCACGGATCATTTGAACATCATAGGTTTTGTTCAAGGGCAGCACAACGTTGACTAATATTTTGCACAGCATGGCATGTGAAAATGTTTGATGTGTGACTTGTACATTTGGGAGCTGTCTATGTATTAGAGGGGAAGGGAGATATGAGTAAAAAAAAAAAGTTTAAAAACTTTTGCCCTAGATTAAGGAGGTTCGAATTTCTTGGCAAATTATAGGTCCTGACTGCGGATATTATAATGCCGCATTTGATATTGATACCAAGAACACTAAGAAGCATGGTTAGGAGCAAGCAGTCAGATATCTATGGCATTCAACCATTTTGTAAATTGTAGGTCCTGGCTATGAATATTACAATGCCACGTTTGATATAACATTTGATATTGATACCAATAACACTTAAGAAGCATGGTTGGGAGCAAGCAGTCAGATATCCATGGCACTCAATTATTTTTTCTCAGTTGCGAAAATATTTTACTTGTGTGCAGTTTAAAAAACAAAACAAAAACAAAAGTCTGTTGAGATAAACTCGAATTAACTGTCCTTATGAAGGTGCCCTTCAATGAAATTCACATTCATATTCCGCCCCTGAGAAGCAGGGTTGCAGCCAGAAGTGTTGACATCCCCCACAATGTAATAAAAATTTTCAGAAAACATTGGGGGTGTTTAAAAGGAACTTTATCATAAAGTTCCTTGTAAACACCTATGCTAAAACGAACAAGTACTCTCTTGTCTATCCAGTTCTTCAAATGTAACAGAAAGAGAATGAGGAATGTGCAGAGTAAGAGGGGAGGAAAGCTGCGTTTTATGGAATTTTTCAGAATTTAAAGATAAGGCAAAAATGGAAGATACGCTTTCGAGGGGAGAAGACACATTGATGGAATTATATGTACTAAAAATTTACTGCCTTTTAAAATTTAGTACTCTGGACACTTTTCTATATACGAATCCAGGATTCCCTTCTCCCTCCCAAATGTAGTGAAAAGTCATGGAATACATAGTGTGTGTGTTTGGGGGGGGGTTGCTTATTAGGAGTTTTCTGCTAGAACAAACAAGAATTGCATTGATTCGTCCAGATGCGACTGATAGGAAACCGCAGAGTACCTTGGGAGGGGAGGTCCTGATTACCTTATCTGATAACATATTTTATGCGTAAATTTATTTTATGTGATAATTTTTTCACGATGTTTGGGAGGTGGGGCTGAACACTTTCTCTGGCGAAAGTGAATTGGTGGATTTCGATAAAATTCGCTGAAATCTACCCTTGAATCTGAAAACCCTCGACAACTTTCAATTTTCAATTCACAAAAATTACTTGAGTTTGAATTTGAAGGATTTGCTAGTGGAAAATTGGCGAGTTGGTATGTGGAAAGCAAACCACAACTCACCAACTTCCGACTCATCACATTCCTATTCACCAACTTTCAATTTTCATTTCACAAAAATTATGCGAGTTGGAATCTGGGAGTTTTGCAAGTGAGAAATTGGTGAGTTGAAATTTGGAAAGTAATATACAACTTCTAATTCGTCACATTCTAACTCAACAATTTTCAATTTACAAAAATTTTCTGAGTTGGAATATGAAAGTTTTGCGAGTTGGCATTTGGAAATTAAATTGCAACTCACCAACTCATGACTTGTCACATTCCAATTCACTAACTTTCAATTTTCAGCTTGCCAGAATTTATTTAAAAAAAAAGGGAAAACAATAATTGATTCAGTGTTAATTAAAACTCACTAAATTTAAATATCGATCTTAGGCGATTTTCTTTCACTTGCTTATTATTGTATATAATTGGCCACTTAAATTTTATGCTTCTATATTATATATAGTCTAGTATGTATAGCCTATATTGGATGCAAAAAGTCCAAATGGAGTTACCTAAAATTATATTTAATAGTTAAATTTTAATAGCACAAGGCCTGGAAAGAGGTTGCTATGTCTAAAATTTGTGGTCATCCAATAGACCCCCTCCCCACTACTCTAAGAACATTTCTAGATTGATTTCAAGCATACCTACATGCTGTGTATAACATGCACATGTTGGAACATTAGTGAACACAGAACGACATGCGATATTTAAGGATCAAAACTTGACATTTTAAAATGTTATAAATGGATTTATAAGTAATTGGTATGTATTTATTTTCAGAATCATACATTGTTATTGACTTTGGAAAGCTCAGTACGATTTTTTTGGTAAGTATTGAAAAATTTACGTAATTACATTATACAGGCTGTTTGTTCTCTACTTAATCACTGTATTTGTGTTTATGCAGAAATGGTTCTTATGAATTATATGATCAAGCAGGATTAATGTCATGTGTTACATAACCATGCCCTATATGGTAAAAATTCACCTGAATTTTAGAGTTGCATTTAAATTATAAAATGAGGTCCGGCGATTTCTACGGCTGTACACATTTTTGGTTCGCTTGGCATGTTGTTGTTGTTGCTGGGTAAGTGTAGGGTGTTGTTTTACGAGGGAAATGCAGCCCTGCAGTGTGTCGTAGGGAGGGGGGGGGTAAAATGTTCAAGTTGGATCCCAGTGGTACTGAAGAATGTGCACCGTTTTTCCATTTGGGCTGAAGATCCATGGCTAGTAAGCAAGCAATCTGAGGCACAGCCAGGATTTTCTGCTTGGGGAGGGCAGCTTGCAGTCAAAAGGGGTGAAGTATACTTTTCCCTTGAGTTCAATGATCCCACATACAATATATACTGGGTGAGTTTTTTTTTAACTTCAGACATGGAAATACCTCCAAAAGTACGTACCGTACGAAAAAATGTTATAACAAACTCATCATATTTTCGTGGGGGTAATCCAACCCCATAAAAATTAGCCTGCCCCTTTCGCCCCCCCAGAGGGTGGGATAGGTATGACTTGAAAATTTCAAATTGGAACCCCTATGTTTTATTACAGATTTGAATTCTATGGGGAAAAAATACATAACTTTTCTCCGAAACATTTTTTAATTTGTGATCAATGGCACTGTAATCAGCGTAAATTCTTTAAACTTCAATATTTTTTCAAACGGGAACCCTCATGTGCCATTGAAATGCTTCAATGCTGATCAAATGTTGACAAGGCAGAACTTGTTTCCGGTATGTTCTCTTATCGTCAGGGTGCTCTTATCATTCTAGTAAGTGAACTGTTGACCTTTAATTTCGATGCATTTATTAATTCTGCTGGGGGGTGGAATCTTTGAGCTCACTCAGCCTCCCCACCTCCATTCTGCGCTCGAGAGGTGACTCACTCACCACTTAGTTTGACACGGAAACTTCATGCGCAGCAATGACTACTTATGTTTAGTTTCTTTCAGGTGGGTTCCTAAGCTCTTTGGGTACATTCTTATGAAGTGCAGAATGACATACATTCAATAAATGGAGATAAGATTTTTTTATCTCAAATTATTCCGCAATTGCGGACCGGACTGTGTTTTCAGCATTAGCCCTCGCCCAGCCAAGCCTGGGTCTTTTTTGACCCGGCGTTTGAACAGCTCTTACATTGATTTTTCTCTATTGAGGTGTGACGTGTGTGTGTGTTGCGCTGGAGATATCAGATTGTAGTCGGGTTTGTGGAGACTCAAGCGTGGCTCTCGATGGTCGACCTTCCGAGATCAGTTCGACTTGACAGTTGTGGCAAAAGGATTAGCAGGAGTTAGGAATGATTGTAAGTTTGCTCGCGATGAAACGAGCCCAGCAACGACATCAGACAACGTATTATTGCGATACTTGTCCCTATAAACTGGGCATGCATCTTGGCATTTGTTTTTTTTTAAATATCACACTAAGCTAC
>QLNU02003225.1:22783489-22798838 GCA_006491805.2 Dysdera silvatica | reverse complement strand
CTAGACATCATAACATTCACATGAAAAGAAACAAAAACTTAGAAATAACCAGACAACGAAGATGATACCAAGATGATGATGATGAGAATGATGGCCCAATTGTCTTCAAAATACAAAATTAAAAAGAAAGCCAAAATAACGTTAGTTTTTAAAGATAATATCTTTTGTTATAATAGCCCTTGAGCAGGACTCATTAACTTTAAGTTGTCGACCCCTTTCTAAAATTTTTCAACTTTTCATCGATCGCGTCCATTTTATTTTTACGTAATTGTAATTTGACAAGGAGACAAAAAAAGGACTGATTTATATTTTTTTTTTTTTTACAATGTTTATTTTTTCATGTTACGTGTATATAATATAATTATATATATATAAAATCAGGTATACACTATAGAGTAAGATTTTGATTTAGGCAGACAACTTGACTGAGGCTCTGAATGCAACATGCATGGTTTGTGGCTCTTGAATAAGTTAGCTAGGTTGGGTTTAAGAAAAATAAGTTCCAGTTTTAAATCGAGACGGAAGTGTATATTTTATTTATTTATCTGTTTTATTACCGTGGAATGAACACAGTTCAAACCAACTTCAACCATCTACAAGCTCGGAAGTTAAACGCAAAAATCTTCAAAAGTTTAAAACTTTTACATATCGTACCCTTGCGACGGAAGTTTTACAACTCAGAATTCAGTGAAAATTATTTAATGTTACAACCAGATGTAGAAAACAGTGCTGCATTTTGCCATGCAAAATGTTAGGTCATAAGTTATTCGGGTTTCTGCTAGTTGGCACATGTCATTAGATGAACACAACGTCCCTCAATTCAACCAGAAACAGGTTTGTTTTTTTTTGTTTTTTTTTCATTTTCTGAAAATTGGGATTTTTTGAGTTGTAACACTTTCGTCGCAAGAGTGATAACAGCGTAGTTATTCCATTAGTTATTTTTAATCAACTTTTTTCCTTCGACTTGTATCAATGTCATATCAACCTTCTCAAAATAATCGATATCGACTATTTCGGGGACCCCTACCCCCCAGACGATCGGCTTGACCAATAGGGATATAGAAAGATTTCATTGTTTCGATAATTCGTACTCATAAATTCGCCTCATGGAATAGTCGGAAGACGGTTCATTTTGGCGTCAGTTTTATGCAAAACAGTTGCATGCCATATTCTTTCAATGCTTCAAAGTGAAAAAATAAATCGTAAAGCACAAAAGTCGTTGAGTTCCAGAAAAAGACAAGAAATTCTAAATGATGTATATTATACAAAATTGGGTAAAACACAAATTGCCCTAAAATTCGGAATTGCAAGAACATTTTATCTACGATTTTAAAAAATCGAAAAAAAACAATCGAAGCTGCTTGTGTAATTAATCGTATTAAATACGTAGTATATACATATAATAAAACACAAGGATTTTTCGATTTCTCTACGGAACATAATATGGACTTTACAAGTGTACATACTATTTTTTATCAAAAACATATGTTATAATAGTAAAATATACATTTTATAATAATAGCAAAATATGTGTATGGTAACCAGAGGTGGAATAAATAACTTAGTAATACGATTCTATTTCTTTCGGATAACATAAACTACTATTAACATGAAAAATTTCTTGTCCCTCTTGTGTAGTGTTCGCGTTAACGAAGCTGGACTGTGTGATATAATATACATTATATTTTTACACAATAGTTACCTACTACATATCATATTACATATACTATAATTTTTTTTTTATATATTTCATAATCATATTTGGCAATTGTGTTATCCCTGCGGAGGGTAATAATACCTTAACATCTTTACATACGGAGAAAGAGAGCGTTGTTTCCTGTCCTCATTCGTCTAGCGGTCCAAGACACTCCGGGCTAAACGGAGGGACCCTGGTTCGAATCCAGGATGGGGAAAGCGTCTCTTTTTCTCCAAAATTACACAAGCTCTAGTTTGAGCTGTAATTAATACGTGGGTGGCAAAAATTATTGTATAATAAATTCCCCCACGAAAACTCACAAAATTCTCGCCCCGGAGGCTTTCTTGTGTTGACCATATTTGGCAATTGTGTTATCCCTGCGGAGGGTAATAATACCTTAACATCTTATATCATGCTAAAAATATGCTTTTATTCATTACACTAAACTTTTATTTTGGTGCAAAGTCCTTCTTTGTCTCTTGTTTTGGGAATTTAGAGCGATTGTTCATTGTTGTTTTGATGGCAGCATCACGTCTTTTCTCTCCAATAACTATTCTAGATGTTCTAGTAACCTCTTCCACTGCATGTTCGACCATTTGCGAATGGCACTTGAATTTTGAAATTGTTAATGGAGTGGTCACAGTATTTAACAGCTCATTGTTTGTCATATTCCTGATTATTGGTGGCTCATATGTGTCAGTTTCTGACCATTTTATCATTTGTTGCCAATTCACTGCTTTGAAATCGAGGGTTAGCACTCGAAATGGACGAATACTTTCAGCCAACAGTTCATTTCTCCTCCTTGCTTCAATGATGGTTTAAACAGCATCAACACGATCTGACTTCTTGGCAGAAGCCAGTTGGGTGAGAAGAATATTTTCTGGGTGTGCAAAGAAAATATTTCTCTGCACACATCGCTGTACAATTTCCTTTGCCTCCTTGTCTTCGATCTGCTCACGTTTCTTCATTAGAAAATAAAAGTTCTGTGGACCCTCAGTAGCTATTGCCGTAGCAATGATGTTTTACCTTAAACCACATTGGTGTATAGATGTTTACAACTTATGAGGTAAGTATTTTTAGAACTTGAGATGGTTTCTTTGTGAAGGCATATAGCTGACAGATACGACAGGCACTAGTCGGCCACCTGCTATGGCTGCAAGGGCCAATTTTGAGCAGCTATAAGTCGTTGCTAAATTCTCCAGAGATGAGTGCAGATGTAACTTGCCACAAATACTTTTGGTCAGTAGATATATCTTCGTAAACTGCTTCTGGCATTTCTGGGATTGAACCTGATGGTCTGAAGCATTTGTATTCAACAACTGGCAAATCGGTGACACTCGGCAGTAATTTCCCATTAGGCCCTGAAAAGGTGTTTGCTCCCGATGTGGGTCCATCTAGTTCAATGATGAGATGTCGTAGAGGCAGTTGATTGCCATGAAGGAGGCAAATATTCCATTGCAATGGCTGGCCAATGCCTATTTCAATAAAATGGTTAATTCCTCCCTGGACACCTATGTTTGTGTTTGTCCCATCACAAGCAACTGTTTCAAGTTGACTCAATAGGTCTTTTTCTCTGAGAAACGAGATAAGAGAATTTGCAATAGATTGTGCCTTGCTATCAACCGGTGTAACCTGGCCAATGTACTTTACATCAGGCAATAAAACAATTGAAATATGCTCCTCTGTTAAATTTGACCTGTAGAATTTACCTTCCGCCTCCTTCTGCATTATGGTTAAGTCTTTGAGTCCATCAAATCCAATACCACCTCCAAATATAATGGGGTTATTTATCACTTCCTTAAATATGGTATTTGTAGCATGTTACACTTCGGACGTCTATTACTTCAGGAATATTATAAGCTCTCAAAGTTGCATTCACAATGGAAGCAGTGGCTCTATCAGAGACAGCATTTTACACTTTTACTTCAGCGATTTCTCCAATATCTCTTCCATGTCTCTTCATAGGAACTGTAACAATGTTTGAGGCTTTTAAATTGTTGGCTGTGTATAATGGACAACAAAGTCAATGTCTTTTCTTTTCTCAGTCTTATTCATGTCAACATTTTTGGAATTCCCTTTCTCCCCTAAACTTTCAAGGCAAGGTTTACTTGAAGGTGAAGAGCCCGTATAAACAATTTCTTTGTTCTTACTTTTCTCAAGTGTATATCCTGCTATTCTTGTTGCTTCTACTTGCCTCTTTTTTTTTTAATAATTGTTGTTTTCTGGTAGCTTCTTTGTCAACAGCGGAGGTTATGATCATTTACCTAATAGCATGCTGGTCTCTAAGAATTTCCTGCTCAATCTTCGGGACACTTTTGTTATCTGCAATATCAAATAAGTAAGAAATGGAACTTAGAAACTTCTGCTGCTGCCCCCCCCCTTTTTTGGGGGGGGATGAAAAAATCTTAAGTTCAGTTGGTTTGTTCACGTTTTTGTATTGTCTCGATGCTGGTATTTTTTGAAGAAACAGTCTTTTATCATACACTTTTAGAATTTGTTCTTTGATTTTGTCTTTACGTACTGTGGGAATACTGGGGCGCTTTGATATACATCTTGAACTAGAATGACAACAATATTAGCAATAAAGGAATTGTCTAGTTCGACAACAGCGTTGTCAATCATCCATTTCCTTTTATGAAAAAGGAAGTTTTTAGCCACATCCAATTGCGTTGAAAGTCTGTTAACAGGAAGATTAGCAGGATGCCCAAAGGCCAGTTGCTCTGCAGCTTGTTTTATTGCAATTTTTGATTTTGTCATTGACATGTTAATCTGAACCATTTAGGAGGAAAATCCAAATAACATTTTTACATTAATCTGAAAGGAAAAAGGAAAATAAAATCACATAGAAAAACAAAGTAAATCATGTCCTTAACATTTCAACTCATATGCTTTTATCACTCGTAGGGAGGCAAAGTTTCAATTTGTAGGAGCAGGGTCTAAACATTAACTGATTTGTCCCAAATTTTAAATTTAATTGTATTTATACCTAACACGAGATCAAGGGAGGAAAAATTTTCGAAAAAAAAATTTTTTTTTAATGACCCACCCTACTGCGCATACAAATTGTTGTGACAGTACAGTGTTACTTAGTGATGAACAAAGGCTCTGTTCACCACAAAGAAACTTTTATCTTTCCTTGCATCATACACCAGAAAGGAAGGAAGGAATATGAAGTATCTCAATATGTTGTGGTAATATCAGCTTTTCGTTTTTTAGATCACAGCTTGCTGTTGCCTATTTCTCGCAGGAAAAGTGGAAGAGACACCAAAGAAATGCAAAGACATAATAAAAGTTACGAAGACTTTCTTGACCGATAAACAGTTCACGCAATTTGGGGATGACCCAAAGGTTGGTATGCCTTCTTTATGTTTAGTGTAACAGATATATTTACAGATGTGGATTAATATATAGTCCTTGTTATTCCCCGAAAGAAGCAGTTTTAAAAGAATGCGATGACGTTGATAACAGATACGACTAAGTCGTCCTGGGACATTAGTTGAATGCTAGCTGTGGCAGTGCAGTATTATTTAGAGATGAATTTTGTCCAGTATTACCTTAAGGTTTCTACGGTCCTCAAAAGTCCTTATTGTGGGTTTTCATTTTTTTAAGGGCCCTTAAAAGTACTTTTTGTTTGTACAAATTTCGTATTTTGTTCTTCTTTGAAATTGTAATGCAATCAATGTGAAGATCCAATCGCAACTTTTCTACCTGTTTCGAATCTCAGTGTTCGATATTCAGAACCAGCATCAATATAATCCAGAAGCAAATAACACAACGAAGACACCATTAAATGTTGAAATCTTGAGTTACTACAGTGTATGTCCTTAATTTCATCTTACGTAGTTGGTAGTGATGTGGTGAAGGTGTAGTATGGTTTTAGCAGATCTTAATCCTTATGAAAAGTCATTTGGGAACATAGAAAGTTCTTAGAAACTCCCCCTTTTTTTTTTACCTTAGAAAAAAAGTGGAGATGTTGTACCTAGACTAATTCTAACTATTATCTACAGATGACATGATCCTTGTTCTGTATTGCCTAGAGACAAATCCTGTCGATTACATAAAGATAAATATTGTTCAATATTATCTAGAGATGAATCTTGTCCAATATTACCTAGAGAGGAATCTTGTCCAATATTACCTAGAGAGGAATCTTGTCCAATATTACCTAGAGAGGAATCGTGTCCAATATTGCCTAGAGAGGAATCTTGTCCAATATTGCCTAGAGAGGAATCGTGTCCAATATTGTAGAGAGGAAGTGCCAATAGCCTAGAGAGAATCGTGTCCAATATGCCTAGAGGGAATCTGTCCAATGCCTAGAGAGGAATCTGTCAATAGTACCTAGAGGAATCAGCGTGTCCAATATTACCTAGAGAGGAATCGTGTCCAATATTACCTAGAGATAATTATTGTCACTTGTTACTTGCAGACGAATTCCATCTATTACATAGACATGATTTTTGTCCTCTATTATTATTTAAGATCAATTCCATCTATTAACTAGAGATGAATTCATCTGTTATGTAGAGATGAATTCCATCTATTACCTGAAGATGAATCTGCCATTATTATGTATAGACAAATTTTATTAGCTAGAGTTGAATCTCCTCTAGTGTTAGAGACAAATCCTGTATTATATTACCTAGAGATAAGAAGCTTGTTTGTCATAATATGACCTGATATTTCTCGTGTTATAAAACACAAAGGAAAAAGAAAGGATGACATATGATACAATGAAAAAATACCACTTCTTGTTAATTTGTTCCCTCTTTGGATTTTAGGTTACTGGCATTTCAGAATGTATATGCCGTTTGTGCTTCACCAATTTAAGGAACTCCTACTAATCAAATTAGTTAATTTAATTCTAAATTAATTTGGTTCTTTTTAGGAAGAAGTTATGACATTAGAAAGGATACTTCTTCAGACTATTAAGTTTGACCTGCAAGTTGATCATCCATATGGATATCTTCTGAAGTATGCCAAATGTCTGAAAGGTATATATTTTTTCTCTCTCTTTTTAATTAAGTTTATATTGTAGAGGAAGTGTAGCACATATGATCATGCATACATATAGGATACATATGGATGATACATATGGATCAAGCACATATGTTTGATCATCTTCATTGCTTTTGGCACTATGAAGTAGGACACGTATAATAAGTTATTGTGATAATGGTTCCCTTTTAGAAACTGAAGCATTAAGAATTTAATAGTTTTACGTAAAGTTTCAAACTGCATTACAAGCAGTTTTCCCCGGAAAACAAGCTGATTATTAGAAAGTGGTTTTTCAATACTTAAAAATTTGATGTTTCAATTCAACTGCGTGAAGAATCATCATCAGAAAAGAACAAGGGCAAAAATTAAAAACATCAACAGTTACTTACAGATGCAATATTTACATGTATTAAAAGGTATTATTTTAGAAAATTACAATGTAGATGGAAGTCAAAGCCAAAACAGGAACTTTTTTTTACTTTCACTAAGGCTTTCATGGCATCCTGTAGCAATTTTACTATTTCAGCACTTTGTGGGATATTTTGCTTTGTTAATTTTTAAAACTCTATGTTTCAATGCAACCTGTGTGCATCATCAGCAGTAAAAATTTAAAATCATTAGACTAAAAACAACCGACCAGGGTCCTTCTGCAAACAGACTTCTCACCTGGTTGCTCGGTATTTTTTTTCCTCGATTTCGGCTTTAACTTGAATCATAACATGTATCAACTGGTTTAAACGATGGCCAGAGGTGATTCCCATGAGTGATCAAACTGCTGCAAATGTGTCCGAAGCATTTATTTTATTGGATGGATTTTGTGATTCGGAGTTTGTGACTGCATCACTTCCGATCATGGACACGAATTTTAAAGTGATACTTTCTTATTACTCACCAAATTTCTTGGTTTTGAACCAACTTTCACTACCACTTTTAATTCAAAATTCAATTCAATGGTCGAAAGATTCCATGGACAACTAAAAAGCTCAGTTTGCTCTCACGTTTATAAAAAGTTGCGTTGAAACACCACAGTTTCTCATTGGGAATTCGGTTGATTCTTAAAGACAATACTTCAGCATCAATTACTCAACATATGGATCGCTATTGAGACTGTCTGGTAAAATACCCTTGATAATCTTGGACATTATACGTAATGAGCATGAATATTTGAAGTTATTGCAAAATCAGGTACAGAATTTACGTCTTCTTCCCGCATCATGTCATCCTGAATCTACTGTCTTTATTCATAATAATCTCCGGCAGTGTGGCCACATATTTGTACATGTAGATGCTATATGCCATATACATCGACGGCCATGTGACGGACTGTGCCGAGTGCTATCCAGAGAAGATAAATTCTTTAATGTTTTCATGAAAGGTAAGAGGAGGGCAGTATGCACATTGACAGACGTAAGTCTGCATTTCTTTTAGGCTTACCAGTAATTATTAATATATCTTCAGAATTTCTACCTCTCAAGATCCACATGGAGCTGACAAAATGCCACCCTTAAATATTACAGAGCAGGGACATTAGACTTCCTGAACCGTTTTGTACCTGGAACATGCGTATGTCCCAGAAACTGGAGCGGGAGTACTATGGAGGCGACTGTAAATAGAACTCAGCATCTCCCAGCAAAGAAATATTAATGATATTTTCCCATATGATGAGCACAATGTTTGCATGTAATCTCTGTCCCGTTATTGGTCCAATAATATCCATTGTAAGATCAGTGACTTCACCTTGTGACCCTGTCGATAACGTGAGGAATGCGCTGCCTTCTTGATTAGACATTCATATTCAAGTTGAGTATTAAACTCATCCTTTAGAATTTTTTAGGTGTAATGTGCAGTTATTAAAGTTTCTTCTTCTTTTGCTCAAAATGGTAATTAACTTAAAATGGTTAAATACTGCAGGCTGTTGGAACGAAGGTCATTCCCTTTAGAATAGTAGTTCCCAATCTTTTTTCAAGCCACGACCCACTTTTATAGTAGCCAAGTAATCCGCGACCCCCTTTTTATAGTAACGGAAAGATCTGTGATCCCCTTTTATAGTAACCAAAAGATCTGTGACCCCTCTGTCCGCCGCCGACACATTTGTATAATAAAAGCATTTTTAACAAAGTAAAGGAAACACATTAAATATAGAATTATATTAATTATATAATTATAATATGTTATATATATTATATTAATTATATATATGTTTATTGCATTATATATTAATGTATATTAGAAGGTTAACAAATCATTAGTAGAATATAGCAATATGCATAGCCATATTTGAAATTAAAAGCATTGAAATATTTGGGTAGAAATGCCATAAAAATAATTGCTGCGACCCTCAGAAACCTGTTCGTGACCCCCAGGTTGGGCCACTACTTTAGAAGGTAACGTTATTTTGATCTTCTTTAGAATTCTCTATTTTGAAGAAAGAATGGAACTCGAAAAACTTGTGAGAGATTTAGGAAAGTGCATTTTGTTCAAGTTCAGTGGGGAAGATTTACCTAAGCCACTGATCATCAGTTTGTGTTAAATGGAATTTTATGTTAGCAGTGCTCGCATTAAAAGGAACAAAAGTGTGGAAATTCCTGTACACACCATTTGCAGGGATTTAGAATTTTCAGCCTGTGTTAAAAGTAGTTTGTGTCATCTAGGTTTGACTACATATATGTATATTAGAGATGTAAAAACTGGGGAATAAAAATTAAAAGGAATGGATATTTTGGAAAAAAGTTTTTCCCTCCTCCAACTTAAAAAAGCCAAAATTACCCATGGAAATTTTCAAAAACCCAACCCTAAGGTTATTATGAAATTTCAAGGATATCCCATAAAATTAAATATTTTATTATATTATGTTTAACTTTCTACATACACCGAGGCTATGTTCTAAGTTATTTAATCTCATTATAATAGTTTAGTTTGAAAGTTTTTAGTTTTAAGGAATAAACTATTATTGTAATTTATTCTACTTATGCAACTTGGGTTACAAAATTCAGTACACGTTATCAGTACCATTTATTTTATTCATATATAAAATATATTGTAAGATATTATTACCCTTCACAAGGATATATGCCAAATCATGGTCAACACAGAAAAGCCTCCAGAGATTTTTGTGTTTTTCATGGGGAATAAACATTAATTAATACTAATTAATAAAAATATTAATTAAGAATAAAATAAATAATAATTGTATAATAGAATATATTATTGAAAAGAGTCCAGGACCTTGAAAGAGCTTCAAAAGTTTTCTGATTGCCCTCAATCACCATTACTCGATATACTTTCACTGGCACCATCTATATCTTCATCATTATACAAAGAGTTGGGAATACTACTACTACTACCCAGTTGCATAAAATTGAGGTTGCTTTTTATTGCAATCAGTTTTCAACTCTGTCAACTTTAAGACGGTTGCAGGATTTGCTGTGAACAAACCCAAAATCTGACCACTTGCTGCAGAACTTGACGGTAGTGTCAGAATTTTGGTAGGTAGTTTGCAAAGTGGTTGGTTAGCACAGAAACCTTTCCACCAAGTGACTGGGGATGTATTCTTTGCAGATTCCTAAAGCACTTTCATTGATTACAAGCCCATTTGGGTTCTATAATTCTCCAAGATTAGCTAACGAGGACCTCCTCCCCCACCGGAGTTCACAGGCGAAATCTGACGAATTTAATTCAGTCGTAAGTAAACACCATAAGAAACCTAATACGTGAAAATTATCATCCATCTCCTCAGATTAATGATAAAAATAATTAATAAAGAAAGAGTTTGGGTTGAGACTTCACCATTTGGTGTCTTCTAATTTCTTTCATAAATAAATTTTAAAAGGTGCTTGTAATAGGAATTTTAGTATAAGTTGACATGGAATGACCCAATAATAATGTAAACAATACAATGCACAATATATATTTATAACTATGGTTGTTTCTATATATAAGTTTTTTATGGAACCATTGACTTTGATTATCGAGGTTTTACTGTGCGTGTGTATTAGAAAAATGTATTAAAATAAATAATTAGCAAATTTGTTTTTATTCTTTAGAAACAATTTTTTAGACTTTCGTTTAAAAAATTTCTATCTTGAAGATTGTTACCTGCACAGCTTAACATAAATCACTTTCCTTATGGTGTCTCGTGTTTATATCTTAAATCATCATTGAAAGTCTAAAAAACTTTCTCGCCAAAGTTGAATATATGAAATAAGAAAATAAGGTGCAGTATTGTGAAAACGAATTGCCCAGAATAAATGTCTGTGGACAGCAATTGAAGCGACTTTAATCCAATAATGTATTGTTGGGATGATGTATGATATATATATATAATAATTAACTTGGAGCTAGGGACATGATTTTCAGGCTTCTAAGCAGTTTAACAGATCCCTCCCCCATCTAATTATGTCTAATAACAAATCATGTTTGTTAAATCACTAAAATTCTACGTCAGGCCCCTGGACATTTGTCCCCCGGCTCTGAATGAACTTGTGTGTTGCATTGATTTCTATTTACATACTACCATTATTAACATGACACCACAATGTATTTTATGTATACTATATGTCAAAGTATACATAAAAACTAAGTATAGAAGTAGTGTGTATACTTGTGTTATTTTTGTAACATACAATTTATCACAAAATTTGATTTTTTTTCTTCTTTAAATTAGGTGAAAAGGTGAAATTAGAGAAAATGGTTCAGATGGCCTGGACATTTATCAACGACAGGTAATTAATCATTTAATCTTGATTATGTAAATTTACCACAAGTGGGCCAATTAATATTTGGCTCACCCCACATGCCTTTGCGCCAACGTGTGTCATCTTCTGGTTAAGTATTGACAATTCTTCACAGATCTGTCACATATGATTTAGAAGTGTAGTTTTCATGCACAGGAAACGGGGCTTGAATCTGAACCTCGGCAGTCTAAAATTTCATATCGCGAACTGAATTTGCGTCTCTTTGGCCAACTTCGTCACACCCTTGCACTTCTCAAGCTGTTTTTGAATCCACGAATTCATTCTTCACTGAATACAAACCACACTCACACTTTTCCCCGACATGTCTTGTTTTACATGGTCCTTGAAAGTCCTTGAATTTTTTTGCCAAGTCAGGGCCCTTGAAAAGTAATTGAAAACTGCCAAAAATGTGGTTGGTCTTTGAAAAGTTCTCGTGTGTTTCTCAAAACCTCTTTTCAAGTTTTGGCAAAATAAAAAAATGGGGCATTTCCCTTATTGACAATGTAAGGTCCTTAAAAAATTATATGTTCCTTGAAAAGTCCTTAAAAAGCCCTTGAATTTCATCAGAACAAAAGAGTGGGAGCCATGTTCTATGTTGTTGGCTAGATGATTTTTGTATTCCACATGTGATTTATGTCCCACGGAATCACATCAGGTGACATGCAACAGCGCCGTGGCTGATATTCAGTTCGTAAACCAGCAATGATAAATGTAGTTTTGTTCGCCAACAGTGACAAATGTAGTTTTGTTCGCCAACAGTGACTGACAAATGCAGTGTTGTTCATTTGCCACGTGGTAGTCAAGGCAGAGCGAACCATAATGTGTGATGGTAACACATATATTCAAATGAAAATATATGTAAAAACCTTTTATAATCCGAATATTTTGGCAGTTTAAGCTAATTCTGGACTTAAATAGTTTGCATATGTTATTTTATGATTCATCTTTAAATGTACTTTTTCCAGTGTGTGTGTGTTTTTGAGTGAATTGGTAGTTTGTATACCACCAATATGAAACATATATATATTTTTTTAATTTCTGTTTGCATAGAAAATGACTTGTGTTCTTTCAAATCCCTCATCCATCCTTTTCTTTTCTGCCTCTGTATTTCTTCCCTACGATATTTGTGTCTAATTCTAATTGGGATAGCTTATATTTTTTACCTCTTACTATGTGTATGTATGCAAAAGAAACACTTGGGTGAGAGAGCAAACTAGAGTAGGGGACATCATTGTTAAAGTAAAAGGGCTGAAATGGCGATGGGCTGGGCATATTGCAAGAACTGATCAACGATGGACAACAGAAATTCTGAACTGGATTCCAAGAGACCACCGAAGACCTAGAAAACGTCCTCAAACTAGATGGGTGGATGAAATAAGAAAACAGGTTGGGGTGACGTGGAAGCGAATTGCTCAGGATAGGCTTGTGTGGAAAGCATTTGGAGAGACCTTCATCCAGCAGTGGATAGATAATGGTTGAATATGATGACTGTGTGTCTGCACTAGAGCCAAGCATGGACCTGTGGGTCGTATTAGGTACAGTGATAGCGCATTTGCCTAGCATGTCAGTAACTGGAGTTTGACTTAGCGATGCCCCCACCCCCCCCAAACTCAAAAAGCTCATATTACTCACAGGGTTAATCCCCTAAGCCAGGGGTTTTCAGACTTTTTCATTCTAAGGGTCAATTTTGCTTATTTTTGTTAGCTCGCAAGCTACACTGCTGTACCGACAATATGAGGACTGAACAAAAGTGGATGAGGGGGGGCAGATCACTTTTGTTGCCTTTTTTTTTTCAGATCGCTATATTGGTTTGCCCCAATTTTTTTGATCTGCCGCTGGAACTGAATATACATATATTACAATGTAACATATGTATGAAAGCAAAAAAAAACATTTACAATATTTTAAGATTTAAAATATTTAAATAAATCGAACACTACGCAGATTAAATTAAACAATAATATAAATCAACGTTTATTGGCTTAGTGATACCAGCGCCGATGTTATGGCGTGATTAGATAGTGAAACGTTCGAAAGAAAATAAATATTTCTGCGTTCGGTGGGACGGGCAATTGGAAGGTGAGGTTTAAATTCTAAGCGCAGAAAGTATTTGTTACCTCAATTTCCCTATCTCGCAATATTTTAGTATCATGATGTCAATAAACGTTGATTTGTATTGTTGTTTAACTTAAAGTATTATTAATATTTTTGTCACAACTGCAAACAATTGTTAGTGGAAAGTTACAGCTACATAAATCTCATTAATCATAATTATAATGTTTAATTTGATCATATGAATTACCTATGTATGACACTTATTTTAAGTTTTTAGGATAAATCCCATGTCATTAATTACATTTAAAATGTTCAATTTCATTATGTATGTCAGTTATTATGTTTCTTAATTGGTCGTTAAATAAAAACATCTGATTATTATTTTGTATGATTTACTTACATTGTAAATTTTACAATGTAATCAAAATAAATATTGAGGGGGGGATTGGTGGTGCTCGCGGGCCATAGTTTGGAGACGATCCCTGCCCTAAGCCATGAATTTCTCGGAAAATTGTTGACCTCAGGGCATTATGTCCTTTGTTGACCTTGCACCATAAGACACAAACAACAAATGCAATTCCTTTTACACAGAACTTTTTACATTTCGTTCAATTTTGTTTTGACCTGGCCAATTTGACAACTAATTTCTATTGTTTGATTATTATTGTGGCAAAAATGTTTCCCCAAATAGCAGAACTATTTTACTTGTTCTATGGTTTTGTTAAATATATTTACATTGCCTAAGTTATTGAGAAACGTGTGGTCACATGCATGGTCCCGATTCCAGCGCATCTGGGAAACCTGGAACTACCAAGGACTTTGAAATCCTCTGTAAAAGTCCGGGAATGTTCTTCTCCGATGTGAGTGGAAATCCTAATTTAGTGAAACTTTTTTTTTTTTCCTTTCTTTAGTCTGTGTACAACGTTAAGTCTTCAGTGGGAGCCAGAAGTGATTGCCATTGCTTTGATGCATCTTGCGGGAAAACTGAGCAAGTTTGAGGTTACTGATTGGATTGGAAGGACACCCAAGCACCAGAAGTGGTGGGATATGTATGTGCAAGGGATGACCATCGAGCTACTTGAAGGTTTGCAGATTTTATTATTAAAAAAAAAAAAAAACAAGTATAATAAAAAAATTTTTTTTTAAAGTCAATTCCTTCAATGCGCTGCTCAAATAAAAGGGAAGAAAGGGAAAAATTGCGAAAAGCAATTTTGGCGACATTTGGCAACATTTGGCTGTAATTGGCGACATTTGGCGGCAAGCATTAATCGCCAAATACACCAAAGGAAAGCAAAAAAAATTCATTTAAATTTAATTAATGAATTAATATTTGAAAAAACTGTATTAACATCAAGTGTCATCCACTACAAGTTTAAAAAAATTTATTTGAACTTGATTGGATGGATAGAAAGTATTTTATTAACGATTGAAAATTTGAACAAGATATATATACAGTAGTGGACAAAATTGTGGAAACCCTTTGAAAAAAGTTTATTTTAGAGGTTTGATGGCTAATAACACCACTTTTTTTTGTACCAATACTATAAAATTATATATCATTAGAAAGGTAATTTAATAAAGATTGTAATGCAATAACATTTGTTCAATTATCTGTATTCTATCAAAAGTTATAGCCAAATAACCAGAAAAAAGAAGCACAGCTTGCTTACATTTATATGAAGTAGCTTTCCTTCATTTGAATGTGGCCAATGAGCATGAGTGTTTACAGAGCCAATCAGGTGTCATCTTGTTTTGGCAATGAGCCAATCATGTTTTCTCTTGTTTTGGCAATGAGCCAACAGGTTACAGGACATTTATCAGTGTGTTCTGTAATTGCTATCAAGTTGGTTGTTTTTTTTTTGTGCTCTTT
>QLNU02003225.1:22690899-22783389 GCA_006491805.2 Dysdera silvatica | reverse complement strand
TTGAACATCAGATCGTCAAACAGCACTTTTGGAAGAGCTTGATAGAAGTAATCAGTACTAACCATTGCAGCAGACACATAGAATTTCAAGGCACTTGAGTAATGAGATTGTACTACGTGGGAGAAACATTCTGAATTCAGTAATTGCAGAAAACACTACGAATTTGGCAATCATAGAAAACACTTATCAATTTAGCATAATTACAAAAAACATTTATTAATTTATAAATGACAAAAAAATATTCACTATGAATTTAGTAATTACAGTAAATGCTCGTTGATTCAGCAATTGCAAAAAATGTTTACTATAAATTTAATATAAATACAGAAAACATTTATCTACTAATTTAGTAATTGCGGAAAATATTTACCATGAATTTAGTAATTACAGCAAATATTTGCTATAAATTGAGTAACTACAGCAAACAGTTACCACGAACTTATTACGGTAAACATTAATCAAATCCCCTATTAACAGGTGTGCTAATTAAATTAATTGAAGTAATGCTGGAAATACAAGCATTACTCCTATCAACTTCATTAATACACCTGTTAAGTTGACAGAAGTAATGCTGGAAATACCAGTTTCCACCAGAACACTGAAGTTTAAGCATTACTAGGTGCGGGCAAAAACAGAGCGAGTGGTTGTCTTCCCGAAAACTGTTGGTAACTCCATGTGCTGTTGATAGTTTGTATGTTTCACGGCACAAGGACAACACAGATAATTGGTTGTTTGCATTACATACAATATTTGTATTATATACAATATTTGCATTACATACAATATTTGCATTACATACAATATTTGCATTACATACAATATTTGCATTACATACAATACAATATTTGCATTACATACAATACAATATTTGCGTACATACAATACAATATTTGCATTACATACAATACAATATTTGCATTACATACAATATTTGCATTGCATACAATACAATATTTGCATTACATACCAATATTTGCATTACGCACAATATTTGTATATACAATATTTGTATTATGTACAATATTTGTATTACATACAATATTTGTATTACATACAATATTTGCATTACATACAATATTTGTATAATATACTACTCACCATACATGACATCGCCTTTCGTCCGTAACCATGCTGAGTGCGTTGGATGGACAGACAACGCATGATGAAGAGCAGACTGGAAAGCTTCGCTAACAAAAGTCTTGTTAAAAACCCCAGAACTGAAAAAGACACAAATATCATTAAAACACAGACCACTCTCACTGTTCATGTCATCTAATTTGGATAATTATTGTTATCTTAAGTTATTAAAGCACTGATTATTAATAGTATATAATTAATCAGATGCTGACTAATCATTGATCAAATATTAATTGTACCTTTCAAAAAATGTGGCTTTTTAAAATACCCTAAACGGCTAACTCTTAGATATAACTTTTGGTATTTTAGTATTGTAATATAACTACTACTATATATATACTTAACTACTATACTATATATATATACTTAATGGTATTCTAATATAACTTATGGTATTTTAGATATAACTTACTTCGTTATAGTTGATGGCCATAAACCACTATATTCCAAGAAAATTTCCCCAATCGAATCATCCTAAAAAAAAATGCAAACTTCGTAAAACTCTTCATAAATTTATTGCAAAATCCACTTACAATAAAAGACATGAATTATTAAAGTTACTTTTAAAATGTTATAGAATTTTGCCAGACATGAAATAATGACACCCAAGGATGAGGTATCCTGAAAAACAAATAACACGAATATTGTATAAATTTGTATGAACTACAAATATTGCAAAATTTTACATAAATTACAAATATTGCACAAATTCACATAAATTACATTTCATTTTCAATTACAATGAAAGTAAAATTAACAGCAGAGTACAAAATTAAAATAAATGAATGAACGTTGTTTGCAGTTTTATGGCTCAAGGGCTACAATGGTCATGATGTGCCGGGACCTACTGTTTTTCGAGGAACCTGAACCTTTTAAGGCCTAATGAACCAAACCTCAGACTACAGTGAGCAGAGCGATCTTTACGAGATCTTTGAGTAAGCATTGTTTGCACCGGTGGGAGTCAAACCCGAGTTAACGGCGCACTAGGCGAATGTGTTACCACACTGCACCACTACAGGGAATGAATGAATGAATCCATCCATCCATTCATTCATTCAAAGAATTTCAAGAACTTTGCTCTCACCTTCAATTTCTTTACAAAGGCTTGAAAGGCCGGTCTAGAAGAGAAACATGACAGTTAAAAATACTTATGATAAAACCTCAAAGTAAGGTTTTTTGTAAATAAAAGTACTTGTAAAAATATACTTAAATAGCACTTCACAAAAGCACGTTACCTAAGCATATACTTCATAAAAGTATGCTAGATAAATCTTTGAAGGTCCACATAGCAAAATTGTACGATGGGATAAAGAATTTAAATTTGTATGTTTGTGGTTTTACGGCTCAAGGACTACAATGGTCATGCTGTGCCGGGACCTACTGTTTTTCGAGGAATCTGAACCTCTTAAAGCCTAGGGAACTAAACTCTGGACTACAGGGATAATGCGATCTTTATGAGATCTCTGAGTAAGCGTTCTTTGCACTGTTGGGAGTCGAACCTGGATTAACGGCGCACTAGGTGAACGCGTTACCACACGGTGCCACCGAAAACGGCTAAAGAATTTAAGATGGGTATCCTTACAGTGGTATGTACTATGTTCTCCCCTCCAGGGCGGTAGTAAAATATTCTTTTGTTCAAAACACATACACAAAGGTGGTGGACCAACCAAGAGATGGTAAAATAGCAATGCAATGCTACATAAAATTTTTTTAATTGATTTTAAAATTTTTTTAATTGATTTTAAAATTTTTTTAATTGATTTTAAAATTTATGTATGTAAAGCATTCTAGATTGGGTAGTATATAGATTGATTTTATCCTGATATTTGAGAAATGGATGCAGCGTAAGAACTTATGCCGCGAAATCTGCCTACGACGATGCAGCGTAAGAACTTATGCAGCGAAATCTGCCTACGACGATACTGCCTATCTTATTTATAACAATAAACTGTATATAACAATATCTTTCACCGGTCCCTAGAATATCGTTTATAAACAGATTTTGCTGTATATACAGTCAAATGCTGTTGTAAAGACAATCAAGGAACCACTGAAATTTTGACGCTATGGCCAAATATATAACAAATAATTCACAAATACTCTGCGATGGGATTTCATAATTTTAACACGATAGCTGAGATGTTGCTATAACAGAGCGTTTGCGGTATATAAATTCTGCTCCAAAATTAAGCTAAGCTGATACTGTTGTTTAGAAAAGCGTGTAAAAAACATTGGTTGTAAAAAGAAAATATTAAATCGATATTCATTACTATGGGCTATGATTAAGGAACTTCTGATCGCAGGCTTTCAATTAGTCTTAAAGAATTTTCTTAAAGTCTTGAGGAGAACATGGGATTGTTTTGTGTGATTTTTCACAGCACAAGGACAGCAAAGCTCATGCTGTGCCAGAACCTACAGTTTTTCGAGCAATCTGAACCTCTTAGGGCCTGGGGAACCAACCCATCAGGCTATATTCCGCAGTTAGTCGGTAAATGTTCTTTTGAGAATTTAGGACCTTTTTAAAAAAAAACACCAAGAAGTTTTCAGAGATTTTCTAAAACTCTGAACTTGAAAACATTTTAGAAGTTTCTTAAAAACTGTGACAAGATAATTAATAAAATCCTTTAAACACCTGTATTTAGTGAACACTGAAATAGATTTTAATTTCTCTCACAAATTGCTTCAAATTACTATATACGTGACACAGTTTTCATTACAAAAATATTTGAATTAACCAATCAATATCAATATATTTCACATCAACATGGTTAATAAGGAAGTTACTATAGTAAAGTAACTATTACAATGTATTATTGAAAGAAATCGAAACTAACCTATTAAATAAACAATAATAGTACTGCAATTATACAAAATAACATGCTGATGAGGGGAAACATCTAAAAAAGACCAAAAAAATGGTCTCCCAAGCCGGATGCACCCTTGTAAAAAAAAAAAAAATACATATATATGTATTATAACGCAAACCTACCTTGTTATAATGGCTTGAGAGTATTCGCGAGTGGTATCTTTGATGACGCCACTATTTGACCTCTTATGCGAATACAATGGATTCAGAAAGATTGGAAGAACTGGAGAAAAAACAAATTTCGGTATAAATTAGAATTATTTGAATCAATATATAATTGAACTACTATACTATTGAATTATAATTCTTTATTATTAAATAAAAATTCAAAATCACTAAATAACTTCAACGAATGCAAAACTGCAATTCACACATTTACCAAATCTATCGCTTTCTCCTAAAACGAATGTATCCCAAGACCAAACGAATGAATCTAAAGAACCCATTCCCTTCAAAATGGATGCGACAAAAGCGGCCTCCCTCCCCTAATTTAGCTCATTTCTATGCTGTAAACGTAGAGAACAGTTTGACGAACAAGGGAGAACCTTACCTAAATCCCACAGTTCTCTTGATGCATTTCTACTGGCTTTGCTTACGAACAGCTCTTTACACACAACGGAAACAACTTTGGAAATCTACAAAAATAACGACACACAAATAAATAGTATTGGAATTAACGCAGCGGAGAAAATAGCATGATTAAAAAACAGTACATGTCCACAGAGAGCCAGGGTTTTGTTGCAGATCTTTGAAAAATCCTTCAGCAAGGAACTTAGCATTGGCAAAACCTTAAAAGGTGATAACAATAAAAAACAGCGAGAGGATTATATGTTAAAGCAAAGTATGTTAGATCGTTTCAAGCAGACAAGCTACTCATCATCAGTATTCAACTGAAATGAATTAAATATCAAACTCCAAATTGTTGCCATTTCACAATGCAGAAAACCTCTAATTATTGCAGTTAATTGTGCCAACGAAAACACAGCAAAGAACAAAATCACGGGGCATACAATATATGGAAAATAAGTTATTTTTGCCGAAGTTTTGGAAATTATGAAGTTTTTAAATGAGAAAAATAGAGGTAATGATACCAAAACATCGTTTAAAAATTATGTTTATAAGGTTACTAAGTAATGTTACATAATGGTGCATATAAACTAGGTATGCACATGCACATTGTACTGTATGTACTAGTGCTTATTGTTTCAAAAATACTTCAAGAGGTTTGTTTGCTTTACATTTTTCTTCCTTTCTTCATCCACCATTTTGTAACAATGAATTGAATTGTCAATTTCTCCAAGCACCTTCGAAGTACACTCAAGGTTAGGATCTCCATCCATAATCATCTGCTTAAAAAGCTCCCCAATACAATAAAACGTTTCTTCTAATTCTTTTATAGTGAATTCGTTTGCTGTTGTTTCCACTTCTTCCTCTTCCTCAGAATCGTTCATTTAAATCAGAAATTTAAATGCTATGACAGCCTCGCTGGAGACTTTTCTGACGACAGATCTGAAATATACTAGTACTAGCATCAAGCATTAGCTCCCGTGTTTGTTGACATAATGCAACATAAATTCGGTCGACCAAATAGATGCTAATTTTTACTAATTATATAATATATATTATATTACATTTTAATTTAAAATTAAAAACATATAAAATATATCAAAAAACTTTTTTTTCATTTGTTGTTGTTTGGCACCTTTAAATACCAAAATAAATCGAATTTGTTAGCGCAATATTTGAAATTTGGTATCCAATTACAAACCGCAGCAGTCGAAAACGCAATAACCAGGGTTTTCCTGTACTGTTAGCTGCATGGAAACCATGCTATCTTTTACAGACAAATTTTTACAAACAGAATTAAGCAAATAAATTTTTGAGGAAAATGAAGATGCACATGAATCAAAAATAAGTAGGGGTGGTCATGTGAATTTGGCTGATCATATAAGATACTACTACCCTTTTCAAAACTAACACAATTTCAAAATAATGGCCAACACACAAAGCAACAGGGGCGAGCTTTTGCGAACAGGAGAAGCACAATGCAAAAAAAAAAAGTGTTTCACGCCTTATTCATAATCTTTATTTCTTCTGTGTTAACATGTTTGCCTATCAACTGAAGTTAATTACATTCCTTTTTGTGAATTGTGTATGGGCGTGTATCTTTTTATCTTTAGCACCTGAATATTGAGTTTTATGTTGCGAGGACCAATGGTGAATGCAGACTTTCAATGGGGGGGAGGGGGGTGCACAGACAGAATCTGCCATGGTCTCGGAATAACGTCCTTCATTCATCATGCAAATTGAAATTTTTTACAATGAAAAATATATTTTGAGGAGGTCATGACCCCTGTAACCTCCCTCCCCCCCTGTGTCTGCCCTTGGCGAGGACAGTTTTCAGGAGATCTGAAACACTCTTGTTTGATTTGGTTTAAATTTTACGATGCAGGGACAGCAAGGGGACATGCTGTGTTGGAACCTAATTTTTCCGAGGGATCCAAACCTCTTATGGCCTCAGGAACTAACCCTTGGACTATGGTTAGCAGTTAGTTGATAAGCGTTTTTTTTTTAATGGTACAGTTGGTAGAGGAATCCAAGATAACCACATGTAGGCAAATGTGTTATCACTGCACCACATCAGGGCCGAATCTCTGGTATCTAGAGAAACGAATCGCAGAATACAAATTGATAAAGATCAATTTAATAGAATTCAAATGGCTCAATACCAATGGAATTCAAATATGGATTTTCTATGTACATATAACCTCTACGCCAGCATTTTTCAAACTGTGAACTACAGACCTCTGGGGTCCCCGAAAATCTTTATACACATTACTCGCTTGTGAGCATATAACCCACAAAATGTCATGTAAATAAAAGGAATAAATTTTCGGAGTCCTGGCTAATTTTTCAGCTAATTTTTAAGAGTATAAAGGGGTCATCTAGCAACAAAGTTCGAGAAGGGCTGCTTTACACCCTGGGACTAGCACCAGCGTACATAAAAACGTTGGGCATATTGTCCTAACGTAAGACTTACTTCAAAATAACACCCATAGCCAGCTCTCAACTCGATAATCTTGTCCCATTCTCTGAAGTTCAACAAGACAGCAGCGCAGAGTTCCATAAGGCATGTGTCATACGGCTCTGAAAAGACATGACATGACATAAGTCATGACAAATTTGTGTAAACTTCATGAGGCAATACACATAATTATAATGTTAATAACTGGTTCAATTTTAGGGCCCGAGAACGGCAAACGCTGGATCACATTACTGGCCAAACGGTACAAAATTCAAAGTTCAGTATCCATATCACGTGGGGAAACAGAAACACCTGTATTTGGTGATGCATAGACAGCGAAGATTAAACTGTGCCAAGACCTAAATTTTTCCGTTCTTCTTTAACTCGAGAAACCAAATCCAAAATACAGATTGATGGACATCGTTACAAGTACTCTGTACCAAAGAAATTAAAATCCAAATTTTTCACACGGTAAAAGAACATGTAACTTTTTGCATAAAATTTGATTATTTATATATAATGTTTTTAATCTAAGGGCGTATAATGGAGCCATAGGAGAACAAGTAGAGATGCCCTGTAGTTTAATGCACCATGCATACATGATAAATCCCACACCTCAGTAATACAACCCACATGCATATGTGCATAATATTGATAATTTAATAGAATATATATATATATATATATAGCCTCAGTTTGCCATTTTGATGACGTGTGCAAAAAAGACTGATGGAAATTACTTCAATCCAAGATTAAATTTGAATAAAACTTTCTCGCTCACCTCCGTTGTAACAGGCTAAAAATGTGAGAATGCGTTGAACGATTTCAGTTCGGATCGATGCTGGTTGGCACATATAGACAGGTGCATCAAGGACTTTGAGCAGATCAAGCTTCAGACTCTCCGCTGCCAAATAACGACTCAACCTCGGAATCTCATTTTGAATTTCCTTGTTGATGCTCCTGCACAAGTTCTGAGCCTCGTCATATTTCTAAACAAAATAATAAAATTTCGTAGTCAGTTTTTGTGTGTGTTTCATAGTGCAAAAAAACACAGCTGAACTCATGACGGGATCCATAATTTTTGTGTGGTGTTCAAACTTCCATCTTCGTGGCAAAAGGGCTGCAAACGTCAAGCTGCACATGGAACTTGTTTTCCGAAAAATCCCTGTCTCTGTTACTGAGGGGGATAAAACCCAGCATTACAGTGGGCAGAAAAATGGCGTGCGTTCCATGATACCATTGGGAGTCAAACCATGCAGTTTGATGGCATGACAGGCAAATGTGGTACCACAACGCCACTGTACAGCAGTGGACCCATATTTTTCTAAGAAACAAAAACCTCTTAAAACCAACCGTATCAACCCTGGGACTCAGTGAGCAGTTAGTAATTTTTCTTTTTCTTCACTGCTAGGTGTATGAGTCTGAATGAGTGATACAATATAACAAACTATACATAAATATAACTAATATTAATTATAAATAAAACTATATATAAATATAACAAATATGTACAAACACATCACTTCTGCATCGGTACAGAACCAAATCCGTTATCCAAGGAACTACAGCCATGCCTAGATTGGTAAGGGGGGGGGAAGAGGAAACGAACAGCACTAAGTGTTATAGACAGACAAATACGGATTTAAGTAACGAAAGCCACAATGACTGAACTAACACCATAAAGGCAAAGTTCCCAAAATATTTCCCGAAAAGAAAAGGCAAAGAAGTTTTTTGTTTATTTTCTAAATTTTCCATCGTAGGTTATTAAAGATGAGACCGATGGTTTAACGTGACATATGAATTGCAAAACATTTATAGAGGATGAAGCACAGTAGAGACTGAATTAATCTCAGTAAACACAAATGTTCCCGAGGTACAAAATCTGAAGCATGGTCCATGGAGAAGCAAAAACATGTATATTTTACCTTTTATTTCTTTAGCATAAATCTTACTTTAATGTATTGTCTCACAGTTCTTCAGCATAAAACCTGCCTTTGTGTGTTTTATTTCTTTAGTATAAAATCTAAATTATTGTGATTTTCTTTCCATTTCTTTAGCGTAAATCCAACCTTAATATATTGCCTTTCAATATACTGCCAATTACACAAATAGTATAAAACCTGTTCTAATGCATCATTTTTTGTTCTTTTAGCATGAAATCTGCCTTAATGTTCAACCTTTTCTTTTATTTACTTCAACTTAAAACCTGCCTTTTTTTCCTTATTTCTTTATTAGAAAACCAACCTTATTTTGTTGATATTCGTTTTTTTAACATAAAACATGCCTTGATGTATTCTAAAGTTTGGGGGGGGGGGACAAGTACTGCATTTATAACACATAAATTCCTGTTTATTAGGGAAGGGCACGAAAACCTGATCCCATCCCATTCAAAGCTGACATGGTGGTAAAATTACCAAAAGTAAAAACTAAACTTGTATATAAAACACATTACCTTTATAGTACGCAACTCATTCGACTTTGCTACAAATATTTGCACCATTTCCAGATCCACCATGGAGAGCACACGAGCAGATACGCTGTTCAAGAAGACAGAAACGGCCGTTGGGAGAGTCCACTAAAAATGAAAAATCAAACGAACATGCTGGCTAAGAGATTAATTAAAAACCATATCTCATTGATAAATCTAAATAACAATTCTTAATCAAGATGCAAAGTTCGGTTCTGATTTCAATCACAAACAAAAAACCACTGCGTTACGAAATTCTTGCATCAAAATTAAACAATTTTAACAAACTGGAAAACTTTCACTTGGTGTCAAAATTTCAAAAACATTGAAATTATTTTATATTTTATATCTGTAGTTTGTATTTTATGGTGCAAGGACAGCCACTGTCATGCTACGTCGAGACTTAGGGCTTTCCTAGGAATTCGAACCTCCGTTAGCTAGGAAATCAAACCCCAGACTATGGTGAGCAAAATTGACGCTGTACATTGTACAGTATTATTGAAATCAAACCTGCATTAAGGAATTCGTTAGTTGGTTTCATTTTTATGGCACAGGGACAACAAAGGTCATTCTTTACCAAACGAAGTTGCGTTAATGGAATAATAAGCAAACGTATTACCTTCATGCCAATGCAGGTCTTTTGCTGTCTGTATTTCTCCTTTTTTTTCAAATCACACATGCTTATTCGCTACCTTTTTTTTTTTTTCGCCTAAAGGTGCTGTTGACGCTATAGGAAATGTTCAATTATTACATAAGTAATATTTTGGCCATTTTACACCCACCTCTTCTGGTAAGCAAAAATTAACATTGGTTAACATAGGAAAATAAGCAACAGCAACCCACTCCCAAAGGTGATTATGTAATACTTGAACTCTCCCTAGCATGTAAAATATGCGGAGAATAGAAGGACTCGATATTCAAAAAATAGTGCTTTCCAAGGACAAGCCATTTAGTAAGGAAAAAAAGTTATCGGTTTTTGGGGAGCCATATTTTTAAACCTAGCGGGTCTTCGGGACCCAATTTTATGAACACCCAGCGACACCCCTCTGTCTATTTCTTTCTTTTCATCCATTCATTATTTGTACTTTAGGTTGGTTGTATTTTTGTGACGCAAGGTCAGCAGGGATCATTCTGTACCAAAAAGGTTATTTATGCATTAGGGTGCAAGGAGAGCTAAGTCCATATGACGCTAGAACTTTCGAGTTTTCTTAGGAATTCAAAGCTCTTTTGCCTAAGGAATTGAACCCTAGACCAGTGCTTCCCAACCTTTCTCACATTACAGCACACCTCATAAGCATAAATAATTTCACAGCATACCTTACAAGCATAAATAATTTCACGGCACATCTCACAAGCATAAATAATTGCACTGCACATCTCACAAGCATAAATAGTTTCATGGTACATCTCACAAGCATAAATAGTTTCATGGTACACCTCACAAGCATAAATAGTTTCATGGTACACCTCACAAGCATAAATAGTTTCATGGTACACCTCACAAGCATAAATAAATTCATGGCACACCTTACAAGCATAAATAATTTCACAGCACACCTCACAAGCATAAATAATTTCATGGCACTCCTCACAAGCATAAACAGTTTCACAGCACACCTCACAAAGATAAATAATTTCATGGTACACCTCACAAGCATGGATAATTTCATGGTACACCTCACAAACATAAATAATTTCACGGTACACCTCACAAACATAAATAATTTCACGACACACTATGAATGAACGGTTTTCTATTAACATAAATGATTTCTTCCATTTCATACTAGAAATTCAATTAATAAGACCTTTCTTTTGAATATTTTTGCCTTATAATACACGAACATTATAGATAGACATTCGTTTCAGGTAAGTCTTCTTATTCAGTCATAAGCAAAAAATAAACGAAACGAATGAAGTCAAAATACCCAATCCATGCATCCTCGATGATTTATATTTGACACTTTTTATATCGCATCTATGAACAAAATTATCAGATTTGACTGAGTTAAACCTTGATTAAATTTTTAGGACACTTATTTTACAAAACTATGATGTGAAGATACAAAAGTCCCCCCCCCCACTGACTTATTTCTTTGACTTCCTCTCTGTGGATTCAATTCAAATTCGGTTGTGGGTAAAATAGCTTCACATTCGTGGAAAACCTAGCTATTCGATACAGAAGTTAAGAAAGTTTTCCCTGACTTTTGAGAACGTTTTCAAATTCCCTAACAATTTTGGATTATCCAGGCTTTCCAGGGGTGTGAGAACTCTGTAGGTACATATAAAAACAACGATATTACAGGTACGGATAGCGTTTCTTTCATGACGAATAACAGCTAATGTAATATTATGTAGTAATTTACATCATTACAGTATTTATTCGCCCAGCAATATAAGGTAAAATCTCTGAAAAGCAGACACTTTGGAACACACATTTGTTTACTCTTTGGGAAAGCTAGGAGATAACAAGTATTGCGATTGGGAAAAGGGTCTATTAAACAGGTGCCCGCTATTTAAAGGTCTGTTGAAGAGATTTTACTGTAATATATCACTCACTCATTCATCGATATATTATTATTCATATATAAGGATGCATTAGTACTAACGTGTTTATTGAGAGAACATAAATTCATTTGACCAAATTTACTACGGAGCTGCGTTACAAGCAATTTGACACTATCTGGATCAGCAGTGGACAGCAATCGTCTCTCAAACAATCCGACTTGTACAAACGGATCACCTGTGAATAAATAACAAATTAAAAATTTTGCCAATCACCATCACGGTATAAAGAAAATTCATCATCACCACACAGATATAATGCATCCCCATATAGAAACGATTCATCATTATCATCATAGCCAATTAGTAAGAATAATGGTTTCTATGAAAACATTCTCATTAGTCTCTGTTTTACATCGAACGGACAACAAACGTTATGATGCACTGGGACCCACAGTTTACAGAGGAGACAGAACTTCTGCTGTTTAAGGACTTAACGGTACATATTCGATGACACTGTTGGAATAAAATTCGGGATAAAGGCATGATAGAAAAACTGACAGTGCAGGGCTGCTAAATAGTACCTTTCAATGGTTTGTATTTGACGGGATGAGAATTTCCCCCCAAAAAAAGCTTTAAACTTCTGTTGCTCAGGGCAACAATTCTTAACCTGTGGTCCATGGAGCCCTCCAAGCCCCCCACTCCTCACAGAAGGAAGTCCACAAAGACTTGAAATCTTAACCTGAACCTGTTGAACAAGGTAAGAGTCAGAACTCAACTTACAAATATATTAAGCCTAATAAAGTGAGTCTTGTGAATGAAATGCTGTACCAGCCTATTCATTGATAAATTAATTTTATGTTTAATACCGCTACTATAATCTTGAAATATTTGAACATAATAAGTTCAATAAACATGCCATGAAAAATACATGCATCGATTTATTTTTTCCTTCTGTTCAAACTTAAGGAACCTCGTTAAGAAACTTTAATTAGATATTCCATACACTTCAGAGTTTTAAATCTTAATTTAGAACTTTGAGACATTCGAAGATATATAGGAGGGTCCTTGGCAAAGGAGAGATTATGAACAGCTGCCCCAGGAGATTAAATCACCAACTATAGATTAATAGAAAAAAAAGGTAAACATTCACTAGCACACAGGATCCCGTCATTATACAATTTTATGAAATTTTCCACTTAGACGTTAAGACACTAGACCAGGGGCAGGGAACCTTTTCAGGTTGGGAGGCCGCACCGAGTTGAAGTCGAGAATCATTCAAAAAATTTTACTTAGATACAGGGGTGTGGCGATTCAAAAATTATGGGGGGGGATCAAGTAGTTTTTTAACGGATTATATGATTTGACGTGAAACTGAACGATGTATTTTGCTACCCAATGAGGGGAAGGGGTGATAGAACCACCTCTCCTACGCCACTGATTAGATGTACAGCAGAATCCCCATTATTCGAACTGCATTTAAATGAAATGGATAACTGCACTTATTATTTCAATAGACATTCGTTCAATACTTTCGGTAGAAATATTCATATTTGCTTTCTACTGCACTTCGGCCTTAAGAGGGAGACCGATATAAATGGTAGATATTGAATATGTAAAAATAGCCCTTTTGGTTTCTAATGGTTTTAATTGTGACGGTCAATGCGGGAGAATTATTTCGTTGATACTTTCTTTACCTTTTGCATTTTAAATATATTCATTTCAGACAATAATAATAATAAAGTAAATAAATAAAAAATAAGATGGACAAAATCATATTAATAAAAAGATTTGGTTCATAAAATTTAGATCCATCTAAAAGGCCACACAAGGCTCTAAAGGCCGCAAGTTCCCACCCTTGTACCAGACCCTTAGATTCTAGACATACGATGTAACAAGTTAATATACGATTTTCCACCAAGACTTTGAACGTTGACTCCCTAATATCATTATTCGATTTTATGCATATTTAGGTATGTGCTTTTATGCCATACAAACAATTTCGTGTGCGTTATGTGATTTTTTACCATGACAAAAGAAAAGAACAGCAGGAATAAACCTACTAATAATTATGGTTTATATATGAAAATTATCTTAATATAGAAAGCTCAGGTTTATTTCAAAAGCAAAGAATATAGCATTTACTTGTAAAACTTCTTTCCAATTTCAGCGTTTCATGCTTCAAAGATTGATATTTGTGACAGAAAATCTGCGTCATTTCATCTTCAGGTAACAGCGGACTCAAAATACCCGACTTTCGCAATGAAACTCTTGCAAACACCGATATCAAACACAGAAATCTAATAAAGTTCTTCAAAAACATTTTTTGACGTTGATTGCAGGTTGGTATGACTTCTTTTAATAACTGGGAAGAAAAATATTCATCACAATACGATACCAACACAAAAAACGAACAACCAAACTGATATAAATCATCGGCATTAAGCATCTGGGAAAAGGATAAACTCTGTATAAAGGTGTACAATGAAATATAAATAGTGATCATGTACATGAATTATCATTCCTATTCCATGAATGGTAATTCTTGTTCTGTAAATGATCATCCCTATTCCATAAATGATCATTCCTATTCTGTGAATGATCATTCCTATTCTGTGAATGATCATTCCTATTCTGTGAATGATCATCCCTATTCTGTGAATGATCATTCCTATTCCATGAATAATCAATCATTCCTATTCTGTGAGTGATTATTTCTATTCTGTGAGTGATCATTCCTATTCCGTGAATGATCAATCATTCCTATTCTGTGATTATTCCTATTCCGTGAATGAGAACAATAAAAAGAAAAAAGTTAAATGTTTAATTAAATTAAAAATAAATTACACTGAAAACATCATATAAAAATTGACAGTTTGTTGTTTTTGGTTTTACGGCTCAAAGACTACAGTGGTCATGCTGCGCCGGGACCTACTGTTTTCCGAGGAATCCGAACCTCTTAAGGCCTAGGGAACCAAACCCCGGACTACAGTGAGCAGTGCGATCTTTATGAGATCTCTGAGTAAGCGTTCTTTTTGCACTGCTGGGAGTCGAACCCGGATTAGCGGCGCACTAGGAGAACGCGTTACCACACTGCGCCACCGCAGGGCATGGCAGTTTGAATGAGAAATTTGGCATAAAAATGTGACGGAAAACATTATGCAAGATCGTTAAAAAATTTTTTAAAATCAAACAAATTTTATGGGTTTAAAGTAAAAAATTATCATTTTCCAGTAAAACCATTTTCAGCATTAATTATTGTCATTAAATAAATGGAGCAATGACTCCAAACAATGCATTATTTTAAAGGAATGAGAATGCAAGCATATATCTTTTTAAAGAAATGAGACTGTAAGCATATATCTTTTTAAAGAAATGAGACTGTAAGCATACAGTCTTTTAAAAGAGTGCGAATATAAGCATATATTCTTTTAAAATAATAAGAATGTATTCCCTAAAGTGATTAAATATTGCCCATCCCAATACCCAAGTACACTGCAACATTATGATTCTAGTAGAAATGAATATAATATACAGGGTGTCCAAATAATTTCTTTACACTTTTAAAAAATACGAAAAAAGAAAGGTAATACAGTGCAAAAAGAAAAAAAAAGAAAACTAGTTTTGCATACGTCTAATGACCGGGGCGAGGGATACTGTAAGATGCAGGGATATCATCCAACTCAATGAATAATTCAGTTTTCTAATCAACAGCTCGTAGCTACATATCATTGCAATAAAAAAAATTCATTTTATATTTAGGATTTTGGAAAACAAAGGCGGGCAAAGCAGTAAAGACATATTATACAGCAATGTAAAATTAGGGTTTCACTGTACGAATTCACTCTCTACTGTACATCAAGCAGTGAAAGTAAATTTTTTTGAACAAAATTAATACATACATTTCAATTTCCACAACCAGACACATGCAAGACAACTTGAATTTTTTGTTATTGAGGAACACTCTCCATTTTCACGTATTTGCATAACTCAATGTCCTTCGAAAATTGCACTGCAGATTTTATTTCTATAAATCACATAATAACCTGTGCCATCACCTACAATAACTCCATTTTAAAACGATAGCTGGAGGGTAAGCAGCATTACAGTATCACTAAATCAAAAGCTTTGAACTCTCTTCATTGTTCAATGCACCAAGGAATAAGTTTGTATCTGTTACCGTTTGTTTTATTATAGCATTTATTTCTTAAAGTGTAAAGAAACTTATTGGACACCCTGTACATTCTACAACATTAAAAAGTGAAATAAAATTACGATACTCACATCACAGAGTATTATTGAAGACCGTTCCTCGTTTATTTTTAAGAGTGAACACCAGTCTGTTGTGACTACTTTCCCATCAACAATCCTGCGCAAAACGTTCAGAAAACTGACGTTTAAAAGCAGTTCAGCATCGCTAAAAAGAAACATGACAATATAAAGATTACTCCTGATGAAGGACTGCTGCTGATGCGTCCGAAAGCTTGAGTGATCTTTTTCATTGCTATTTTACCAGTGTTTAACCTTTGTGGAAGCTAGACAAGTTTTAAAAAAGCACAAATATACCTAAAATGCTCACGAAGGACATTCATTTCCACTGAGTCCCGCAAAGACATCGGCAATTCTCTTCTTACATTGTCAGTTCTCAGTATGTTAACAGTGTCCTAATGAAGAGAAGACATTTTCAGTTTAGAAAGGGATGCTATAGGAAATGAAGTCGCATTTAATTTTTTATACAGATCAGCCGAAAGTTATTACATACAGGGTGACCAGATGCAACGGATGACTGCAGACATTCTTTTAAAGAGGTAGTGGCATTAGATGTGTTGAACCCGAGAAGATGGGCACAGGCATTGTAAAAGCCCTCGAGTTTCGTTCTATCCAACTTACAAAAAATGGAATACTGGCACTGAAAAAAAAGCACAGCAAACAATGCAAAAAAACATTAACAATGGACAGACAGACAAACAAACAAAAACGCATTTAAGAGAAACTGCATAAGAAGTCGTCATTCATCAAGCTGATAATGTTTGTGGGTTTTTTTCACGAATCTTCAAAATCGGTAAAATAATGAAACAGCTGCTATATCTGGCAAAATAAGATAACGCTTAAAAGTAAATTAATTCGTGTATAAAAGGCTGTAAAAATACATAAAAGCATTTCGCACAAAATCATTAATCGTGGTACATCTTAAGCACATTGAACATAAATTTCATACAAAATAGTCTGCAATTTTGTATGAAGTCTGTTATAAAATATAGATAACTTCATTTTAACCAATTACAATCTTAGGAATGGTTGTATTGCTCAGCTGCTTGTATACAGGGTTCGTTCCAAAAGTAAAGAGAATATTTTTTTTTTAAAATAGAATTTATTTAAGTCTTAGCCAAATATAGACTTAATAATTTTCAAAATAGGATCCTCAGGCTTCAATACAGCGAATTCAGCGTTTTTTTTCTAATGTTCATAACACTGTCCAAACTCTTCGTCTGAGATGCTCTGAAGATCCATAGTCATAACCATGGGCTTCCAAAACTATGTCCTCCTTTACTATTGGAAACAGGAAGAAGTCACAAGGGGCCCAAACCAGGGCTGTACAGTGGTTGGAGTAGTATAACGATATTTTTCGTAGCAAGATACTCCATAACCAAGAATACTGTGTGGGACCTTGCACTGACATGGTGCAGTATCCAGCTGCTGGAGATCTCGGGTCATACTCTGATGATTCTTTACTCCAAATGGTCAAGTACTTCCACGTAGAAAGCTGCATTTTCTGTTTGCCCTGGTGGCACAAATTTCTTGTGAATTACTCCTCTCACGTTTTCGTCCGTATTCCATGTCGATGGGTGTCCTTCACATAGTTAGTCTTGGGCACTCTCTTGCCCACCTTTGAACGCCTTGTGACTGTGACAAATTTTCATCACCATAAGCTTGTTTCAACATGCTACTATCATTACCCAATTTGGTCAACATACCTCAGAACTTCATCGCATACCACTGCTCACTGTAGTATTGGCTGTGATAATATGCACAATTAGGGTTTCACTCTAGAACACCTCTGAATACTTCAACAGCTCGAAACCAACTGGCGACTGTTCCTTTTCAAGGCTAACTCTGCTCACCACCTTTTCTAATGGTCATAGTTGCATAGATAAGCGGGAAAACAGCAGGGAAAAAATATTCACACTACTTTTGGAACAAACCCTATATGTTTTCACTTCTAAGGTCGGAGTTGGGCTGTACTGTCGCTTGTAGGTGTTCTATTCCTAAGGTTGCAACTTTGCTCCTCACTGTCTAAAGGTGTCCTACTCTTGTTACAGGTGTGCTCCTCACTGTCCAAAGGTGTCCTACTCTTGTTACAGGTGTGCTCCTCACTGTCCAAAGGTGTTCTACACCTTACACCTGTGCTGCCTCACTATTTAATGGTGTTCTACTCCTAAGATCACAGCTCTGCTGCCCTGCTACTTGAAGATATTCTACTCCTATGGCCACAGTTGTCCTACCTTGCTATTTGAAGGTAGCCTACTCCTAAGGTCATAGCTGTGCTGCCTGATATTTGAAGGTGTTCCATTCCTAAGGTCATACCTGTTTTGCCCCACTAGTCGAAGGTGTTCTACTGCTAAAGTCACACTGCTATGCTACCCCTTGCTTGAAGGTGTTCCAATTCTAAGGTCAGAGCAGTGTTACCATTCACCAAGATGTTCCGCTCCTAGCGCCAGCGCAGCTGTCCAAAAATTCCATTTAGCAACTAAGGTAGATCGGAGAATATAAATATCACTGCTAACAAAGCTTAACTTAAAATTAGAGTTTGTTTAATGTTTGTGGTTTTACAGTGCATTAAAAATATCCTAGTTTTTTTGAGAAATTTGAACCTCTGTAGCAAGGGAACCGATTGTTTGTTGTTTTATGGCGCAAGGACTACAATGGTTGTGCTGTGCTGAGACCTACAGTTTTCCGAGGAATCCGAACCTCTTAAGGCCTAGGGAACCAAACCCTGGACTACAGTGAGCAGTGCGGCAAGGGAACCGAATTCAGGACCACAGTGGCAAACTTCTATAGTACCTCTAGAAGTCGAACCCAGATTAATGTTTAGTTGTATTTTTATGGCACAAAGAGAGCAAGGGTCATTTTGCACCAAACAATGCAGATTAATGTCCCGACAGAAGAATGCGTAACCACTATGCCAATGTAAGATGGTGACTGAATTCTGTTTAAAATATGGGGACAGATCTAAAAAAAGGTATTCCCCCTATATATGTACTGGGGTTGATAAAATGCATTTAAAAAAAAAAGGTTCTGCCAGCCCCGAATAATAATAATTAGGTATCTGTAAGTTAAAGGCGTAATTTTACACATTTGATCAAACCAACGAACGATTCTGTCCATCCATAATGGACAAGGTTGTCCATCCATAATGGACAGGGTTGTCCATTCATAATGGACAGGATGAATCATACAACCTTTTTGTCCCTTGAGCCTTAAAAATTCTTTCCAATCGTCATCAATTTGGTTCGTGAAAGATTTCATACACAACTACAGCAAGTAGTTTAATATGTGCTGTACTGTGAAGTATATAATTGTAAGTAAATAACTGTAGTCAAATTAAAAATACAGGAAAAAAAATACCTGTTGGTACAAACTGGAAGCTCGAATAAAATGTTGACTTGCTTGCTGATAGCGCTCTTGGAAAAAATAAAATCTTCCGAGACTATACGAAACCTACAAAAGAAGGGAAAAATAATGAAATATTCTCATTAAAATTAAAGAAAAGCAAAAAAACAGAAGTTTTGTTAATTGTTATAGGAACATGTGGAAATGTCTATGGAAAAATGTAGAAATAATAATTATATTAAGTTGTGGAAATTATTGTTGCGGGAATACGTTGGAATATTCGCTTCACGAGAATGTAGAAATAATCGTTAAAGCAAAACCTTGAAGTAATTGCTATAGAAAAACACACTGAACATCAATACTACTACTACTACAAGACGCAGAAATAATGGATATGAATAGGCCATGGAAATGGTTGCTATAGGAAGATAAAATAATTAAGAGTGATGGGAAGGCATGTAGCCAAAATGGAGGGGCGACTGGGGCAAAGCAAAGGACACATGGGGATTGTTCTGTATATATAAATAGCTCTATGGGGCAACTGGGGTCATACCCCTGTTGGCCCCAGCTTGGCTACAGGCCTGGTGAGGGGACATTATCGAAGATAAGAGGAACATTTAAAAGTGGAAAGAGATTTAAAAATGCCAATACTGTAAAAGATTTTTTATTGCTTGCATGTCTTCTGTCATTCACAGTCAATCATTTTACCTTCATGTTCTCTGATTATCTAGTCACTTACACAGGGTTCACAGTCACATTAACAAAAAAAAAAAAAACCTCCCGACTTCTCCAGTGGTCTTCCCTGACTTGTCTCGCAAAATTCTCTAATTTATCTGAGATGGCTTCATGTTTGTGAGACTTATTCGATACAGAGGTTCGGGAAGTTCTTCGTAAATTGTCCAGGTTTGAGCAGAAAATCTCATCTTCCCCTGATTATTATTATTTCAAATTCCCCGACAATTCCAGGTTTGCCATGTGCATAGGAATCCTGCTTGCACTTTCCAAAATTCACAAACAATTACTTATTCTTTCCAAAATTAACGAACCTGGCATATAACTTCATCATTCTGTAACGTGGTTCCCTGGTCCCACCTATAAAATGGGCTACAGTTTTCATTGGAGACGCGCGTAAAGCATCTCAAGAGGGGTAACCGCACAATTGATGGAGCTTGCACACAATCTTCCAATGTAGCAGAGGCATCTTCACTTTCCTCGTTTACCTATAAATAAAAATAACAAAATTTACAAGGTAATTATTACACTAGATTAGCATGGACTCTTTTAATTTATGCAAATTCTTTAATATATGCAATTGACTATATACCTGATGAGAATTCTGTTATAGATACAATCAATGTAAGGTATTATGAATCTTTACAGGGATAACACAATTGCCACATAGTGGTCCACACAGAAAAGTCTCCAGGGTGAGTTTTTTGTGGATTTTTTGGGGGAATAATTATACGTGAAAATTCCGACACCCACGTTTATTAGCTCACACTACAGCTTTTTTGTTTTAGGAGAAAAAGAGATGCCGTCCTCACCCTGGACTCAAACCAGAGTCTTTCCGTTGAGCCCAGAGTGTTTTGACTGCTAGATGAACGAGGACAGGAACACGCTCGCTTTCTACGTATCTAAGATACTATTACCCTTCACAGGCATAACATAATTGCCATGTAGCGATCAACACAGAAAAGCCCATGGGCCGAGTTTTTGTTTTTTCGTGGGGGAATAATTATACGTGGAAATTCCGATACCCATCTTATTAGCTCATACTAGAGCTTTTCGTTTTAGGAGAAAAGGAGACGCCGTCCTCATCCTGGACTCGAACCAGGGTCCCTCCGTTGAGCTTGGAGTGTCTTGAACGCTAGACGATCGAGGACAGGAATGACACTCTCTTTCTCTGTATATAAGGATGTAAGATATTATTACCCTTCACAGGGATAACACAATTGCCAAATAATGGTCAACATAGCAAAGCCTCCGGGGCGAGATGTTTTGCACTTTTTCTCCTAAAATAAAAAGCTCTAGTATAAGCCAATAAACATGGGTGTAGAAATTCTCACATTTAATTATTCCCCCATGGGAAAAAAACTTGCCTCGGAGATTTTCTATGCTGACCACTACATGGCAATTGTGTTATCCTTGTGAAGGGTAATACTATCTTACATCCTTATATATGGAGAGAAAAAGCATTTTTCCTGCCCTTGTTTGTTTAGCCGTCAAGATACTCCAGATTCAACGGAGGGACCCTGGTTCGAATCCAGGATGCGGACGGGATCTCTTTTTCTCCTAAAACAAAAAGCTCTCGTATGAGCAAATAAATATGGTGTCGAAATTTTCACTTATAGATACAACTGATTACACCTATTGGTTATATTCACCATATATTCAAGCTAGTCAATTTAAAAAATTTTATTACTAACATCAAGAAAAATATTAAATAACATTTTAAGGAATGGAAAAAAAAAGAAACTGCAATTATCATTGAAGACCGACTTTGTACCTTTCTTATGATGTTCTCGACAATAGCAGGAGAAACTACAGCAGGATCGTTTTGGCCAGGACTGTAATAAATAAAGAAATTATCAGTGCTTCAGTTCATGAAAAAAGGATTATTAATATATATATCATATTCATTCTCAACCCATATCTATCCACTGCTGGATAAAGATTTCTCAAATTACTTCCCGTCTTCTACCTATATATTGTTGTTTCGTAAAGTTGTGGTTTTCAAATACAATGAAACCACAAGTTTACATAATACATTATTCCCACTTTGGGTGTGTTTATTTTTTCCAAAATTCTAAATGTGAAATAAATTACAATGAAACTTCGATGAACAGAAATATTTTAGAAATTGAAGAAATAATCAATGATGGACAAAATGTATTGTGTATACATATTTCTCGATGACAGAAATTTTCAATTAAGTTTTTTTTTTTTACTGCCTTTGGTTTTGACTTATCGAAATTCCATTGTATTAATTAAAAAAGAACACGACATCGCTATTCCTTGATTTTTGCACAACGTGTGTCTCCAATGATTTCCAGAAAAATGCAAAACCATGGTTTCACTGTACATGCCTATGATTGTTATTAAACGGTATAATTTTAAATTAAAATGGTTTAATTGGATGACATATTTAATCAAATGCAAACACAACATAATTTTAAAGTAAATAATTAAATAATATGAATTTCATTCAAATATTTCAAAAAGGGAAAAACTGAAGCACTTTGTTTAAAACTCACATTTGAATGTTCATTCCCCTGGGACATTTGGGTGAATAACTGTCTTCAACAACTGCTTGCAAAATCCTGCAATTAAAAATAAGAAACAAGTTTGATCACAACATGTATAAAAGCAAGCATCTTCTTCTATTAAATCAGAAAAGAGTAAAGTCAGCAAACAGGCTAAAAATTCAAATCATTATTGAAATCACAAATTATTCAAATTAATTTTATTAATTTCTGATAAAATTATAATGAATTAGAAAAATTGTCAGAAATGAATTAGAAGTTAGTCAGTAATCAGTCAAATTGTCAAAAGTGAATTAGAAATTAGTCAAATTGTCAGAAATTAATTAGAAATCAATCAGTAATTCGTCAAATTGTCAGAAATTAATATACTCATTGCAAAAGTATCAACATCTAATACTTCATCACAGAGTTAGTATATCAGACTAGGGAAAGCCAGCATTCTATATTTTGCTTACCTACGACTCAGTAAATAGTTAAGCTTCGTTAAGTTCATTTTGTCCACAATTTTATCCATTTGTTGATATTTTAACCAACTTTTATTTTTTTATATCTAATTTGAGCGAGCACATCATTAAATTTTACAAAGTGGTGGAAGTGTTAATTGAAAGCTAGCCAAATATTCAGAAATTAATTAGAAATTGGTCAAATGGGCTTAAATTGTTCTAAATTAATCAAACTATCAGAGACCACGAAAGTAATTTAACATATTTATATAAATCTAACACTACGTAGATTAAATCAAATAATAATATTAATCAACGTTTATTGGCGTAGTGATACCAGCGCCGATGTTATGGCGTGATTAGATGGTGAAACGTTCGAAAGAAAATAGGACATCAACGCGTGAGTGATACAGCTGATGTATGGTGATTAGATGATGGCTAAAAGAAATAGGGAAAAGGCGTGGGTTCCAGGTCCCACCGATAGAAATATTTATTTCTTCGACGTTCACCTCTATCATGCCAACTCGGCCGTACATAATAAACGCTGATTGTTGTTTGATTTAATTTAACATAGTTGCTACATATTTTATTATTAAAAAAATATATATATATACACTTGCCATATGTAATACAAAATGCGAGCGAAAAGACCATCAGGGCTAAGTTGATCAAGTCCATTTTTTGATAATATGTTCTTTTCTTTAATTTCATTTCCCGTTACTTTTAAAAGTTCCCAAAGCAATGCCTGTTGCATATGTAATGGTAATCTGGAAAAAAAAAATATATATATATATATATATCAAAACCACAGTGAAAAATTCTTTTACACAGCAGACAACAGCAATGTGATATCATTACATCTTTACTATCTAGCTTATTAATGAATTAATAAAAAAAGCAAAGCCAATAACTTCACTTACTTCTTCCGCAGCAAATTTAAATCCCATTTTAAAAATGCTGCCACTTTTAAAGCCAGTAATTTCAAAGCCTGCTTCTTCTTATTTTCCGGTTCATCTGCGAAAAACCAGCAATGATTCACATATGTTTTATACACCATTCCTCTTTCTTTTCATTACTACTTTCGTCCTTGCGAGAGCTCTTCTCATAAAAGTTAACTATTTACACACAGAAAACTTTCCATTTTGAAAAGACAGTTCTCTCTCTCTCATCATAAAACAGAGAACCGAGTCTGCTTATACAGAAAACTGACATTATATTGAAAAAATAAATTAATGAGTTTATAAATTTTACAGTACAAGGATGGCAAGAGTCATGCGACGCCAGAACCTAATATATTCCGAGGGATCTGAACCTCTTAAGGCCTAGGGAAGCAACCCGTGGACTACAGTAAGCAATTAGTCAACAAACCCTCCTTTTTTTTTTATACACAGTTGAGAGTTGAACCCAGGATAACCACACGTTGGGCGAACACATTACCATTGCACCACCACAGGCCCTGAGAAAAAATTAACACACTTTTCCTAGAAAGGACTAAGACTTCACATAGAAGTCTTTGTCTAATCATTCACGGACCACCGAGAGTCTTTAGTTACCAGAAACTACTAGGTGAGGGGTCAGACAACTTTCCCCAAGAGAAAATTGAACTTGAGAAATATATTGTCTAAAATGAAGACTTCCAACTTTAGTTAACACTTTACCTACCGTTGGCGCAGTATAGCCCAGATGCTCTTGCGCCATAAAACATCCAAACAAAACTTTACCTACCGGAAGCCTATTACTAGGCTATTTTTCACCAATGCTTAACGGCCGGCAGCCTATTAATTGGTCTTATGATTGCCAGCGTTTACTGTCCGGAAGCCTATTAATTGGCACAAATGCCCTTTTGCGAAGTATCGCTGTTATTTGTGAAGAACTCATATAATCTGCACTCGAATCGTTCAGTCTTTTCGATGTATACATTTCAGTTGCAAGCGGTAGGTAAAGCGTTAATAATATTGGGTCCTATTAGCTTCTATCATTTGCAAGTTAATTAATTTTAACTCCATGCATTATCAATAAAAGATTAAAAGCATCTGGTGTCACGGTTTCACATTCCAATACAGATTTCTTAAATTACTTAGGAAGAACTTTACTTTTGAAAATTTTATAGTCGACATGAAACTATCACAGACAGGTACTTTTTAGAGCCGTGGGGTCAAGCATGTTATTTCATTCATTTTTCTTCTGAAATATATCCTGAAATTTCTGCAGACCACTCGACGGGCAACCACAGACCACAATTTAAGAAACACCGACCCAGAGAAATCGAACCACAAAAACTATGGACCAAAAGTAAAATAATATGTTGAAAAATTGAACTACTTACCTTTGGGTTCCATACCATCGATAAAGTTCTCATCATAGATATTGGGTGGGCCGAAGACGGGCAATATCGCTTTTCCATTATTGTTGTTAGCACCGTTGCTTTGCTCATTCCCAGGAGTTGAACAATTGGACAAAAAATTAATAATGAGTTCTGTTGCAGAAGGATCTGGAAAAAACACGTTACCTTCATTATCTTTTGAAGCAATACATATAAAATCGTTTTTTCTACAAACCTCTCCAACCCTATACATGTAAAGTCCTTATACACGAAAGTAATACAGTCAAACCTGTTTTATCTCGAAAACCTGTATAGAATCTTCTACGTTTCCCAGCAGGTTCAGCCTGAATTCAACGTGTATTTTCATGTTTATCTTGAATAATTTTCTTCCAAAATCTGTAGATCTTGAATTATGGACTGAATACAAATTCAGAGCTCACGACATCATGTGGGTGGTAAAACAGAAAAATAACAGGTGCAATTCGCATATTCCTCGGAAATCTATAAAAGGACTACAAGTCCTTTCGGCGCTTTCAGTAGGCACTGGGAATTTCGGACAATGGGGGGGGGGATAATAAACAACCGATTGATTTTATCTTTCTTCTCTTGGAAACTGCTTCTTTCAGCTTGCGAAATTTGAGGTGACCAAGAACACAGGAAGTCATTTCATTGTATGCAATATTCCACACGCTAGTTAACCTCATTTTGCAATGTTAACAGACACAAATGGCAGGCATGAAAAGAAAGTTGAATGTTCTTTCGGTTGAAGAAAAAATGAAAATTTTAGATACTGGCTAGGGTGGATTTGCCTTTGAATTCTATCCTTCAGAAAAACATTCAAAGAAAGCAGGACATCAGAAGCTATTAACAGACTATTTTTATTAAGATATGTCAAAAATGTTTTATCTATGCCTCTATAATTGTAATTAATAAAATACCTTGAATAAGATCTGCAGGCATGTTGCCAAGCTGGGGCTAACGGGGGCCAGGCCCCAGTTGCCTATCAAGCTATTTATATATATAAATAGAACAATCCCAGGGTTCCCGGTGGCCCATATGCCCTCTACTTGCCCCAGTTGCCCTTTCATCCTAGCTACAGGCCTGAAGATTTGTATATGTAAGAACCTGTGTATCTCAAACCCCCCCTCTATCTCAAATTTTTCTCTTCCTCGTGAGCTTCGAGACAGACAAGTTCAACCGAATTTATATATGTAATGTATTAAAAAAAAAAGTGTTTTGATGACACAAGGACAGCAAAAGTCATGATACATTGGGACCTACAGTTTTCCGAGAAATTCGAACCCCTGTTTCCAAGAAACCAAACACTGGATTATGGTGGGTGTAAAAACAGCATGCATTCTATGGTACTATTGAAATCAAACTGGTGTAAATGGCATGAAATATGAATGACTACACCACCATTATATCACCATAAGATAAACACCGAAAAACGGCGAAAAACAATTGGCCCCAAGTTTATGTAAGGATGGTGCAAGCATAGGCATAATTTTTTGGGGGGGAGGGGGGCACATGTGCCCCTCTAGTTTCTTAGAGTATAGGCAAATCATATTCCCCTCCCAGTCATGGGGATTTTTATATACATGCTCAGGTTTTTGTCCCCCCCCCTCTCCCCAGTTTAAACTCCCAAGTTAAGCCTATGTATACATATACAGGGCTCACCGAATCATTATGAGCTAACCATACTTGCCAGATCAGAATGGTATTCACCCACCTAGAACTCAAGAGCCGGCGCCACTGCACGACACGTTACCCACATCAATTCTAGCCAGTGTTTCTAGAATTGTCAATCGCCCCCCCCCCCCCAACCCTAAAAAAAAACGATAATCCTCCTCTTCCCCTCACCATGCTGTTTACAGCCTTTTTTCTTATTTTCCTGATTCCTCCTCCCCTTCCCCCCACTCCCAACCATAAATAAAAACAAATTATAATCCTCCTCTTTCTTTTCCCTTCCTCTTTTCCTCCCTTTCCCCTTCCTCTTCTTCTCTACCCTACCCCTAAAGAAGTACAAACAGAATATGCACACATTTTCATCAGCTTCCTGCACTTTCGACATTCATACTCACATGTAATTAATCCCTCTTTCATGGCACACTCAATCACATCTTTTCAGCTTGCATATATATATATATATATATATATAATCCATAAAAAATAGAACGTTTAAAATTTCCGCTGCAACGAACGAATGTGAAGTAAGCAGAAAATGGCATGTCAAACCAGTTCTCACTGCATCATAGACATGTATGTGACGTCACACTATGTTGCATAAACAAACCCTGTCTAGTCCACTTTTCAGCGATTTATAGAGAATATTGAAAGTGGGTAATGTCTCGTGCAGTTACACCCAAGAGCCCAGTAGGAAAAGTAAGTATCTTACCTACCAATTGCAAAATGCTAGTTGCTAATGGTGACCAGATGATCATATTTATCGAGCCCTAGATATATTATACAGTTGAAGACCTTGCAAATTTCTCCGCATTATAAATTTTTAAAATAATATAACTAGAAAGATTGTAATTATTGGTTTAACCAGCCTTGGGGCATATTGTCCACCTATATTGCCTAGCCTTTGCTCCTCTCACTGTTTGCTGTAATATATGTTTTCTCACAGCTGGTTAGCCAAAAAATGCATGTACAACCCTTTTCCGAAAATAAGGAATAGACACACAAGCTTTCTCATAAAACATCAGCAGAAATACCAATTGGGATATATCGAACTACAAACTCTCCCTAAAATAATGCAATTTTATGGGCAAAAACTGTTAAGCAAGACAGATTAATGTTTGTACATGCATTAGATCACCACACAGCCCCTCAAAAGATACATTAACGAGTAAGGTTGGCCATGGTTTTCTATGTCGCTTTAGAATAACCAATCATGGTGCAAGCCAAATTATTTAGTTAAGAAAACTTTTGAATCAAAAAGACTGTATTCCAGCTATGACTTTTAACCCATAAAGACATGGTTGCTGTGCTCTGATATAGAAAAAAACAAAAAAAACTAAATTTAAACACAATCAGTAGATGTCCAGCATTGATTTGCTTAATTGTAGCATAAATATAGCTACATAACGCAGAGAACTATGTCTATTTTCTGTAACACTGCATCTCCATTCTTTGAATAAATAATCGCTTTGTTGTGATAATTGCCAGCGTTATCTCCAAAACTAGCACCCTTCTGACAAAAAGTAAGGCTAAAATTTCATAACAATCTCATCCTGCCAAGCTTGTCACCAAAACTTATGATATACTCTTAAAATTGGTCTGAGAATTTTCTGTGTGGTCCATCTGCGCATCACTTCAATTATGGCTTGTCATTGGACCATTGGCAAAATGAACATCTACGATGTTGGAATAATGTTTGCAGACATTTTTATGACTCTGTAATTTTCTTGAATTAGTAAAAACCTAGTGTGGCTACCCCCACCTAAAAAAACCATCAGATAAGGAAGGCACTGCAATGGGTTGTAGGGGAAAAGCTTGCAATAGGGTAAATATGAATCAACAATAGAGTTGTCCAGAATGGAAGGCAGCACCTTCGGCGACTATGGAGTGAGATTGGTATACAGTTATGTCAGATATCACTTTAAATTCATGGTGGAAGTGCAGAACGTGTCCCATAGTGCTCCTTTCCCCTAGAAAAGAGTAGAACAGTCGCTGTAGGCAGGGTTATGACGTGAAACACCCCATGATGTATAACTGATGTCACAAAGTGGTTCATCCTCCTTCGTTGTAGTGATTGGAATTATTGTATGAACTTTTTCTTTTGTGTGTAATTGTGATTAAAGAGGTAAAGAAGTGTGGTGGAGGGTGTCATGAAAGAAGACTTAATAGTGTGGGAGTATGAGTGGCCGATTTGCAAGGATTAAATGAGTTTGTGTGTTGAGTGCCCGGTTTGCAAGGAGGAAATGAGATTCTGTGCTAGGCTTAACATGAATGACAATGTAGTGAAAAAGGTGAAATTATTTCCATCATTTCTAAGTGCCATAAAAACAATATTCCCACCAAAGAAACAAAGGTTAGTACCCCTTTTTTTGTATTTTCACTGTTTGGAGGTAAGGCTGGGGGGAAAGAAGGGGAGGAGGTAAAGGGAAGAGGAGTTGGAGGAGAGGGGGGTGAAGGTGAGGATGAGAGGGGGAAGAAGGCTGGACCTTGTAACAGGACATGAACAACATGGCGGCCAGTCAGGACACAGTTGCCAAGTGCATTGGAAACGCTTCCCACTAAAAAGCACTCTGGGACATGTTCTGTACTAGTGCCAAACTCATTTCTATTTAGCGACAGCTTAACCGATCCCATGTAGTGGTAATTTCTAGTAATAATGATGCTAATATATCGTCAGTCACGACCAGAAAGACAACTGATTTTCGCTTTTTTAAAGGGAGCAACATTTTTTTCAACTAAGAGATAAGCCTCCCTCTCCCCGTTAAGCCAATGATTGCAATAAAGAACTAAAAGTAAAGAGTCAGTCACCTGGATTGTCTTGGTTCAAATGCTTTTCCAGAAGAGAAGGGTCAAGCAAAAATTCAAACCAGGAAGCTTTCACGGGAGAATCAACTCGCGGCTTAGTGTTGAACATGGCAAGTCCATTCACGTCATTATGTATCATAAAATCTCTACATGTATCTTTCAAACTTAATGTTTATCATAAAATACTATTATGTACTATTGATAGTCATTATGCATGTAGGAAACCGAATGATAGGGCACAAGATAAAGAAAACACTTCACACACACACATTAAAACCGAAAACTAACTTTTAGTTGTCGGCGATGACTGTATTTACAGGAAAGGTGGGAAAGGTACAAATCAAAATTTCTACTCCTGCATCTTGGATGCTAGTTTCAATAATGTTATCTTGAAAAATGGTATGACTTGCTACATCTATTATTATTTATGGGGTCATATTGCCTCTTTCCTAAAAAACTTGTGGTCGTCAAAACCACCTACATAGGTGATTTTGGCTCAATTTGCATTCCAGTTGTAACATAGCTTAGTGGGGAAAACAGTGCCGCAGCAGGAGACAACTTTTCCTAAGGCTAAATAGCTTTCCCTAGGAATGGAACAATTAACAACTTGTTCCCATTTTTCATTGCTGTTTTGTCTTGTTTAAATTGCTTGCCATTTGTCATAATTTTATTTTTTGGGATGTTTCCTTATGTTTTATTCATTAATTGTGTTTAAAAAGATGGGAAGAAAATGTTTCGTTCCGTATTACATTGTCGGTTACAAATGACTGTACATCTTCATTCGATTACAGCGAGGTTTCTCTCTGGAGCTCGTTGAGGCGGTGGATAAAGTTTGATGCGGCACAGAAACAGGTTGTGACGTCACGAGTATTTCTATTTCGGTGCTGCGATTTCTTAGGGATCTTTTTTTTGGTTTTTTGGCAAGTGTCTACATTGTGCGCATTCACCTGGACTTGGCTGAAAAAGGGTTAAGCAAATTGGGTTGACTTTGTGCAGCAAATCATGGATACCTGGCACTCTTCACGAAATTCCGAGTAGCACGGAATATTTGAATCTATTATTTTCTTAGATTCTAATTGGTTGAAACGATTTGGTGAGAAGAAAGTAGAGGGCTAGCACATACATGGAAAATTATTCATTTGGCACAATTTGGCATAAAATGCTGTTTACGCCCTGTGTTTATACGCCACCATTTGGTAAATACCTCGTGCTCGTTTTATTGGAAGTTCTGCCAGTTCGACTAGTTAATTTTTCATTACTAGGTTTTTTTATCTCGTTAATTTTTCACCACTCGTTTCTTTTTAACTTGTTAATTTACTTGTTACGTTTTTCACTAATCGATTGTTCATCCTCATGCCCTCAGGCCCCAGGAAAGACATGAAGTCTAAGGCAGGAGCGGACACAAACGTTCATTGGGGGGGGGGTCAAGGGCAGAATTTGCCAGGATCTTAGAATAACACCCCTCATTTATCGTGGAAGTTGGAATTTCTTACAATGCAAAAAATAAATAAATAAATTGGGAGGGTCATGACCCCTGTGCATGCCCTTGGTCGGAGGCCCTAATAAAAAGGTTTTCCCACGATCCATCATGAAATTTAAAATTTGTTCAAAATAATTACAACCAAAAAAACATTTTTTTTTCTCTATGAATCCTATATTGTGATTGCCAAATTATTTCTTTGTAGAACTGAACTAAATCCATTAAAAAGTTTATCTTTGTTACTTAAAAAAAAAGATAAATTTTCAACAACTCCTCTTTCACCACTTTCATTCTGTTTGTTTAGTCGTTTTACGTCCTAAAGCTGTGCCATAGGGTATCTGAGACGGGACCGCTGCTTTACGCGACCTTCAAAATCACGATACGATTGCAAAAAAAACATGGCTGATATGGGGATTCGAAACCCCGTTTAGTAAGTGCTAGGTCAAGGACGGATCCAGGATGTTACTACGGGGAAGGTGGTTATAGACGAGGTGGTGGTATACGAGGAATAGTTATAGATAGGTTTGGGATGTTGAATAGTTTAAGTAAAAATTTTCGTTCTTAAGTTACATTACTAGCTTTCATTTAAACTCACCAAAATATTTAATTTAAGACAATGAATTAAAGTTGGGCTTTTCTTTAATTAAACTATATGGTTTAGGGCAGATTATAGTCGAGTATGACAGAAAGATACGCTAGTAAAGGAGACCTATACAATAACGAAAACGATAATTTACAATGTAATTAATAGAACAACTTTAAATTTAAACTACAAAAACATCGTAATTATTTTACTTTTTTTCATAATAAGCAACTTTTTAAAAAACTTGAAGTTTATAGTGCAAAGTCAAGCCAGCTTGGTTTCTTTGAAAATTTGTCAATCACTTTATTTACATCAATATGTATGTCTCTGTGGGTGTGTATTAAAAGTCTCTCTTCTGTCATCCGCTTTCGAAGCCAAGTTTAAAAGCGCGTCAACGACGAAAAAATACGTTCTGTTAAAGCAACACTTACTGGAAATCAGTTTGAAGGACGAGAAGCTTGTAGATCCGTGTGAAAAGTTGGAATCGCATTTCTCTAAGGCTTCTAAGACAGGGGGTCTTCAATCTTTTTTTATTTTAAGGGCAAGTTTTGCTTATTATGTTGGCCAACGGGCCGTACTACTGTACGCTTTGCACTGAAAAAGCCAGAAGAGCTGTTTCATAGAAAGAATTTTTTTTAAGTAACGAAATTTGTTTGCTTTCCATTTTTGATAATTATATAACATTTTTGCGAATTAATAACCAATTTGATAATGATTTACTTTGCTTTTTGGTTTTACGGCTCAAAGACTACAGTGGTCATGCTGCGCCGGGACCTACTGTTTTCCGAGGAATCCGAACCTCTTAAGGCCTAGGGAACCAAACCCCGGACTACAGCAATTTGATAATGAAGGTAACTTCTTTAATTTTTAAATACCAAGAACGCAACGTTTAATAAAGTTTTAGCTTTGATTCTGTTAAGTGATTTTATGTGAAAGTTAAGAATGAATTTCAGAATTATGTATAACAACCTTAAAATAATTCTAATAAAACGGAATTTTATGTAAGTTTCTGGAAAATCCCCCCAACATATACAATGTTTTGTATGTCAGGGCGTTCCTTTGAGAGGTCTTCGGGAACACCTAGGTTCTAAAAATGGGGAAATTTTTTGGAAATTGTCCAGATTTTTGCCAAATATGATGAAAGTTTTTGAACCATTGAGAGCAGCGTAATAATTATTGCTGTCTTAAAATCCAAAACGAGATTATAGCTACCATAGCTCAACCCACTCTTTGGGAAATAGTCAAAAAAGTGTGCGCATATGGGTTATTTTCACGAATGGTAGATGAAGCCAGATGCTACAAAGAAGAGCAATTATCACTGACCGTAAGATACATCAAGGACTTGAAAAACTTATATTAAAGTTTTTAGATAAGAGCAAATTGACTGGGATACGGATAATTTCACAATCGCATGATGGAGCCAGTGTCTTGCCAGGAAAAAATCAAGGTCTCCAAGCAAAAATAAAAGAAATACACCCCAAGCAATCTATATCCACTATTTAGCACATAGGCTCAATTTGGTGGTTGTTGATTCTTGTGTGGAAGTTCCACCAGCTGTTGGCTTCTTCAATACACTGCTACCTCTTCCCGCAGCTAGGAAACCATGCTTAACTCAAGCAAGTTCATGACATTTTGGGGATTAAGGCTGGTTTTGAACTGGGAAGTTTAAGTAGCATTAGATGGAGTCGTCGTCATAAAAACTGCAAAGCTGTATTAAGTAATCGTGATCTAATCAAAGAAGTTCTGGAAGAGGAAACCAACCAGGCTCGAGGTAAGAATTGGGTGGAGGCACTTGGCATACCGATTTCCATCACGAAGCCAGATTTTGTTGTCAGTTAGTTTGTGATCTATTCAGTGTTGGCAATAACGAACGTGCTTACCAAATGCTTTCAAACAGAGATGCAACTCTTGGTCGAGCTAGTGAAATAATAACGGGTGTTATTGCTAGTTTTGAGGAGAGCAGAAACCAATTTGATGACCTCTGGAGCGAAATCAAGAACTTCGCAGAGAAACATGAAATTTCTCTTGAACCTCTTTAAGTCTTCAAAAAACGAAAACAACCTGAAAGCATGAAAAATTATTTTATTAAGATACCTCTTGGTCAAGGTCCTTTGATGGAGCTATCGTCAAATAAAAAGCCTTCCGATTATCGGGAAAGAAACATTTATTACCAAGTGAGGCTTAACATTATTGGTAATTTTAAAAAGAGATTCAAAAATCTTACTTTGGCTGAAGCAGTTGATTTCTTTCTGCAATTAGATTTAAAACATGGAGAGGCTTTTGTAAAAAATTACAAAAGTGTTTTGAAAATCAACACTACCATCATAAATGCAGAAACTTTGGTTATTCAATATGTTTTGAAGAACAAAAACATGGAGTTTTCCCGACTATGCGGCGCATGAAGATTTGGTTAAGGACTACAATGACGAAGGGCAGGTTTTCAAATTTGGCCCCACTGAACATCGAAAGCCAAACGATCAAACAAAATGTGACAGCAAAATAGGTGCATGATGTCTTTGCAGAAAAAATCGAAAATTAAAGGTAATTTAGATACAATTTTATTTTTTTGCTAAGTTACATAACTTATCTCATTCATTTATAGCAGTGGTTCTTTAACTTTACTGGACCGTGGACCCCCAAAAATTAACTCAAAGTTTAAAGCCCGGAATTTGCATCATATGTATTTATTTCTAGTGTTTCATCACTAATTTTCACCATTTAAGGAAGGAATTTTTCGTCCCCTCATAATTTATTCTTAGCATTAAAGAGCAAATGCTCGTCATAGTAATTTTCCGAACCATTGTGGAAAACTGGGAAGACTTCGCGAACACCGATTCCTTTCGAACCGGAACGATTTCCTTCCTTCCACTGACCACAGTTAAAGAAGAGCTGACATTTATAGTAGTATTGTTTTCCCTAATATCAATTCAGTAAAAAAAAAAAAACTATGAGCTACTGGAAACATGGGTATAGCCACAATTGATATATTAGTGGACAGGACACCATTTTACTGCAATTTAAATTTTAATTCCACTTTTAGTTCAGTATTTTTATTTGCTTGATTTAGGGAGCATTTCCCTCCACAATACATAAAAATACCATAGCTATGCCTACGGTGCCTGTGATTGCTCTTTTCTTTCTGAACGTTTAATCAATTGATACAAATATAAATTTCTGCCATTCACTAGTATGTTAATGAATAAATTATAACTCTACCATAAAAAGGGAAAAGTTACATGCTCCACAAAATTTCATTCTTTGAATTAGGGATGTTTAGAAGTAGCAGGTGTGTCGATATTCCAATAATGATATAGGCGAATATCTATACGTTTTTCAGGTAAGAGGGATTATTAATACTTTTTTTAGAAATGTCAATGCTTTTTATGGAGGGCATGCCCCCGCCCCCAAAAAATGTTGTAGTTACGCCTATGTGCACAGGGACTCAAAAATGCCGTTGTCAGGCCTGCAATTAGGTTCAGCCTATTGCTACGTTTGCGTCTAATGGTTCCACAAAATGAGTTTTGTTAGCCATACCAATCATTGAAGGAATTATTCTATAGAAGAAGTCGGAGCACTGGTTCATGGAATTGTGTGTGATGGTGCAAGTACAATTTGTGGACAGTTTGGAATATGTAAATCATCATTTATGCACCCTGTTGATGAAAATCGACAGATACATGTATTTTCACATGTTTCACATCTTACGAAGTGCATAAGATTTTTTTGCAAAATGTAAATTTATTGTATATGGACATGTTAATAAATGGGAGTATTATAGCCATTTGTATACTGAGGATTTGAAAATATGTCCCGATCTCACGGAATTACATTTGAAGCCATCAAAAACTGAACTGATGCAGGGAGTTAGCAACACAGATATTTACTAGTTTTGTTTGTAACGGTCTAAGTTTTCATAGAGAGAGGAAAATTCACTCTCATGGAGTTGTATGAACTATTGAATTTGTCACAAATAAAATGTTCGATGCTCTAAATCGGCGTGTTCTAAAGGAAGATATTCAGCCTGGGGGTTTCGATTTTCGTCTAAATTGATTGGATATGAAAGAGAAAATGTTTATAACAACGCATTTTTAACAGTAAGTGCAGCAGAAGGAATATTTTACAATTATGTCTACACTAAAACTGACGTATCAGTAGCAGCTGGAGGTCAAAGAATAGAAGTAAAAGAATGGCAAACAAAAGCCTTGGATAGAGGAAAATGGGCGATAATTGTTGGCCTTGAAGTCCCTTTAAGGACTGTAGTGCCAAAGAGATGTTATAGAAAGATACATGTTTTTAAAGAACAATGAAACTGGTAAAATTATGAGAAAGAATAATATTACAGTGTTTATTACGATTTAAGGCATTGGTAATGAATGGAGACCATGGTGGACAGTTCCTTAAAATGAAGTTTTTAAAAAATAGTTTAGGAACTGGTCACAGACGATTCATATTTTATGGTCCTTTGACATTACAAGGGACAGGCCCATTTTCTGTGCTTGAAATTAGCAACATCGACAAAGAGTATAAAAAAAAAAAATGGAAAAAATTACGAACATAAGCATTTTATTTGAAAAGCTTATAGCAATAGTTAATTTGCACTTTGTATTTTTGTTTATCATAATCAAAAAGCATTGTTTGAACCTAAATTGTCTTTCTGAAAAGTAGCAACACTAATTTGTGGAAAATATTTTGGAAGTTGCAAAATAAGGGTAAAATAAAGGGTGTGGGTGTAATTAAGGGGTGAAATTTATTATGAATGCATCTTTCCATGCATTACTAAAGCTTAGCAGTACATTTATAATTATTAACGATTAGCTGTTATTAACGATTTTAGCTGTTTGTCATAAATATGGAAAGTTTCGAGGATATCTAAAGGTGATTTAGGTTGACAAATAAAAAAGTGTTATAAAAACTTAAAATTACCATTATTATCCCAGCATTAAGTACTTGTACTACAACTACGATCAGCAAGATTCGAGGAAAATAAGCTTTATTTCAATTGCTTAAAAAATTAGGTGAAAAAAAAAAAAATCGAAGTGAAAACAACAAAAATAAAAGTTCATTTTTAATTCAAAACGGTTTTTGCACTTTTATTTACACAATACAAAAACCTTGGCTTTAATATAATTGTAATTATACAGAATATATACAAGGTTACGTACATAAGAATACACTAAAAGAGTTTGCGCAAAAGGATAAGTAGCAATATCCAAGAACCAGCCTTGAGTATACAAAAACGAACGTAATTTTATAATATGACTATATTTGGAAGAAATATACAAAAAATTCTATATTTACAGTAATATTTCACATATTTTATATATATATATATATATAATAGTAAAAATGAAAACTAAATACCAATAAATGATATATAAAAGCAATATATATGTAAACAATAGAGATTGCACCATTTGTTCATGTAAGTATAAAAGGGCATTCTTTTTACTTGCACAGGGAGACTATACACTCCACTGTTACAAACTATTAGGTTCATCATCAAACGAAAGCTCTCCGTTCAATATAATAATGGAAAACGCTACTAAGGAACATATATACTTCGAAATTCATGCTAAGATCTGGTGGGGGGAGAGAGTGTCATGCACTTACATGAAGTATTAAAGAGTTTTCTTTTTCGATAAAAGCAAAATTAAAATATAGATAGATCCCAACTTAATGAGAGTGCGAAAGTGATACATATGTTCAGAAAAAATTGCATTCTGATTTTTTCTTGTAAGTTATATATAATACTATATGATATATGCCACATGATCGGTAGGTAAAGCACATTAAATGCATTTTAATCTTACGGTGGGTTTAACAGACCCCAATTGCAGGTTGATTTGTTGAAATTTGATGGCACGAAGACGACAAAGGTCATTCTCACCAAACGAAATGAAGCTGTACATATGATTCATAAAACAGGGCTCCCAACCACATAGGAGAAAAAAATTCCCTGACTTTTCCAGGTTTTTCCCTGACCTTTTCAGCAAAATTCCCTGACCAATCAAAAAATTTCCAACTACATTTTGGTTGCGGGGAAAATGGCTTCACGTTCATGGGAGATTCGACTGTTCCAAATAGAAATTACGGAAGTTTTCTCCGACTATTTAAGGTTTTGGCCAAAAAATCTTGTTTTTCCCTGACCTTTAGGGGCAATTTCAAATTCCCTGACAATTGCAGGTTACATGGGAACACTGATTTAAAAAAAAATATAAAATAGTGATTGTTATTGAATATTAGAACGTTGAAAATGTATTCAATAACATTGAAGATTGTTTCTTTGCGGTTTTATCATTGATAAATAAGGAATAACATTCGAATTAAAGTGGAATAAAAAAACCGACGTGTGTATCCGTCAAAACTTGAATGAATACTAATAAACAAAAAGAGAAAAAGCGCCCTCTGGCATTTCGTGCCTTTCGGGTTACCATGACAACCAAAATTAAAAAGTAAAGAATTAATCACAACTAACATTTCTTTGTTTAGCTATTATTGATTCCACCAGAATATAATGACAACAAACATTTTTCATTGGTTTTAACATAAGTGATTACATTGTTAATATCATAATAATAAAGTGGCAACATCATCATCTTACCTTTATTAAAATATTTTGCAAAAAAAAAATAACGAAAAAATTTGACTTTTTTTTTTAATTGACCTCCGTAAAAACGTTTTCAACTTTAAAAAAAGTTACTTTATACAAAAGTAAGAAGTGTACTAAACATACTAAAAATGAATAATACAACATTGGTGGATAAGAATGCAGCATGATTTTGTTGTCATAGATATACACGAAGTTGAAAAAAGAAGTAATTCTAATAATTCATATACAACATGATGCATGGGTCAGTTGAACACGGTTACAGATACATCTGAAAGCCTGGAAAGAGCAGAGAGAATTTAAGCACGGCAGAGAATTGGGAAGGGTGGCTGACAGATGGAGGCACTGTAATCCAAGTTAAAAGAAATGCATGCTAATACCATCGATATAGCTCAACAATGGGACACATATTTAATTTTTGAAGTTTATTTATATGGAGCAAGAAAAGCTAAGGTTATATTGCATTAGGACGTAGTTTTCCAAGAAAACCTGCTGCAAAGGTAGCCAAACTTTGGACGTCAGTGGGCAGAAGCGTGGCATGTATTCTACTATGCAATTGGGGGTTGAACGTAAGCCAATGGCATGATGAACGAGTGCATTACCACCATGTCATCTAAGGACAATGGACCCATATTTGTATGGGGAAGCCAAATGTTTTAACACAGGGTTCCACCTCACATTGAGGAAAAAATTCACTGATTTTCACCTCTGACCTTTTCAGCAATATTCCATAAGCAACCACAAAACTTTAAACTAAATTTCACTTGTGGGGAAAATAGTTTCCTATTCATGGGAGATTTAGCTATTCAAAATAGAAGTTAAGTTTTCCCTGACTTTTACAGCTTTTGGCTGAAAAATCTTCGTTTTTCCCTGACCTTCATGGACGATTTCAAATTCTCTGGCATTTCCAGGTTCTCTAGATTGCATCAGAACCTCGAGGACCTGAAGAACCACCTATCTCAGAGTTGTTAAGTATTCTTGATTTTGGCGCCATTGAGAGCCAAAAGCGGATTAATGGCATGCTAGATGAATGCCACTACACCATCGCAGGGCCATCATTTTTTTAACAGCAACGTACAAAGATTTACCAGAGTTTAGCATAATTAGTCGAATTTTGACACTATTCGGAACATACAAAATACAAAAGGTGGTGGTAAAAAACATCATCTGCAAAATTTTTTGCAGATGGTATGTTTTTACCTTCTTTTGTATATTCCGACCAGTGCAAAATTTTAATTATAACCATTTTTTACGTTATCATATTTTTAGCAAACTTTTGTCCTTGTGAACTTGCCTATGTGAAATATTATTATAAAAACCTTATTCAAAATTATTTTTTTGAAGGAGATTACTTCACAGAATGGGACTTTGAACCCTAAGTTTATATGCGTTACCCATGAAGATTTACAGGTAGGTTACCGAAATGACACGTGAAAGGAATTTACTAATAGAGAAGTGTGGAACCGATCTTGTCAGTAACCTAACAGCATGCACTTTACCAAAGCCTACAGCATGGATGTCCCTAGTCTAAGCATAAGCAAAATCGGGGGAGCTTGGGCCTTAGTGCGCTTCTCCTAGACCTTGAGACTAGTTATGGCAACACCTATAGGGTGTGAACTAATTCAGAAACCGAATTCCGTATATATACATATAAAAATCATGGACAGGTGGCTAAAATGGAGAAGGATGGTGGTGGGGAGCTTTATTTGCTAGTTTAGCTAGTATAGTGGATATATAGCCAATATTCCTTGGAGATATCTAGAGATTTATAGGTTGGTTGGTTGGTTTGTGGTTTTACGGTTCCTACAATGGACGGACTACAATGGTCATTGGTCATGCTGCGCTGGAACCTACTGTTTTCCGAGGAATCCGAACCTCTGGACCTAAAATTTTCCAAGGCATCTGACCTTCTTAAGGCCTAAGGAACAAAACCCTGGACTACAGTGAGCAGCGCGATCTTCATGAAATCTCTGAGTAAACGTTCTTTGCACCGTTGGAAGTCGGATTAGCCCAGATCAACGGTGCACTAGGCAAACACATTACCACACAATTGGGGCAGCGTTTCTCAACCGGGATGCCGCTGAACTCTAGTTTGCTGCAAAAAACAGTATGCTCTTAAATAGGCAGCTGAAATCCATTTTATTTTTTCTGTATTGTCAATAAACTTCTTATATAATAAAAAAAATATAATTTTTGTTAAACCAGATATCTAATAAATTACATGATTTTCCTTATGAATCCTAAGTTTTTTATAAATAACAAAAGAACATATTAATAAGACAAGATAATTTTTATGTATGGGTTACGTCGACCAGAAATATTATTTCAAGAGTGCAACAAGGGTAAAAAAAAGTTGAGAAATGCTGCATTAGTGAATAAATATTAGTTAAATATGAACACACGCACTGGAATATCGTTAAAATAAAAAAGTCCAAATGGCAATGGGTTGAGTATAACACGAGAATTAACCATCAATGGGCAACTGAAATTCTCAACTGGATTCCAAAAGACTATCAAAAGTTATAGATACATTCTCAGACAGCAATGGATGAAATGAGAAAACAGGTTGGAGCAATATGGAAATGAATTGTGCAAGACAGACACCTTTGGAGAAGCCACCATCCAGCAGTGGGTAGACAATAGTTGAAATTTGTTACCCCCACATCAAATTTTTTAATTTGATCAAAATTTTGCCAACTTATCCACATCTTGGTGTAAAAAATTCAGGTTAAAATTTGCATATATAAAACATGCTACATTTCCTATTATACTTTATCAGAAAAGAAATCAATAAATTCATTCCATTAAAAATGAATGCCCATTTACTTGAACACATACATTAAATAAAAGCCACGTTCCAAAAAATTTGTTCGGAGTTCACCGTATGTCACTTTTTTTTTTTATTACAAACAATAGATTATGTACAAGAGAAGTACGCGAAATTGATAATAATTACAGATCCTTAAAACCCTTGAGCTAAATATGAAGAAATAATGTACAAAAAGTACACAAGTGTATTCTTTTATATATATTTAATAATTAAATTTTAATAAATTTATAGGGCGCCATATCAAAATATGCAAATGATTTCACCAGGAAATGTGAGTAGAGATTTGCAGGAATTTTACGCAATATAGTGATGAGACTTTACAATATGGAAATACAATTGTTGCGAAAAAGGGGTCTATGAAACGCTAGTTAAAATGTAGTGAATATGTTAAACAGTTTCTATAATGGGTGATCAGTGGCGGCGGCGTACATGTGCGTCATAGACCTCGGGTCCTCAGCCTCTGTGCGATGCATTTCCGAGGGATGCAGAACCTCATCTACGGCTGTACAATGTGCTCGGGGACCGGGTTCTGGGGTGTAGGTGAAAGTGAGTCCAGTTGAATAGATGATGCCATCATTTCGGACCAAAGAAACTGGAACCTGCAACACGAACAAAAATACTCAGGTTACATATACATTAGATTATATAGACATTCAATTACATGTACAGTGGTATTAGATTATATAACATAGGTATTAGATTACATAGACATAAGAATTGAAAAGTCATAGACAAAAACTATTACTTTATTGACATTCTTCCAGACATTTGGAAGTAAAATTTGAATCAAATTGTGTAAATGAGCCAAAAATGGCAATTTTATGGTGGGATTAAATGTTTTGTCCTGTATGCCAGAAGGCAGAATACAATGAACTACATTTTCAAACTCATTCCCTTAATTTATGTAAAATGGCAATTTGCAACCAATTACCTTGCACTACATAAAACATAGAAGTTTTGGACAAATTGCCTTATATTGTAAAAGACAATTTTATGCAAATTAATATAAAGATTGGGTAAATATTGCATATACGAGCCACACTGCCAAAATTTTCGCCTAGCAGCGAGCTTTCCCCATGATACATGGGTTTTTTTAGTAGTAGCAACAATGCTGTAAGACACAGTAAAATGGAGCCAGGCAATGTCGTTTATACTATAGGTAAGTTAAATGCCTACACCCCTTCAGAGCAAATGAACTCGCCGTTCCTCCTCTATGTGCGTGAACAGTGATAACAGGAACAGAGCATTTGTGAACGAGCGGCCGCGGCATACAGTCGCAATGTTTTCGAAGGAAGAGCAGAGGAGCTGGTTAAAAATCGAATGTGCTGGAAGTCGCAATGCACGTCAGTGTTAGCAAGGACTGTAAGAGGCTTGTGGTGCATAAGAAGAAAATGACGACACTTTATGCACGACCCACCCATCATTCTGGAAAAAGGAAACATGCAGCAGGAGCTGTATCTGATTTGTTCAATCGCTGAAGCTGGGAAGTGCTCTACCAGCCTTCATGCTCTCCGAATTTAAGCCCCTGAGACTTCGACCTAATCCCTCGGATGAAGAAAACACTGCGTAGGATTCGTTTTCGAACGGTTGAAGACCTTCTTCAAGCAACTGATCACTCTCTTCTCACCATACAGAACTTAGGTAGTGCCAACGGTATCCAAAGGTTTCCGCGTCGCTGGGAACACGTTGTACACGAAGCTGGTGAATACATCGAAGGCCCGTAAAACTTAGAACCTTGTATGTATGCTATGTAATATTATACCAAAAAAAAACACTTATTTTTTATCTATCCAAACATAAACACAGTTTTCAGGTTGCATGTACGTTAACTTTTTGTTTTAGCATGTAATCCATCATGCATGTATGTATACACAAACTGTACACATATGTATGAAAGCAAATTTATTTGTAAAGTATCGTATCTAGAAAATAAAAAGCAGCCACTACTAAAAAAACAACTCATGTACACGCATGTTGACAGAAATGATCGCTCTTGTGTCCTCAACACCTGTTATATACCTTTTCCACTTCATCACATGCCACATTATTTGAGAGGCACTACTTGCACAACATCCATGTGATCATAAGGTTGTGGTTGATCAGTGTGTGCATGAATGCAAATAATGAAAAATAAAATACAATTCTTAGGTTAAATCGGCTTGTGTCTGCTGTTTTCTCTCTCTGGACTTTACCCCGGCTATGGTACAACATATTGGTAACTTACGTTGCTAAATTACTAATTGTTGGTGTGAGTTTTATGGTACAAGAACAGCAAGAGTCATGCTGCACTAGAGCCTAGTTTCCCCGAGGAAACCACACCTCTTAAGGCCTAGGGAATTATGGTGAGTAGTTAGTAAGCGCATTTTGGGTCCCCCCCCCACACACAGTTGGGAGTCGAATCTGGGATAGCCGCATGCTACGAGAACATGTTCACATTACGGGGCTGATAAATTATGAAAAGTTGAAGAATAAAATACTGAGCTTGCCGAGCATACTTACTTGAGTAGGATGTCGCACCCACTGCCAGCCTTCTCTGAATGCAGATATATCAGGCACGACACAGAGCATGCTCTCCTGACACCTAAAAATCAAAGCATTAAATACTAAATAATGAGGCATTAAATTCCAAATAATAAGTCATTAAATTTCAATAAGCACTTAGATTTCGATTAATGAGAAATTGAATGCATGCGCATGAAATTAGTATCAACTACATATGCATATACCATGTGAGCATATGATTCTAGTTTCAAGCAATTGCCAACCGAGATTCTTTAAGCACTGCATGAATGAAATGCAAGGAGAAAGGTGAGTTACCTGTACATCGTTTCTGCTTCAACTTCGCCAAACCAAACTTTTAAACTAGGCGTAAAGCTTTCACCAGTCAATTCTAACATTGCAACATCTCCTCCTCCGTTCAACTATAGATCAGGAAGAAAATGACAGTATAAATATGTATACATAAATAGTAACTAATTTCATCATAAATGGGTTTGTTCTATAGCCTGAGGATTGCAGGGGAAATGCTGTGCAGAGCGACCCAAACCATTTAAGGCCTAGAGAACCAACCCTCGCACTGCAGAGAGCAGTTTACCAGTCAGTGTTCTATTTTGAGACCTCTGTAAATTGAACACGGGCCATTATAAATGAGCACACAGAACATAGTGTGTGAAGATGATAACACATGAGTGAAGGTAATAAACATTCAAATAGTGGCAGTTATGCTGATACTCCAGATTGTCGTTAGGTTTCTAGAAACCTGACAACACATGCTACAGCAATTACTCAACAGTCAAGTGATGTTCACGCTCTGTTGCATACACATCATTTGTTTCTTCAAAATCTTCACTACTTTGACATGAAAATTAGCACTTATCAAGAAAGACTGGAACTTACAAATAAAAAAGAGAAGTTGTAAAGGTATTAATTTTTGAAATTGCACAATTTTTTTCTTTTTTATTTGCACTGGAGTCTATTTTTAACCCATAAAAGAGACTAACGAGAAAATGTTTTTCACACTCAAGCTGGACTTAAAATAAAGGTCATCGGGTTGATGTTTCAATATTTCAACTGTTAAGCAACACAGAGTACAGCAATGTGTAGAACTCCTTTTGTACTCACGTTTAATAAATTTATTTCGACGACTTAATAGCAAATACATAAAAAATACCGAGTGAAATAACTAGTTTCGCCCTCGACAAATACAAGTATGTAAGAAGTTCCACACACCACTGCACTCATCCAGCAAAGCATCGGGACATAAACAAGGATTGCTGGTTCGTCCAACCAGAGTCTGTGCTTAATCCCCTACTTTTTAGATTTTACTGGATCAAAAAATAATAGAATTAATCAAATAACGTGAAGCGTCAGGAATAAGTTTCAGAAATTAGTGCTGGAAGAGAAAAGGGCAGCTTCAAAGGTGCAGAGGAATACAATGATCGTTAAAGAGGTCCAAGACCTTAAGGGACTGTAGCACCAAAAGGAAATGGATCATAGTTTCTATATTTAAAGGTTTGTTTGTGGTTTTAGGGATCAAGGACTACAAAGGTCATGCTGCGCCGGGACTTACTCTTTTCCGAGGAACCCAAACCTCGTACGGCCTAGGGAACCAACCGCCAGACTATAGTGAGTAGTTAGCAAGTGCCTGACTAAAAGTGAACTGGCTCAAATTTAGTAACTGAATCATGACCGAAAGTCCACATCATTTAACTGCATGTAGCCAACATGTAGTTGGTTACGAAACAAATAGCAAGATATATATATATATATATACGACAATAGCTAAGGTTTTCTTTCAGGTGGTAAAAGGCAATTACGATTATGTTGCGGCAAAAAAATTTCTAAAACGCTGAAATCACAAAGCTGGCTCCACTGATGCGGTAAACAACTAGTTTCATTTTCCACAGTTCCAGACTTGATTTCTAAGATGTCAGCGGTTTGGAATCTTTAGGAAACTGTAGACCCTTTCCTTTAATAAATCTCAAATCAGTGTCATGAAGTTTGGGAAGTAAATACATAGGTATGGTGCTATCTCAAAAAATTCTACTCTTGTCGGGCAAGGAAGTAGTCTTCGGTCCTTTAAGATCTGCAGCGCCAGGAAATTTATTTCATTCCAAAATAATAATGTTCCATTGCTACTTACATGTAGACTATGTACAACTGGGACAGGCGTGACGGAAGACCGAACAGGGCCCATTCCTTCGTAAAATGTGTATTCTGCTTTGTCTGTGCTAATGATTGTCCACGAAGCACCATCATTGATCATTTCCTTATTTGGTTCTTTGGGACAGGGAGTAGCCTGTAAGTAATCATCAGTGAATTAACGGTTATAAATAAATGAATGGGGAATGCACTGCATAACAATATACAGTAAAACCTGCCTTAAACGACCACCTTTGGAACTGGACTGCGATGGTCACGATACACGACAGACTTCGGTAGAGGTATAACCAAGTCCCTCTCTTATAAAAAGTGGTCACTTTATTCAAATGATTAATTTACAAAGGCGGTCACTTTACCAAGTTCCACTGTATATATAAAATCTGTAAATTGGAAAACCATATGTACAACACCACCTCGTTTGCTGAGTAATCTTGCTTGTCCTTGCACCATTAATCCAACCAATCTTACTTTGAGTTGCTGAAGTTTTCGATTGAGTGGTAACAGATCAGTCACTGGGAAAAAGTTTATAAATGACATGCCAACTTAAATAATTTCATTTGTATTAATTTAAATACAGTGGAACCTGGTAAAGTGATCACCTTTATAAATTGACCACCTGAATGAAGTGACCACTTTTTATAAGAGAGAACTGGTAGGGACTTAGTTATACCTATACCAAGGTCTGTTGCCTATAGTGGCCACCTGTCTACGGTAACCATCACAGTTCAGTCTCAAAGGTGGTCAGTTTAGGCAGGAAATTTCTTGTAAGGCATTCTTAACATATACAGTGTTTGATAATGGCTTTCAAACACTTACGTGTTATCCATGCAATTCTGCAACCAAATGTATTAACAGCAAGTGGTTCAATAGAACAGTAATACTGTGGATGGGCAATCCAAAAGTTAAGCACTGGCGATCAATATTCGACTGAACATGTTGAGCCGTCCTTCGTCGGTTTAGCATGCACACGCTTTTATAGAAATACATCCAACAAATTCATTGGCTAAATCTCCTGATGATCCGTCTATGCCAGTCATAAAATGACCAATATCCTAGTCATATCTAACACATTTTTCTTTACTTCTTTCCACATGTACACAAAGCAAAACCTTCAAGACAACAGCAAGCAGTGTCTCAAAAATGCCAAGAGTTAACTTCTTTAATACAATCCCTCTTCCTATTAACCTATTTTTTTAATTACATCTATGCATCAAGTCCTGTCATTGACTGTTCTTCAGGATCTTACTATATACAAATGTATGTGTGTATATTTTTGCATTTCAAAACTGCCCCACGCGTAACCTGGCATGGGACTGACACCTCAAAAAAGACGTTCAAACCACAATACACCATGATCAATGAAAATCAAACCTCGCTCAGTACAACCTAAAGGCTATGATGGGAGTTACTTGAAACCCATCATACAGACAAATAATCTGGAAAGTCGATTACCTGGAATTGAATGATCCTCTCCTGGGATAAACAGAGGTACATTCTCTCCGTATCTTTCATATAAAAGGAACATTTATGCAATTGGGAAACGGGATCATCAGCATCTAACAGAGCAGTTTGCTTATCAACCTTACGAATAATCTGAAAGTAAAGAATAAGGTAAATGCCATAACTCGAGACAATTTTACACAAACTATATAAATGTTTGAGTTTTAACAATCCAAGTATTCTGTTGCACCGGGACCTATAGTTTTCTAAGCAATCTGAACCTCTTCAAGCCCCAGGGGACCAATGCTCAAACAATAGCAAGCAGTTTAAATTGGTAAGCGTTCTTTTTTAAAGCAGTTGAGAGTCAAACCCGGGATAATCGTACTGCTCGAAAAATTATCGATCTCAGTGCACCATGACTTTAGCTGTCTCTGCACCATAAAACTCAAATTGCAATTAGGTATAACTAGTAAAATTTGACACTGGTCGGAATATACGAAATACAAATGAAGAAGGTAAAAGATATTTACCGTCTGCAAAAATATTCGCAACGTTTCGAGAACTACTGTTCCCTTCATCAAGCGAAAGTGTCAAGGAAGTGTAGGTGTTCGGTATTTATACCCCAACTTTGGTTTTCCCCAAAGCTATCCCGCACTCGGTAATCCTCCCTGTCTGAAACTGCTTTTCCCCATCTCCTACAGGGATGGGAGTGAGTTTAGAAGTAAAAAATAGAGCTATTTTTTAAACTAAAATTACAATAATGGAGACAAAAAGAGACTAGAGTTTAAAAAAAAAAAAAGAGACTGATTGTTTTGACATGAACTTGCCTGAAAACACTTTTTTTTTCTAATTTAATTACCCTATACTATAATTTTTGCCACCCACGTTTTAATTACAGCTCAAACTAGAGCTTGTGTAATTTTGGAGAAAAAGAGACGCTTTCCCCATCCTGGATTCGAACCAGGGTCCCTCCGTTTAGCCCGGAGTGTCTTGGACCGCTAGACGAATGAGGACAGGTAATAACGCTCTCTTTCTCCGTATGTAAAGGTGTTAAGGTGTACCTCCGAGGATAACTAATTGCCCTATTAATTAATTACCTATTAATTAATAATTAATTAATTACCCTATATCAAAAGGCTAGTTAAGTTCAGAACGAAATGTTAATTTATTAGATCTAGCAAAGTTAATTTCAAAATTCTTCCAGATACAATAAAAACCGTTATTTCGTTTTGAACATAGATGGGGTATGGCCAACATTTTCTTTATTTCAATACAAAATAAGATTTACAGAAAACAATAAAATTACAAATACATACACACAAAATCTAGGATTTCAACTGGTTTTAGGACCCAACAAGGACAGTCCCAAAAAACAAAATAATAAAATAAATACGTTAAACATTAAAACATAGATATCTATTAAAGAAAATGAGAGCAAATCCTTTTAAATATTAAAGAAGTCCACATATTCATTTAAACATTCTTTGAAGGAGTCTAAATTTTTAGGAATAACTACTAAATCTTTTTATTATGCTTAAATCTTGATTTTAAAGAATTATTACAAAGGTTGGGGAAAAATACTAAGGCAAGAGCATTTACTGTTTAGTGATAAGAATATATTATAAGGGTGCGAAAAATTCTTTCCCTAAATGATGAAAATAAGTGATGAAATACTAGATATAAATGTGTATGATGAAAATTCCTGGCTTTAAATTTCGAGTTAATGCTTGGAGGTCCGTGGTCCAGAAAAGTTAAAGAACTGCTGTCCTATACTATATGACAAGTAAGCTTCATAAAATAGGGATGTAAAACATGCTTAGTTTAGAGCTTAAAGACAAACAAATTGATTTTAACAAAAATTTGATCTCAAAAATAGGTGGAACCGCTAACGTTTATCGCAGTAGTCCGTGGTTGAAAATCTGCAAACCTGGCAACAGTGCTTTGTTTACAAATATTCGTCAGCAATCTTGTTTTGCCAAAACCATCAGTGTTATTACGAAAATGAAATGCTGGAGTACAAAATTTTTATAAATCAACAAATTTCGTCACACGTTTTGGATTCTAACGTGGGAATTTGAATTATCATCGGGGACGGATGATGTGTTATTTTCTGAGGGCTAGGTGGGACATATGGGCACAAGGGTGAACAAGTTGAAGGGTAGGGTGCTGATAGGTATGGAAGGGTGTTGCACGCTTCTATTTTGTTTTAGATGAAACACTAATTACGATGTTGATATGTAATTGAAAAACTGTTGCCAGTGTATTCGGAAGAAAAAGTACATATAATATATGCATATTATATTACTTTAAATATTCTCATAACACAATACACTATCTAAATTCCTCATCTTTTCTCCAGTATATTTGGCAACAATTCTTAAATTGCATGTAAATAATATCATTATACGAACAGTAAACAAATTAATACAACATCCCATTTAATTCCCTGATAAAGAGTAGCCAAACCTGATGAAACATGTTGGAATACATTTACTAAATTACATTTCATTATAATGTTAAATGTCTTTTTTAAATCGAAATAATAAACATTTTATTAGATATACATAAATGATTAAAACTGATTTAAAAGTGCTTAATATCTCTAAAAAATACTCAGTTGCTTCATTGGAGAGATTATCAATCGGGACTTGCAAGGTGAAGCAGCATTCTGGCATCGTCTCGATATAATTCCGTTCTCTATGGAGCTCATCCATGCATGTCTATGATGTATAGACAAGTTCCATAGAGAGCAGATTTAAATCAAGATGCTGGTAGAAAGCTACTTCACCTCACGAGCTGCCAATAACCATTATATTATCTAAAACAAACATGAAAATGAGAAAATGTGACAAAAAAATGTTAGCTATCAAAATATTAAATTCTGCAATTACAGTAGTTCAACTTACATGGAATAACATAGCAAAGAAAAGTGTCGGAATATATCTGTAATTTACAACATTGACGAAGCCTTCGTTGTTGAAAAATTCAACGATGTTGAATTGGAGGGGGAAAAAATTATATAAAAACCATTAAAAAATTTAGAAAGCAATTTCTTTTTAAAAAAAAAGAGACTTTTAGCTAGAAATGAGACTCGTTCCCATCCATGCTCGTAGCAAAAATGCGGTAAGGTTCAGGCATCGATTTTGCGATGTTCATCGCCTTACTACGCATTCGGAAAGTCTCCCAGGACTCCAGAAAAAGTCTACAATAGCGAGAAGTTACATTTTTATGAAGAACTTTTGTACTTTTCCAATCAGGAACATGACCTTTCTCCCAGGCATGTTCTGCCAGAAGATTAGTCATCTCACCTTTCTCCACAGCACGATGATGTTCTTTTTTACGAGTACAAACAGTTCTTCCCGTCTCGCCAGTGTATACTTTTTCGCAGTCTTTGCAGGGTATCTGGTAAATTGTTCCAGTCAATTCATCCATTGGAACTCGATCTTTCACTCTCACCAACAGGTCACGTAAAGTCGATGTAGGTTTATAGTAAGTCTTGATGTCAGCTTTCCTCAGAATTAGGTAATAACATTTTAATTCACAATATTGAGTTTTCTTGGTATCATCATAAGCCATGTAGTATACATAATTAAAACATGGAATATGAAAATAATTTTATTTAAAATGGAAATATGACAAAGTATACAAACTATATTTACCAGCCTTGGCAGAGCCATGCCTGTCACAGAGCATACGAGTTTCACAGTTGATCCATAGTGAATATAGCCATCACGGACAGTGAATTCCTCAGATTCCGATTCTGAATCGTCCACTATATAATACATTTATCATATGTTCATACACACATTACACACACATCACAATGAAACATTCGGAACATTTTTATTTTTTCTGTTGAAAATTAAGCATTACTCACACAGATGAATGGTGAAAGCACCCCATTGAGTCGAACTTGCGTGGAAATTACCAGTTTCTACATGTAAATATCTTGTGCTCACAGTCTGGGAACGTAATCTGTTGAATAAAGCCACTCTGGAACCTGATGCTATACATACTGAAAAAAAACAACAAAACATTATTTAATTAAATTAATAATTAAGTTTCTGTGCAATTCTACTGGTCCTTAGTCATAGAGGCTGTTTTTTAATAACTTTATTTCAGGCAGACATAACATTTACATATGGATTGCATACATTTCAATTAAGATAAATGAAAGTATAGCATTCATAAAAATTAAGCAATACATGAAGTGAAATACGGTGCAACCCAGGAAATTACCTAGCAATACATGATTTCAAATGTCTTCAAAAAGAAAAATTTTATATTTCAATTATAGCCTCCGATTTTCCTTCTTTCAATTTGTATGTCTAATTTCCATAAGCATTGAAATATTACAAAACCATAATTATAATTCATTATTGAATAAAGTAGTCAGGATTCCCCAAATGCTTTCTCCAATTCGGACGTTGGCAAACAACATGGACCACATAGTTCCATATCGCTGTTCCTATGGAATTTTTCTGTTCTTTTTTTCACCAGATTATCAACAAATAATCAGATGAAAATGTATTGACTTTGGTTAATGCATACCAATCTTAGATTTACAAATATATAACTAGCTTTAGGTTCCTGAATATTCATCAATCTTAGGTTTGCTGATGTGTATGAATGTTGTATGTTACCTAATATGTATCAAACATATACGTTACCTAATATAAGGATGTAAGATGTTATTACCCATGCTTCCCACGGTCTTCGGATTTTTTTGCCAAGTCAGGGCCCTTAAAAGGTACTCAAAAACTGCCAAAAAATGTGGTTGGTCCTTGAATTTTTCCCAAAACCTTTTTTCAAGTTTTGGCAAAAGGACAAAAAGGAGTATTTCGCCTTATTTCCGGAACAAAGTCAGTAGTGCTTTGGACACGCCACCCTTCCTCCCCTGCACAGCTTTTGCTGGCAGTGTGCCAAGTTGAAAAGGAGCAACATAATTAAACACTAATTCAATATTATGCTTATAATGTCTTGCATTTTTAATTATGTATATTGCGATTGACAATGTAAGGTCCTTGAAAAGTCTTTGAATTTCATCAGGACTAAAGAGTGGGAACCTTGTTACCCTTCACAATTTTTTTTCCTTCTTTTTTTTGTGAGTTTTCATGGGAGAATTTATTAACTTAATAATTTTTTACACCTACATATACGTATTATACGTGAGTGTTCAAAATTATTAAGGTAATAAATTCCCCCACAAAAACTCACCCCGGTGGCTTTGTGTGTTGACCATTATTTGGCAATTGCGACGGGTGATAATAGCTTGCATCCTTATATAAGGAGAAAGAGTATTGTTCTGGTCCTCGTTGGTCTAGCGGTCAAGGCGCTCCAGGTTTAACGGAGGGACCCCAGCTCGACTTTAGGGTGGGGATGGTATCTCTTTTCCTCTTATAACTAAAAAGCTCTAGTTTGAGCTTCTCATACATGGGAGTTGAAAATTATCAAGTATAATTACATAATATGTATCAATCTTATATGAGGATGTAAGATATTATTACCCTTCACAGGGATAACACAATTGCCAAATAATGGTCAACACAGAAAATCCTCCGGGGCGAGATTTTTGTGAGTTTTGTCGTGGGGAATTTATTATACAATAATTTTTGCCACCCACGTTTAAGTAGCTCAAACTAGAGCTTTTTTATATTTGGAGAAAAGGAGGTCTCCAAATATCTCTTTTTCTCCAAATATAAAAAAAGCTCTAGTTTGAGCTATATGTACGTGGGTGGCAAAAATTATTGTATAATAAATTCCCCCACGAAAAACTCACAAAAATCTCGCCCCGGAGGCTTTTCTGTGTTGACCATTATTTGGCAATTGTGTTATCCCTGTGAAGGGTAATAATATCTTACATAAATAATTATCATATTCACTAAAACAGATAAACAAGATCATCTTTCTCATCACTATTGTTTCGTAAAAAAAAAATTTCTCCCCCCCTTGCTATCTTCAGCAAACAGCCCTCTCTTTTTTAAATCCTGTCAAGGACCTGATCTCAAGGTCACTAATAGGTATCCATGTTAGGTTCACAAACGTATGTCAATAATGATGAACAAACTGAACTTACAATCGGCATTTTTTATTGATTGTTTCTTCTTAGAAGGTTTTGATATGACTTTGATTCTTTTGCTGTGGAAAACTCCGATATCTTCTCCGTTACCATAAAACATCTTGACGGAAAGCATAAAATGCTTTCTTTTATCCGAGTCACTTATATACAAGGTTTTGGCCGCACAATAGTTCTAAAGAAATGCATGGTATCAATTACAAGGTAAAAAAACAAACTTTTAATAATGAAAATCAAAAATATATATATATATACACACACACAACGAATTCCATTTTGAAATTAAATTCATAGCTATATCACTAGCCATATTTCAAGACAATTATGAAGATGCTACCAAAATGAAATTTGATGCAATTACTGTTAAAATAGCTAGAACCTTTTAATTTCCCATATTGTTCGAAACAAGGCTGTAGTTAGGATTTAATTTGGGGGGAGGGGGTTCAAAAATGCAAGTTCAATTAAAAATTTAGTTTGTGGGGGGAGTCCTAAGATCCCCCTCTGGATATGGGCATGGTTTGAAAACAATTTGCCATATTGCTTAAAAGAAGTTAATTTACCATCCATATTGAATACCCCTTACTTGAAATGCTTGGGATTAGAACATTTTATATTTTGGAATATATGCACATACATAGCGTGAGGTATTTTAAAAATGGGACCCAAATCTAAACACAAAAAAAAAAGTCATTATTTATATTTTATATGTACATATACCCTATACACGTAGTATGAGAGTCATTTTCTACAATTTTTTAACAATTTAAATTTCTAACAATTTACATTTTCAACGATTTTAATTTCTAAAAATTAGAATTTTTAACGATCTAAATTTTTCACGATTTTAATTCTCAACAAAGATCATATATGCTGAACCATCAGAAAGTGAAAGTCACTTACATATACGGAATTAACGGTAAAAAATATGACATACTTAATGATATGGTTCCCACTCACCATGGAGGAAAAAAAAAAATTCCTGATTTTAACAATTTCAACCCCTGACTTTTTGGAAAAAATTCCCTAACTGATTGTAAACAAAACTTTGAATTGAACTTTGGTTTTGGGGAAAATAGCCTCAGGTTTGTGTGAATTTCAGCCAGTCAGAAGAGGTTAGGAAGGTTTCCCCTGACTTTTCCAAGTCTGACCAAGAAACATTTGTTTTTTCCCTGACTACTATGGGTGATTTCAAATTCCCTGATGAGTCAAGGTGCTCCAGATTGCCCGAGAACGCTGCATTAATACAATGTAAAAATTGCATTTCCATCAGAGCTAGGAAGATCTGAATAAACTGGCTGTCGTGTGACTATGTTGTTTTAATTGTGACGAGTTACATGGTCAGATGCGGAATTTTCCACTCGTAACATCACGTTGGTAATCAAAATGTTTTGTCTTTTGGATTAAGGATAATCCACATATATTGTCTGAACGTTTTTAAGCAACTCTCTCACTTTAATTCTCAACCCTTAATTTATGGACCTCTAAAATTTCTTCCATATTCTGTGGAAAGTGGTAGCAACATGTTCAACGACAATAATATTTTTTATTCACTCAATGAGCAGACACATAAAAAGAGAGAATTATGTAAGTCACAAATTTGTGCTTGGCTAACTCAAAAAGCAAACAGTTAATGTTTTTAAGAAACTTAACGAACAGTTATTTCGACACTGGCGTAAGGTTTAAAAACACGACGTTTCGGGAGCCAACTGCTCCCTTTGTCAAGTGAAGGCAGAATTTCCATGCCTTCTCTTGACAAAGGGAGCAATTGGCTCCCGAAACGTCGTGTTTTTAAAACTTACGCCAATGTCGAAATAACTGTTAGGGAATCGCTTGGTGAAACTCTGTATTGGTTCGTTTTAAGAAACTGTGTTGGAAGAAACTTGGGAGAGCAGGCAGGCAGACAGATATGTAATGGTTAAATATGATATCAGGAATGCAGATGTTAATTCACTTCAACTCAAAACCATCAAATAACTGCACATACTGCGACTACCTTTCCATTGAAGTCCAGCTGTTGCATTTCTTGATCTGAGTTTCCAATGCCGATAAACGCACATAGCTGTGAACCGGGTTCGGATTCACCATCGCGAATCATCTGTTCTTGCTTTTTTCGCCATCCGTCTCCAAGCAGGTAAATGCACGGAGGTGGGCAAAAAAATCTTAGAAGAGAATGAATACAAATATACGTATAGTATAAGTTGGTAAAAACACGAAGCATATAACTATAAAAATTATATATTTGTAGAAGTATTTAATTCAGATAGCTTTAGCAAGAAAATTAAATTTTCTTATTAAAACGTATAAGATAATTACAAGGATCTTATATATTAAGTCATTTTAAAAGTTTTGAGATAATATTTAAAATGATATAGAGCCAAATTATTCATCTATAATTTTTCGAAGTACCCTCTGCATGCTACATATAGAATCTATGTAATCTAATACAATTGCATAATATAACCAGCGATGGCAAAAGACAATTGTGGTAGTTCAACAAGCAATATAATAAATGCAAAAAGTTTTACCTTTTTTCATTACCATAGGACTTTTGAGCAACTTTGGCATGAAGTATTACGAGTACCATATCTCCTCTTTCTCTTAAATATTTTTTCATTGCTTCCCTACATTAAAAACACAACACACACACATAAACTCACTTCATATGACGAACACAGACGTTAGATTTCTGATTAATTGGGAAAATGAATTTCTTGCAAAACGTCTTAAAGTTATTGAACATACAATGTAGAACATCAAAGCTTATTTATTTACAAATAAATAACAGACTTCATGCTACCCTTTTTATTTACAGTAACCTCTCTCTCATCATTCTAATTGATAACCATTTCCGCTTAATGACGGCATTTTGCAGTTCTAACAAATGCTGCACAGAATTACACACATTTCAATCAACATCTTTTTTTTTTTAACATTTCTTCTTTTTTCTTTGAAAGTCATAATAATGAGAGAGGTTACTGTATTTTGAAATTACAAGTCTCACAGTGGAAAACTAGATTATATTGTTATAACTGAATATCAATTACTTTTATTTGTATATTTGGTTTTGGTTTCTGACTCCAAGACTACAGTGGTTGCTGCGCGGGCCCTACTGTTTTCCGAGGAATAAGGCCTGGAAACAGAGCGGACTACAGTGAGCAGTGCGATCTACCCGCTGATCCACATACATCATGGTTTTAACGATTGTCACTATAGTGACGCATGCAAAGTTATGTGTATTAAGAAAAAGTAATTATGAAATACTCAAGACTTAAGCCGAGATGGGGAAGTGTAAGATTGATTCAATGATTTAGTTACATCTGACCTGGGGCTAAAAAAATTTGAAATAAGTTCGTAAAGTTTTTCTGGTGAGGGAAGGGGCAAGAGCATGCCCTTACTCAAAGGTAAGGTATCTGCCTGCCCACATGGTAAGAAGTGCACAGTAGTAATCATATTAAGTAATCAATCGCAATAGTAAGTAAATGCATTGGGTTGATTAGGACAATGATTTTTATTACTTAATTTAGAGCCATGCATAGGATTTTGAAATGGAGGAGAGGGATAAAAACAAAATTTCCTTTGGCAGCTAATAATATCAAACAACAATGTCAATCAATCAACGTTTATTGGCGTAGTGATACCAACGCCGATGGTATGGCGTGATTAGATGGTGAAACGTTCGAAAGAAAATAAATATTTCTGCCTTCGGTGGGACCTGAACCCACGACCTTCCACTTGCCGGGCGGAGGCTCTACCCACCGCGAGCTGTAGACGAGAAATCCAGTGGGTGAGAACCTCCGCCCGGCTGAAGTGGAAGACAAATGAGTTCAGGTTCCCACCAAACTGCTTATTTCGACGTTCACCATCTTCAGTGCTATATATAGCGTTGATTAATATTGTTGTTTGATTTAATCTGCGTAGTGTTCGATTTATATAAAAGCTAATAATATTTTTCAAACGGGGTAGGGGGAGTTAGAATTAACCGTAACCTCCTTGCTTATGAATTAATTTTTTTATTAAAACAAGAAACTAAACATGGCATACCTTGTGAGTCTTTGCTCTTTACGTCTAAAACAAAAACACATTAAAAAAATTTGGTAAATACCACTTGAAACTCACTCATTCACTAAACAATTATTTTTAATGTATTTTCACAAAATAGAATAAACTGCAATAATCACTGTTCATGTTCTTTGCACCAGCCAAAGCCAAATCATTTACTTTTTATTTTAATTATATGCAGTTTGTTTTACTATTTCCTTCTCAGGGAGACTTTTCATATCATTTGAATCAGATGAGAAGTGGGAGGGGGCAAATAAATAAGCAGTTATAAAATCATTTTACATATAATTTCATTTCATGATGATAAATATTATTAAAATAAAGTTAAATTAGGAAAAAATAGTTGAGCTAAAATTGCTAAATTATGAATAAAAATTTAGCTTGTTAGTGAAAATTGATTGATTGATTGTTTGGCTTTTTTATGGCGCAAGAGCATCTGGGCTATACTGCGCCAAACATGGTAAAATCAAAGACTGTAGTAAATTGTTAGTGAAAAGAAAATTCTTTAGCAGTAAGACAAGATTTTTAGAAATCATTTCAAAAAGATTGGAAAAAAAAAAATATATATATATATATATTGTTATAACCAGAGAGTTGGGGATAAGCCCAGATTTTACATTTGAAAACAATATATTCTGATATGCTTCAGGCGGAAAATTTGTTCATATATAAAAATTATTTCCTATATTCAGTTGTGCTAAGTATTTCATAACTTAATGTGCTCAGTATTTCATAACTTAATAAGCTAAGCATTTCATAACTCACTTGGATCGATGTTGGTTGTCAACTGGTGGAGAAGGCGTTGGCATGGGGCTAGGTGGTGCATGTCCTCTCCCATGGGTTAGCATGGGAAGGCTTAGGGTACCATGTGAAACAAGAGGATTCTGAGATTGTGCTTGGGGTGGTTCACTGTTGACTGTAGGCAGAGATAAAAAATAATTAATTAATTCATAATACATGTACATAAAAGAATTTATATAATTGTGCAGCATTTATTTCATTTTTACATAATTCAACCTTTATTTCAGACTTTTATTTTCTCTTTACATTAATGTGTTGCAAACATTACGCAAATAGTGGGGCATAGAACGATGACAGCATATATTTCAAAGAGGTCACCTGACTGCAATAAATTTCACAATTTTTAAGCAAAACATTTTTAGATTAAAAAACTATAATCTCTCAATAATATCTTAAAATGTCTAAATCTTTCGACAAAGGTAATACAGATAACTGATGGGGGGTAGGGGGTGAATGAATTTTATGACTCTTACGTGACCTATGTCATTTTGAGTAAATACTACAACACTTAAGAGTCAATTATAAAGCTTAGTTTGTAGTTAGAGCATTAATAACTAAATGTCAGGGATATGTACATATTTTATAATGGTATTTAACATTTAATAATATAATATTAAATATATATATTTACTATTAAATGTAATACTAAACAGTGAGGTCTCATTATCTCAACACTCTGTCTTTGAGCTAATGCAGGGGTCAACAAACAATGGCATACAAATTACTTTTGGATAGCAGATGGAGTGGTTTTAAAGCATAAAAAAAAAATTGAATATATTTGCTATAATTGAAAAGAAGTATTTCATTTATTTTAAAATAAAACCTACTGTAAAGAAATTTCTTCCCTGATTACGAGTTTTTAAATTCTCTAAATTAATTGTCAATCTATATCCTCTTGTATCACCAATTATTGACTTTTACTCTCTTAATTAACTACTCCACTGATTTTCATTAATAATTAGATGGCAAATGAGACATAAACGATTTGAATGATTGTAGGTAGGCTGGCATGCCAAAGGAGACTGCGGTGATACTTTGGCACAACGCTTTTAGAAGGTTCATAACTGATAGCATGGGAACACATCCAGATATAAGGGGTATTAATTTGCCATAACTTGATATGTGAAAATAAGGAAGAAGAACATATCCAATTATTTGAATGCTGAATATTTCCTGCACATTCTAACCATCATAGTTAAAGCTTTTATATATCTTATTGATATACAGCTTTGTGATAGTATTATAAGGCTGCTGAAGTATGTTTACAGAATGGCAAGATATCCCCTGGAACAGCAAGGCTATTTGGGCAACAAACCCTAGCTTTTCTTTCATGTTATGAAGAAGTTAAAGAACAAAAGAGGGGAGAAATATTTACAATGGCAGAAAGTAACGGAAAGCAAAGCAGAATGAACCCATTCCTAGTATTAAAGGAGTCTGTAAATGATCAACAACACAGAACATCATTTGTTCCCACCACTCTCCACTCATTCTACGATGTGAACTCTGTTGGCTGTTTCTTGCCAGAAGGAAAGGGAGGAGAGGCTGAGAGAGCCAGGCTGGGAGAACACGAACACCGATCAATGAAACAGAGTGGTGGCCATTAACTGGAGTGCCCCAGAGCCCAGACATCTGGCCACTGAAGGGAGTTTCTCACGCTTCAGCAGCCCAGCCTCGATTCCATTCCCTTGAGAGAGTGAGCGCCAATCTGCAGACTGCCTTGAAAACAAGTGCAAGCATGGAGCACGCAGTAGAAAGAAGGAGAAGATTCTTGCGAATTGTAATGTGGTCCACACCTGGTTGGTCTGCATGCGGCAGATTGCAGTCAGTGGAAGGAACTAAAAATTTGTGTTTGCATGAACTCGTATAAAAGTTTAGGTCACGGCACCATGCTATACCAAAACAGGTATTACTTTAGTTTAAATTGGACATGAAGTTCAATTTACGGAAAATTGTAGGGCAGATACAAAAATTTTGAAACGAAAGTTTGTTTTACAGACTCGCTGCCTATTTTTAAAGCATGCTAATTCCAAGACTGTAGAAGTATGTAGGAAAAAATACCTACTTAATTATTTCACAGCCCCCACATCCAGTAGCCACAAATATACGCTATTCCTCCTCCTCATTGAAATATGTAAAGGTATAAAACTAATAATAATTTACTCAATCCCAGATACATGTTTCCCCAACATACATGCATCAGTGAAAGTTTTAATGAAACGAAAATTATAAAGACATGAATGATGAATCAGCACACGTAAAGTTTTATTAAAAGTATCTAGCTCAAAACTATTCACACAGAAAATAATTATACTGGTTGGGTTTTATGACGCAATGACAGTGAAGGTTAATGCGTAAGAATTATGACGATACCATTACATAAAACTATACAACACATGCTATTGCCTGTACGAATGAAAATGAATTACATCCAAGCAAATATAAAAATTTACTGAGTACAAACTATTTTTTTTACTAAAAACTGGTATAAACAAAGTTGCTAGAAATAAAAGGATAATATACACACTGACAGATAGAAGGATTCAATGGTTTGTTCAGCACATACTACACTTCCATATTTAAATAATGTATTTCACATACAGCAGAATTTCCACATATTGAACTTCTGAATATTGAAAATATCTGCATATCAAAGTTTCTGCGAATCTCAATGATCATTAAACAGAAAAGCTGCTTCATATATCGATTCTTTTTTCAAGACAAAAATCCGGATCTTTCACCTGTAATAACGATGTTGAAAAAAAGAAGCAGAGGAAAAAAAAGAAAATGGAAATATCATGGTAGAAAGAGAAGAAACAGATAGCTAAGATCAATCTGATGCTAATGGGTTGCCTAGCAAGGGTATCGTCTCCACACTCTCCTTATCCTCCTTCTCATGTAACCTTCCTACTTCGTAAAACAGATCAAGTTTGTTTCAATCTTTCTGATTGATGGTATATGTTCATGATAGCAGAAGGAAATCAATTGGTGTTGTATAAAATGTGGAGTTGCAGAGAATGTGAACAGCAGAATGCATAAAAAAATAATAATAAATATACACACACACACATACAGTGAAACCTGGCTGAGGTGGAAACTCACGGGACCGGAAAAAAATTCCATAGTATGCAGGTTTCCGCCTTATGAAGGTTACATGAAAAATAAATGCACATAGTTAAATTCAGCTGTAAGAGATGACTGCATATGCTAATTGTTTTCATTTGTTTCATATTGTGAACTTTATCATTCTTTATCAACCATTGTAAATTTATTTTCCTCATAATAAAAATATTTTATCACTGCATTTTATTTTTATTAATTTTTGCATTATTTTGTGTTAGTAGTTATGTTCAATATAGTACAAATATCCATGTTAACTGTACACGTCTATTCCATACAAAAAGTATATTATGTAAGCTTAAATTGTAACAATAAAGTATATAATCACCATCGCTCCTCGATTTTCAATCAGTCCATTTTATATCAGGATTAAAATGAGAAATGTGCTGACGTATCAAGTATTCAACCTTTAATATTCACTCACAGTATGCAATTCTTTGATACATTAACTGTATTACATACAAAAAAAAAATTATGGCAATTTGCTTACAATTTTGTTTTACAATATACATTTCAATTTCGCATATTAAGTTATTATTTCTCATATTCATTATTTTTTAATTGTTTTGTTTAAGATAAACTTTTGAACGTACTGTAAGTATACTAGGGTGTGCTGGACGTAATCAAGGGGAGCCATGGGGTGATCAACCCCCCATGACATGAAATTATATCATGGAAAATGAAATGAAAAGTAATAAACACTTGGCTAAAAACAGGGATCAGAAACATATCGCCTGCCCCCACTAAAAGATTTCTGAATCTGCCTTTGCTATGGCATATGTATAACTCGTACCCTAACGTGTTTTATACATTCCAAGAAAATAGACTGATTCATGAACATTTTATCAGCCCCCAGAGTGATTGCTCCTCAATGGAAAAGAAAACAATAAGGGTTTCATTCTTTGTTAGCTTCCAGAAAGTTCTTTTATTTGAATTTTTGACATTAAGAACAAACTAACTCAAAAAACTAAGTATCTTTGAGAAGTACCAATACAAATGGGAATTTAGGTTGCTTCTCTGGATATAGACCTCACAATGGATGACCATTTGTACAACACCTTGCTGTGAATTTATCCATGAACTGATAAAGTCGACATGAGTGATACTTCGTTCTGGCTAACAATGAATGTTTTTATTTAAGATGGGGGTAGTGTGCAAAATAGTAGTCTGGTAAGGGTATTCTATATCTATAAAGTGCAAAATGCCTTTTGTTCGTCATCCCCCACTTTGCTATTTGCATTGTATTACAGCTCTCTTTCCTTTTTCTGCTAAGAAAATTTTCTTCCTGGTCGCGATTTTCCGTTTTATGCAGGTTTTTCTCTTTGACGGGACTAAATACTGCTTTCCGTTTCCGCGTTAGACAGTTTCCGTAGCTAATGTTAACTACCATTGACTTTTGAAGGGACCGCAAAAAAATTCCGTGTTGAGCAAGTTTCCGCTTTATGTAGGTTCCGCCTAAGACAGGTTTTACTATGTGCATACATACACACACACACAGGGTGCTCTCTAAAGTCTGGTGTTTTGCAAATAACTTTTCAGCGAAGGCTCGTAGAACTGTAAAAGTTAGGTGTGGGCACAGTAAAGTGCCCATGACCGATGAAATGGGATTGACGGCAGCACCCTCTGCGGCAAAGTCGGGAAGTTATTGCACCTAATTCTGGAACTAGAAGGGATACAGGAAAATTTTCAATTATAAAGTTGTTAAGCACTAACTAATTTGTACGAAATGACTTTTTTTCACCACCTTAATAGGGCAAAAATCGTAATTTAAGAGGTTTTAAAGGTATCCGTCCAGTAACACCATTGTTGGTCAAAATTCCGATTTAACGTCAATCATTCATTCTTGTAATTCCATAAAACTTCATTTATTATATAAGTACAGATTCATGTTACGTACTACGTACAGTATGGTGGAAAAAATCGACGTTATTAATTCCGTTGTAGAAATATTTTTTGTGTTATCATGATTATTTGGTATAATGCGGTAGCAACGACAACCCAATTAATTTCCAGGCTAATGCCTTAACCAACTACGCCACTGGTATTCCTATGGCAGAATGGGGTTTTCGTCACTACCGCATCATACCAAATAATCATAATAACACAAAATAGTAACATTTCTACAAGAGCATTAGTAACAACCATTCTTTCCACCATACTGTACATAGTATGTAACACAAATCTGTACTTACATAATATATGACGTTTTACAGAATTACAAGAATGAATGAAGTTAACATGAACTTCATTGAAAATTGAAGTTAACGTAAGGTTAGCAGATTTTTTTCAGTGAATCCGGGGACACATTAGAATAGAAAGATATCGAATAGAAAGCATGCTTACTTAAATTGAACTCTTCGTCTTACACTTATAATACATTGCAGATGTATTTAATAAAAACGTTGTTCAATAATGAACTCCATGAATTAACTTTTTTTAATAAACTATTGTAATTTACTTTGTTTACAAAACTAATTCATAATTCAACCAATCTTGGTATTTATTCAAAATTAGTAAACAGGTTAAGGCTAATAAAATAAAAAAAAATTCATATAACTCAATATTTATATTTCTCTGAAGAATGGACTTTTGAGGAGATCTCTTCTTGACTGAAGCTTGGCAGAAAATTCCTGGCATGATACGTTGAAGTTATTTAAAACAACTAACATAGATTGAATGGTGTCAACACTTAGTCTAGATTTCTGAGATGTCCATATCATATTTATGGAAGAAAACACTCTCTCCACTGAAGCAGTACTTCCTGGTAAGCAGACACAATTCAAGCAACTTTTTCATCTGTGAATAAGGGACCGTTTTCTCCAAAACGAATAAAAAAATTTCGCTCCATCTTGAACACACATCAGCATCGTTTTCATTCCATTTATTCACTTTATCTGCAGTTGTATACTTTTTGAATGAAGAAATTTCATCAAAGAAATTGCCCTCTTCGATATCAGTCCCACCTACTTTCGATGCAAATACTGAAAACATCCTTCAAAACTTCCCCTCTGAGGAGGGATTCTAAGCAAAATGCACTCCATACATCTCATATCCTGAGAATGGGAGCCCCATAGAGTTAGATAGTCAATAGCTGTACTATAGAATTTCCTGAATACATTTAAAAATTCTTGAGTTGTGCAGGAACGATCTTCTTCAAATGATGGCAGAAGTTTCTTTATTGAGGACGGGATGGAACTTTTCTTGACTGAAGTTTCTTGATCAATTTGTTTAGCATCATCGAAAATTCTACTGGTATTTCCCCTACTTCAGCTTAGGTTGTGGCATCATGGAACAGTGGCAAAGTTAAAGAAACAAAAGTCACCCACAACAATGTGCAGGGATCATCGAACCACAGGGCATTTTTCTTCAGATAAGAAGAAAGACTTCAACACCGCATATATTTCGCAGATTCTTCTGATGGCTGGTGACAGTGATAATCATCTAACATTGCTGTAACTAACTGTAAGTATATTCTTGTATTCCTGTCCCACGAACTCGTAGAGCTCTTTCAATCATTCTATCCTCACGGTAAGTAGCCAAAAATTTTCATGAGACCTTCGATACCAACCAGAATTAAATTAATTGTAGAATGTGCACAATTATGCATCATATGTGCAACACATCCTAACCCAATAACATTTCTGCCCAACCCTTCTTTAATTCCGGAGAAGACATTGTTTGTGCCTTTTCTTTTTAAGCCACCGAAGTTAGTGTTTGTGTTATGCGATGAAATGGCTACAACCTTATTTTCCAGTCCCAGTTCCTTAATTGTTTGAAATGAAGTGTTGTGTATTTATTCATTTATATCATATTTGTATCATATTTGTTGTGTATTATTTCAGAAGTTTCACCTCGAATTTCATTAAATTCCACCAGTTTATTCCAAATGAATACAGTTTTTTCAGGATTCATATGCACATAACGAACGAGAATTGGTAATAATTTGATATGCACATGATTTAAAGCATAGAAAGTACAGTAACAAACGACGCTCCGTTAATTTCTTCTAACACTTCTGACATAGCTCAAGGTGCAATCACAGATTTAACTATCGCCTCAACTTTTGTTCTGGAACACATGAATTTTGGTTCATTGAATTTCTTTATCAAACTGGAAGGAAGTAGAGTCCATGGATTTGAAACTATGGCAATGCTTTATGGTATGAAAAGTGAAAGTTCCTTCTTGAAGAGCAATATTCATGTCATTTTTATCTGGCACAATCTTTTTGAAAAAGTGGATACTTTCGTGTTGCTACTTTCCCGAATCACTGAACTTTGATGTTTTTAATTGCCACGTGTTCAACCACCGGTGATCTACTGCCACTTCCTACACTGGAAGTTACTTCACACAAAGAACAGAAAATGGAGTTGTCTTTTACTTCTCGTTTAAGGAAAGGAAATTCTTTTAGCATCAACTTAGTGATAACACATTTTCATTTTTTTGACATTGTACTTGAATAAATGTACAGCCGATAAAAATTTTGAGACTGTGTGCTGCTAATAATAGAACTATACCCGGCGAACACCTAACCGGATACTGTCCATTTATGTAGAATTAGCATCTGATCCCATTAGCAGATGGCTTGTTTCATTGCAGTAAAGAGTAGAGTGTCTTCCAGAACTTGTTTTTCCCATGCAGAATGAAACAACTTGTCTGCTAACAGGATCTGACGCCAAGTCTACGCGAACAGACAGTAGCATTGTATAAACTGCAAGGGACTTTTTACCACATTTGGCGGCAGTTGGATTGATAGATTAAGTACCTAGCGTAAATTTGAGGTGAGAAATTAGTAAAAAATATTACTTTTAAGTTTTGACAAAACTTTCCAGATTGACAATACTGTCCATACATTTTTATTATTGCTATTTCAAATATCTTTCGTCATGTGAGGTAAGTTTTTGAGGTCAAATTTTCTGAAAATTTCAAATCCATTTAAATTTTTGCTCAATCTTTATTAGTTTTGAAAATAAAAAGTTTAACTGGAAATAGAAACAAGTTTTAACTTCTACAAAGGACCTTGAGCCGTTTTCTGTGTAGGTTTGCCACACAACAAATGCTATTATGGAGGGGTATGAATACAAATTTCCACTTCAGATTCGATGTAAGAAAAAAATAGATACATTTTACTTTAAATCTATTTAATTTTCTCTTTTTATTCGTTTCATAGTTAAAACACTAAAAAAATCCGATTTACAAAAGTTTTTTTTATCAAATTTTATGTTGCCCTCTTCCTTTTTAGCAGAATCCATAATTTGTAAGAGTTTATGTAAATTTAAGGGTATTCAAAGAAATCCGGGGACATTCCGGGGACGGAATTTAACATGAATTTTGAAAATTGAAATTAATGATTGATGTTAAATTAGAATTTTTTGACCTATTAAGGTGACGGGAAAAAAAATCATTTCTTACTAATTTGTTGGTGCTTAACAACTTTGTAATTGAAAAATTTTCTATATCTCCCTTAGTTCCAGAATTAGGTGCAATAACTTCCCAATTTCGCCACAGATGACGCTGCCGTCGATCTCATTTCATCGGCCATGGGCACTTCACTATGTCCGAACTTCACTTTTACAGCTCTACGAGCCTTCGTTCAAAAGTTATTTGCGAAACACCGGACTTTAGAGAGCACCCTGTATATATATGTAAGGTGAAAGTAGTATGAAATATTTTTGGAAGGTCCATGTGGACAGAAACAAATTGTTATTTTTAAAACTAATGAATAACTCAAATATGATACATGGCTTCCACTCTTATCCTGACGAAATTCAAGGACTTTTTAAGAACTTTACAAGGATCTCACACTGCCAATTATCAATGTACATGAAAATTAAAAATGCAAGACATTATAAGCATAACACTGAAATTAGAGTGTTTAATTATATTGTTCTTTTCAACTTGGACCACTGTGAGCAAAAGCTACCCTTTTGGTAACCCTTGTATTAGCCATAGGCAGTGGGAAGAAGGAGGAGGCGTGTCCTCAGCACTACTGGCTTTGTTCCGGAAATGAGGAGAAATGCCCTTTTTTTTTTTTTTGCATTTGTCAAAACTTGAAAGAAAGATTTTTTGAGAAAAATTCAAGGACTTTTCAAGGACCAAGAAAGCTGAACAACTCGCCAAAGAAAAAGGAATCCTAGCATCTCCAAACCCAAAATCTGGAACGACCGTGAGTTAAAAAACAGTAAGCCTTATGCGAACATTTTATACCAATGATCACATAAGTAGGATAATGCCAGGAAAAAAAGACTTTGTCTCAATGAAGGTTGATGGAGAGAAGACACACATACAGGAAAGACTGGTACTGGTAATGTAAATGAAGCATTTAAGCACTTCGCAGATAAGTACCCAAAACTTAAAATTGGATTTTCCAAATTTGTGGAACTTAGACCAAAAAACTGCATTTTGGCTGATACTAGTGGAACACATGCTATCTGTGTTTGGCATATTAATCAAAATGTTAAATTAATGTTGCTGGAATGTAAATTGTTGAAGCAACTAAGTAAAATGTTCCTATTGAGTCATGCAAGATGTGTACGGCATTATTACTGTGTAATCCTGCACAAATAATTTGTTACTTAAGAGATTATGAAAATTGCCCTAAACTTAAGGAATTTAGAAAATACACCAAAATGCTTTTTTCATGAAAATAGCATACAAACAATAACATATAAACAGTGATTAAATGTTGATTGCTCAGTTCTCGAAACTTTGTCTGCCAATTGTGATGACTTTGTTGAGGATCATGCCATAACTGACAACTTTAGTGAATGAAGCTGTTTCTTTGGCTTCATTATTTAAACGAAGTCTATAAGATGTAGGTTTTTTTTTCTCTTTTCATAGGTTTTGAGTTTTTTCCTCTCTTTTTTAAGTTATCCTAAGCCATATGTTCAACTACATCACACTGATTTTTACCTATTAGATTCTTCAATACTGTAATACATCAGTTCAAATATAATCCCCTTATTGTGTATTAAAAAATGTAAAGCCATGCTTATTGTTTACTATTAATGACTCATTAAAACCCTTTTAGACCTAATGACAAAGTGCATTAAACGATTTTGAACTAAATGGGTGCAAGCATGGTATGCTTAAATACTCATATTTCAGTAAAAGAGTCACGGACATTGTAGAAAATAAATGGAATAACAACATACATTTAAAAAAAAAAAGAAATCAAAATACCCTTTTTCGAGATATGCAAGGTCAAATGCATTGACCTTGAAAATAAAAATTTGAAATATATATTCATGTGGCATTTCATAAGAAAGCCCACATTAAATACTTTCTAAAGATACAAATATCAAGTCTTTACATTAATTAGGACGAAAGTTATGAGAAAATTTTTCGTACAAGAAAGGCTAAAATTTGAACTATAAACCCATTTTCAAAGTTGTGTATTTCAGAGACTAATAGCAATAGGGACTAATTAGTGGGCATTGATTCATTTCTCTGCAAGTGGAACAAATAAGCCAAATTTCATAAAAATCTGAAATGGTCAGGGTGAAAATCCCATTTTTTTTTGATTGATTTGACCTTGAATGACCCCTGTGAATCATACTGTGCTGGGACCTAAAGTACAGGGTAATACTACACACGGTACAATTTCACGGTACAAATACAAAACACGGTACACACACGGTAAATTTCACCTTGGCTCTAGTCAAAGGTCACATGCTAACAAGGAATTAATAAAACTGACATACTTCAGGAATGTTTTGCTGTGAATGCTCTTTTACCAAAGACATTCACAGTAAACTTAAAAAATTCTCAATTTCATATCTAATACTAAAAAAAAGCTTGATTCGTTGAGGTTAAACAGGAAATCAATGATTGTTTCTTCTTACAGTTCACCATTTCGTCCTTTAAATTTTAAGTGTTCACCAGTCAAACTGTCAGCCATTTGTCAACAATAAGGAACATTATATCAGGTCCCCGATATCACTTGGATGAAAGACTGATGGAAAACTTACAAAAAATTTCTTTATATCTATAATTATATATTATTCTTAACTCAGGACTGTTTAATCTTAATTTAGTCCACAATTTTTGCGCTACAATATTTCATCTTTCACTGTCCCAACTCTGCGGAAACTTCCATTTTATGTGCATCAGATACATACATGAAAACATCTGTTTATGTATAATATAAATAATATTTTCTACTTTTCATCAGGTTTCAATTGTTTATGCTTTTGGTACAAGAATAATCAAGATGACCACAACCCATGGGTTGTCAATAAATCGGGAATTCTACTGTCTGGGGTAGGGGTTCTTCAACTGTAGTCCGAGGGACTCTATCAGGGGTCCGCAAGACTTTCCTAGTGTTCCACATGGAAAAGTACTAAGACAAGGGCATTTACTTTTTAATGCTAAGAATAAACTATGAGGGAATGCAAAATTCCTTCCTTCATAGGCGTAGCCAGGGGGTGGTTTTGGGGGTTGTAACCCCCCCCCCCCAATTGCATTGAAATTTTCCACGGAGGCTTGTCAAGTGGTCCGCAGGATTATCACTACATTTCAGAAGAAAAAAAATGAACTAGAAATTGCTGGTATAGTTAGAATTTCGGTTCCGGTGAGATTGCAAGAATTTTTCATAAATATTACTTGTTATAAACGTTACTTTACGGCATTTTGTGAAAGATTTGAATCCTCTAAATACACCCTTGCTGTCTACATTGCTTATTATTATTTAACTAAATTAATGATGTCATTTTCATTGTAAATTTGACAAAATAAGATCGTAGCTGACACTCTTTTCATCAAATAGCATTAGTCTAAAAATTATTTTGTTTCAGGTGGGTTTGGCAACCAACCCATGTTTTAAGAACATGGTCGGATATTTTAGATTTTCTGCCAAAAGCTGGTGCTTTCTTTTTAAAAAATTTACCACAAAACGAGCTAAGATTAACTACAAATTATATTTCAATGAATGAATAAATCTCTTCTGCCGAAGCTCTTATATATGTATATAAGCCTGCCAATAAATCACATTAATTGAGGATTATCTTGGATATGTCTTTCCTTGAGGCTAGGGAGATCAGTATGACTATGGCTAAGTAGGACTTAATATTATTAGTCATAGTTGACAACCTTAATTTCAGGCAATACACATTTTTAATGGCGGAAGGAGACCCCCCAACCCCCAGCTCATGATAAATTAAGGAAGGCCTAAAGTAGTCTGTAAGTGACCAAAGTTTGAGAAACACTGCTTTAGACCATCCATCCCTCTTCCTTTTTTTTCTGCTTCCATAGGTTTCTTCCCCTGTTATATATCATTCTAGAAGTTTATGTTTCTCACTTTTATTACATGTTCACAACATTCAGATTACATGCACACATATGCAAATGGTATAAAATAAATTAAAGATATATATAGCGTATCTGGGCCAATAACTTAAAAAGTAGTAGTTTATCTTACAAATTCTAGTCTATGAATTATCTAAAGTTGAAGTTATTTAATTTATACATTGGCTTCTTTTTTACGCTTAATTTTTCGTTTTACGGCTCAAGGACTACAGTGGTCATGCTGTGCTGGGACCTACTATTTTCCGAGGAATCTGAACCTCTTAAGGCCTAGGGAACCAAACCCCGGACTACAGTGAGCAGTGCAATCTTTATGAGATCTCTGAGTAAGCGTTCTTTGCACTGTTGGGAGTCAAACCCGGATTAACAGCGCACTAGGCGAACGCGTTACCACACTGCGCCACACCAGGGCAATTTATAAATTGGAAAAATATAGTACAAATTGTTTTGGGGGACTGTTTTTTTAATAATCTTAAGGGCAATTTTTTAGGCCATTTTTATGTCTTTTTAAGGGCATTTTTCATCTGTTTATGGACATTTTTTTTAAGTATTTTTAGGTCATTAAAATTTGGGCCCTAGCTATGAGCATAATATACCACTAGAGAATGAAGAAAGAAAAAAGAAGTGGTGATCATATGGATTGAGTTAAATGGGCCGATGAGCTCCGAGCCACCCTACCCCCAATAAATTGCAATTTTACATATATCATAATATAAAAATTGTATAATATATGTTTTCCACCCCCCACTAATAATTTTGAAAACACATTGATGTTGGTAATAGCAGATTAACAAGAACTAGACAAATGTGATTATTTGATATGCTCAGAAGATGGTATTAAATAAAATTTGTGGACGGGAAAAAAAACCAAACAACGATCATTAAGGCACGATAAAATCAACTAAAAACCTCCATTGCCATAAAAGTAAGCAATTTTTCACAAATAAACATGCCTGTAAATGAAAAGAAACAGAACACATGTAAATTTTCCCATTACAAATCTACCACAAGCTGAGCACACAGAATATTTTTCACACAGGAAAGCCTTCCGTGGAAACGGAACCAGATGACAGTGTCTCGCAGAGAAACATCAATACTTCCCAAACGCGGCGGAGCGGGAAAAAAAAAAGGGTAAATTTAAGTAAAGATCTTCCGAACAAAATGAGTACTGTAAAAAATGTGATTTTCTTACCACCATAGCCATAAGGAATGTGATAGCTAGGATCCAAAAAGGGAATTCCACAATCGTCAAAAGAAGCAAAGTCCAAATGCTGCGCCATAAGAAAAGAATTTCCCTAGTGGCACGGAGACAGCAGCCGGCACCGTGTACACGGCACGACTGGCAGCAAAAGGAGGAAACACCGCCAGTTTCGTTTGCCGACACCGAAGCTTAAAAGCTATGCCCAAGCAGCATTAAGGGCTGATATCGACTGGCAGCGGAGACCTGCCACCAATCAGAAAGCCTGTATGGCAGCGGAGGCGGAGGGATAGGAAAATGCAGCGTTGTTCTCAAATGCCCCTCCCTTTTCCTACAAACCCAACTAAACTGTACACCCTGTTTGCTCTCTCTCTCTCCTTCTCTTCCAGAGAGTTTCCAATTAATTATAGGCGAACACCTGTAGCAGCTCGAAAGATTCTCACAGATCAATCTCCGACCCACAATGCAGAAAGTTTCAGAGCAAGCCAGTCGTCTGCCTCTATTCCCCCACACATACAGACAGATAAAACTAGGCTGCCTGGAACGCAGGTTTACCTGCAGCAATAGCGGGGGGAAGTAGGGGACTAAGAGCGTGAGTATTTATACAGGGTGGTCCCTGCTCTTGGAGGGGGAGAAGCCTGGGAACACTCCATGTGTTGTTCCTATCGGAACACACAAGCATGAGAGAAGGTAATGGTAAGATTAAAATGCCCCATGTAAATGATGTTTTACTCTGTAACCAATTACTCTAATTGGGAGATTTAATTCCTGTACTTAATTTTATAATGCATTTTATGCCAAGAAAAAAAAAAAGTTCGGTACTAATTTATTTTATACATGCTTAGCAGTACATCAATGTACTACTAAGGACAGCTTTGCATTATTCAACTGCACTACAAGCTATTAGTTTAATACATGTACACATTTGCAAAAATTTTAAATTATGTTTCTTATGACATAAGCACAACTGAGGATACAGTACTAATGTTCTTTTTTTAACTATAAAAACAAAAATAATTAAACTGAAATTAAATTTTTTGCAAAAATCGAATTGGGAAATGCGAAAAAAAAAAATTTCAACTGGAAAAAGTGAAAAAAGGTGATTGGTACACAAAAATTTAATGAATAATACCCGAGGAACAGAACTTCATCGGGGGAGAATCAGTCTAAGGGCAAAAAAATAGGGGTGTTTCTGTAAGTATAGCCAGTAATATACCAAACTGGCTTCTTTTCTCCTAACACTCCTACATAAAAAAGTGGAACTGAAAATAAAATGGATAATGTAAAAATTAGGAGAAAAAAAAATAATAAAAAACTAAATTAAGTAAAAACTAATTAAATTAACAGTAATAACAAATAATAATTTATTATTTATTACTATTAAGTTTTATAAAAATTGTTGGTTTAGATATATTACACGAATCAACTGCATATAATAGATCTGCATCTATTAAATTTCAAGATATTTTAAGAAAAATTATACAGGAAATATGATGAAAAATCTTATATTATTTATAATAGTCATAAAGCTATAGATTATTTAATAGAAAAAATTAATTGTGAGATTTCTAGTATTAATACATACAATTTTGAGAATTTAATTACTAATATTCCATTGGATGAAATTAAGAAGTTCGAGGTCTTTTATTTGGGAAATATAATGCTATTATTTGGATTGAGCAAAACATATGGAATTATTTGATTATTGTGTTTTTGATAACAAGCTTTTTAATGGTGACACTTATTATTTACAAATTAAGGGCACACCAATGGGTTGCTGCTTCTGTAGTTCATTGGCTAATTTATTTTTACGCTTTTTATGAGAATAAAAAAGAATTTTTATGGCAAAGAAGCATTTCGTTATATTGATGATATAATTGTGTAGAATTTATGACTGTTGTTGAATTTATACACCCTAAATGTCTTAAGAATAAAGAAACAGTAAAGTTAAAAAAAGAGGCTTTTTAGATATTAATATTAATTTCGAAAATATTAATAACATTGAAAGAGATTTATTTGATAAAAGAAAAAGTTTGGTTTTCAGGTTACTACATTATCTAATTTCTCATCTAACATCATTCTATCTCATTATTCATCTCATCTAACATTCATCAAGTACGAAAGTCCAAAGAAATATTATTATTAAATAAGTTAATGGAATTAATAGAATTTGTGATAGGAGTTCTTGTTTTTATAAAATTAAATTTTCGTAAAAAATAGTGTTGAATAATCAGATCCCATTGAATTTTATTAAAGGGATTTTTGGAAAATTTGAAAAAATTAAGTTAATTAATTATATTTTTGAAGGATCTTTGTAGCTTTGTATGTTTGTTTAAAATATTGGTATGTTAAAATGAAATTTCTTATTTATATTCAGAGTTATCTGACACGGCATGTAATGCTTGAAGCATAAATCTTTTAAGGGAATTTCATGGAGTTTATATTTATTGTGGTTTGGCAACGATTTTTGTTGTTGTTGTTGTGGTGGGAGGTGTGTGTTTTTTTTTTGTTGTTGTTGGGCTATTGCATGTTATGTATAAAGTAAGTAATTTTTGTGTCATTATTATTTGTTGTTATTACTATTAATTTAATTAGTTTTTACTTATTTTATTCTAATTTTTACATTGTCCATTTTCACTTTTTTATGTAAGAGTGTTGGGGAAAAAAGAAGCCCTTTTGGTATATTCTGGCTATACATATAGAAATGCTCATATTTTATGGAGGGCGTCTACCTAAATTCAATTTCAAACTTTCCTGACTTTTCCAGGTTTCCAGACCAAATCTTAATCGATTTCCAGTCACTAATTACACAGTAAACAACACACAATGCACTAAAATTTGCGCAATCAAAATAAGTTTGAAGGAGATTGGTATGGTCAAAATCCCTTACAGATTAAATAATTTAGCTAAAAACACTTTTTGTTTTTCCAAAAAGAGCCGGAGGTTGCGATTCTTTGGGTAACAGCATGCCGAGTTGACGTCACTACTAGTTGACTATGATGATTGTGTGATACTATTTAAGGGTAAAGCATAGGGTGCAGGACCTCTTTTGTCCTCACACAAGCACGGATGGACGATGAAATCTGGAGATCTTCACGACGGGTGACGTTGGCCAGAATCAGCCGCTGGCGTTGAGCAGTGTGCCATATTTATTAGGTTAGGAAAGGGCTCGTTATGAAAGTTTAAGTATAATAGTTTTTAAGTTCGGAGTAATGTTTTTACATGCCGTTGAATAATTATATGAAGCCTTGGCAAAGAGCATGAATTGGAGTTCTGGGTAACCTGGAGATAGAAGTATTCCACTGAACTGCATAGTTATTTTGGCTGCGAATGGAAGCTGAAGGGATTGCCGACACGAACTGATACCGGGTTGCTGGACATATTCCGGAGGAATTAAGTTAGTCGACCAGTACGCTATAAGAAGAGAGCGATGAGTGCACCCCGCCAGTATGATTGAGATTGGAGTTTATTGCCAACTTGGGACTGAACAAACGGCAACGATCCGGTGATGTGTTTGTGATTGACTTTTATTTACTACCTACTAAATAAAAAGTTATATCACTAATTAGCAATAGTTGTTTAGGGCGGTTGTACGCTGTTAAAGCACAAGATTGACTGCCAAGTAATCTTGGCGTTAAGAGTGGATTAAGTTCAAAAGTTATGTGCTCCTGATACTGTGATATATATGTTCTTGGGTTTTTATTTGCCGGAAATAGAATCTTGTGGTTATATGTGAATAAAGGGTAAGAATCGGAAAAGCTCCAAACTGTATATAGCGTGGGGAAACAAAAGAATTAGGAACTAGAACTGAATAATATTTGTTTGGTTTTAATTAAGTTGTTAACTAGTTATTATTTACTTTTACTGTTCTTAAGTAACCAGTGTAAATGTACTTCTAGAGATGCAATGAGCTGTCCTGGAGGGCGAGGCAACATCTTAATTGTTGGCCTTGAATTGTATTGCTGAATTTGAATTGGATTTTGTATTATTATCTGTATAATAAACGTCTGTGCTGTAACCTGGTCTTCATTCGTAGCCACTCGGACTTCTCACCCACGTATATTTAATTATAACACTAACTTGCTAGATGAAATAGTTCTAGTTAACACTTAATCTAAGTTATCGGTATCATTATCATATATCAACTACCAACCTTTAACTCTCAGACCGAACTATTATGTAGTAACAGGTTAAAGTAATAGTTACTAAGAAGTAACAATAACGAGTTTAACCAATATTATTATTCCAAAATTTTCTGAGGACCAGTATTTCTTTCTGAGGGGGTAAATATGAGAGTGGTGATTACAGTTTGGATAGTTGTGTAGCATATAAAACAAATGTTATTTAATAAATATTATATTACACTTACACCAGGGTCATCTAAAATAGGATCACTATCCCAATGCGACCTCCAAACTACAACACATCTAAACAAGGTCAAGCTCAGAGGTTAAAGTTCAGTCTAGTGGTTTCAAACACCGTAACTGCAAAGATATGACATCATCCATCCTAGTGTGTTTAATTGATAGTGATAAATAGGATAATTAGGCAATGAACTCTTAATGAGGGAAAACAATGATTCAAAACAACGTTAAAGTGGTTTAAAATACTTTAATAGAACATGAATATGTTTTCGCCTATTCAAGACGATGGTCATCATCAGATGTACAAATACGAAAAATTTTTTCCATTTTTTTTCTTTTAAATCATTTTAACATTATTTTGAATAATATTTGCGATTGGTGGTGTAGAAGGAAACTATTTTTATGAATATTTGATTGATAAAATCTATATTACTTTTTGATAACTTTTGGAAAAAGAAAAATACTTGCATTTTAAATCTGATGCCTATCATTTTTATCTTTCAACAATTAAGTATCCGACAGTGTCAAACTGTTGGTCATTATGAAGGACAGGGGGCACTATAGTAGATGATGAATATCACTAGCCAACAGAACGTTGTAACTCTCTTAAGACTGTGACCATGTTTGATGATGCTACTTCGATTTTAGAGAATTGACAGGAACCAGCATCTTCAGCATGGTACGACTGTTGACTATGTATGGGAGATACCCAAGTAAAGGAAAGTAAATGAACTGAAAACAACGTAATCAAGCAAAATGCTCAGAATGGAGAGCTCATTTATTGGAAAAGGAGATGGCAGCAATAGAATATTCCAGAATGCAGCATAATCAGTGTAATCGCATTACTAAACGAAGTAATATATATATGTATACAATGTATGGTGAATCCATTTATTGAGCAAGTGTAGGGGGATGGTGACAAGGGAATATAATACAAAGCAAAGTACAGTGGAAAAACCATGACCAAATAAAATAGCAGCATAGTGAGATGGTAAATGGGGAATTCTAGTGTGAAGCACAGTAAGTGAATTCATGATTATTAAGTAAAATGACAAATATGGTGAGTTTATTTATTGTACAGGGAAGGGTAGGAATGGAGGAATATATCATAAAACAAATAAGTGGACAAACCACGATTGTGATTCCGATTGGAATTGGCGAATTATGAAAAGCCAGTTATGGGTAAAAGGGCTTCTCATCCACAGGTGATTTAGTTATTCAAAACAGAAGTTGGAAATGCTTTCCCTGACCAAAAAATCTCCTTTTTTCATAATTTTTCCGACCATTCCAGGTTTCCTGGAAACTCTGACGACAGAACAAAATATCCAGCATGGCATTTATTTGGCAAGTGGATGGTAACAATAAAAGGGGTTACAGTACAAAGCAAAAACAAGTTCAATGTGAATGGACGAAAACGAAGTGAGCTTACCATGATTGGACGAAATATCCAGCATATTTTTGTCAGATCCATTTTCAACTGCTGACATATTAGAGTTGAAATTCTGATAAGAACCCGTATTTTCCAACTCAGCCGGTGTTCTACCGAACCCCGAGTGTCCAAAACAGCTTTCGTTTCTAGAGTTCGTTAGATCGACGGGCCGGCTTTCCGTAACTTGGCAATTATTTTGTGCATTAGTGGAATTTGGATGGCGGCCATGCTGCGTTCTGTTCTGGAGATTATGGTTAGTTTGTACAGGAGTTAATGTCGTCAGCTGATATGTATGTTGGCTATCGTGAACTGGTAAACTTCCATTATAATGATTAGGTATCTAGGAGAAAGCAGAAAATCACTCAAAACCCCCCCTCTCAAGAATAAACCAAATAACATACTGCATATGCATTACAGTAATTTTTTTTCTTAACTGGAAAATATGGAAAAAGTAACTGAACGATCTGGAAGAACAATTCTTTGTAACGTCCTGAGAGAAATACATTTTCGCTCTGATCACTGACAATGTCTTTGCCCATTAGGAAAACATGCAATGCTTTGAAAAAATTAAGGATGTTAATTTTTAACATTAAAACGAAATGTAAACTTTCTCTAGATGCCTGACATTTGAAAAGGAAAAACAGTGATTCAAGTGTCAGCAATGTTTTTACATGGAGGACTTCGAAATTCTTGTTTTTGAATGTAACCTCTATATCACATTATCTTATACCATAATGCTCTTCATATCGGTCCAATGTAACTTTTTCCACATTCACACTCTATCTTATATATATATACCACAATTACCAGAGTTCGGAATTATGTCCTTAAGTTTAAATGTACCAATCTTGTTGATTAGAAGGGGAACCACAGCCTGTGAATTAAACCCAGAAAAGATGGAAGCAGCTTAAGGAATTAACGGAATACAAATTGTCTCTTTAGGGGGAAAAGAATCAGGAGATAGGGGGTTGTCTTGGAGGTTCATAAACAGCATAACTGAAAACCAACGGGTTGTCTCCATAGTGTTTTACAATCTTTTTGAGGTGTGTGATTTCAGAAGAAAATGCTTCTTGTGAAGATGAAAATGTCAGAATCTGGAATATTAGTCAGAAAAAGGAACTCATTTCTTAAGATTAAGAGTGAGAAGCACCATGCATCATGCGGAATGAATAAATCTTTTGAATTAAATGGATCAATTGCTCTATCATAGTTCATAGTGATAGAACAATTGTTTTTATTAATTCAATGGATGCATGCATGGTTAAAGTAGAATAAAATTTATAATTGCCTTACTTAGACATGCTTACAACTTGTTCACCTGCAAAATTTCAAATATGCATTTTTTTCATAAACCGAACTCAGTATGCCTTCCACCACATGCTGCTCATCTGTAATCTCAAAAATTAGTTTCTTTTTTCTTTTACTGACACACATCCCATTATCACTAGTTATTAGTATTATCACATTCACAAGAAATACTTTCTTGTATGTGATATTACACACTCCACGAAGGTTGTAAAACACCACGTCTACAATTACTATTAGTCATTAACCATGCTTATAAACTTTTAAAAAATATCTATCTTCTTCAATATTATTCTTCCGATTCTTCTCCATCTAAAGAGAATTTCTATTCATAAAGTCTCCCCCAAGATTGCTTTCATCCTGCACTTATTCAATTTCTGAGTTGTGTTCGCTTCGACCAACAAAATAGGTACATTCAAACTTAAGGATACCTTACACATGCTGAACACAGTGTTCAAGGACCATGTGATCCTTGAATACTGGAATACCGAAAAAAATTTCAATCAGTAAAATTAAGAGCATATATAAAGACAAAAATGTGGTGCCTTCTAAAATATGATAGGTCCATATAAAAGTTACAGAAATATAATAATTTCGGGTTTTCCTTTCATCAACTTTTAAAGCCTGTTTTCTTTGTGACGCATTTTTTAATGTTTTCATACGGTTAAACTTTAAAAACTTTTTAAATTGTGCACATGAAATTTGGTCAATATATTGGTAACTGTATTATCCTAAAATGTACCAAGGGAATTTTGCATATTTTTCTAATTTTTAAAATATTATTGTGTTATTTAATTTTGTGATATTGAAGTTTAAAATTTTTTTAATCAAAAAGTATAGATAATTTTAAAAATCCCCTTATAAGAATAGAATGTAACAATATATACTTTTTGTCATAAAATTTTTTTTTTTTTGGAGGGTATAAAGTAAAAATTATGAAGAGTTATGAAAAACATGAAACCATATTTTTAGTTATATTAATACTTTTTTCCACCATTAATTTTCTTTTTTCCAGGCATGTATTTACACAGATATGATTGTTTAATAAAAAAAAACCAAGTGTTTACCTTAAAAACCAAAAAACGGAGCATTTTGATACCTGTACCCCCCCCTAAGAACTTTTAAGGACCATGAGAACCCTGTTGTATAGATAATAACTACATACAAATGTATACGAAATATTTGTCCTAAACTTTTCCAAACTATGTGCAAAAAGTGCATGAACATTAATTACTTGATTGTGTTGAGTATAGGATGAGTTGCCTTGCACAGAGCTTGTTGGTGCAACACTATACGATAAAGAGTATTGGGCAAGTGACATTGTAGATGTTACGGGCATCTGCTTGGTATTTTCGCTCTGCCCACAACTACTCTCTGCAGAAATTCCATACTGAACCTAAAATAAAGTCAATGAATAATGTAACATCATCAGAGATTAAAAAAAATTAAAACTAAATAACAAAATAAATTAAAAAAATACAGTTGGGTCTGTTTTTAGGAGTAGATAGGTTCCTAAAAAAATCGTACATAAAGCAATCACATGAAAAAGAGACCTAAATGACATTGAAATATTAGGCATATCTAATTTTTTAATTACAGAACTATATTTTTAATTACAGAACGTATGTGATGAATGAGTTAAAATTAACCTAAAGCCGCATATAAAAGTTTATAGAAATTTAAGAAAACAGGAATTGTTTAATAAATAAATTCCTTCGAAAATCTGTATGAAATTTATATGAAACGTAAAATAAAATTGTTTTTAAACTTTATTCATTTTATTTTATCAAAAGGCAACAAATATTTTTATATTTTTCCATCAGAATTATTTTTGCCATCTGATAATGGTCGACACAGTTTGCAAATTGGAACCAAATCATTTTCATCGCTAGAAGAGAGTTTCCGCATTAAAGTTGAGTAGTAAAGGCGGTGGATTTTTTACAAACTTTTTCTCATTCTGTGTAGCTCTTTCTTTTCTAAGAATGTAATCAGTAATTAAACTTTGTGATGATGATTCTACTCATTTTTTATATAGTTCATGATACAAACATAGTTATTTGGCTTAGCTCACATTGGAAAGAGCGACAGGGCAACATATTTCCGAAAAGAAAGTAAAAACATGATACGTGTAGATCTCCTTTCATCAGTGAATAATATTGCACATGAGAATGTATCGTAGCATGCACAATAAAATATTTTAATCTGAATCTACATGCGGTCGAAACTGTGTATATGCAACTCGCACATATGCAAAAAAATATCATACCTCAAATTTTCTCTTATCTTTTTAATGTTATCTAAACCAGCTTAATTGCGATTTTATACATGCACATATTTTTGAAACCAAACAGATTTTTTATTATAAAATTTAAACCGGATATATGCAAAACAAATATTCATCCAAAGTAAATATGTAGCTGGCAGCCCTTATTTTTATGCTTTTCACCATCAGAAATGGCTACCAACCCTTGTAAAAGTTTTATTTACCAGCTTATTTATGGCTTTGTTTACGTCTTCCTTCTCTTTCTGTGCTTGGAATCACTGTCAAAATTTGTTTTTGTAACGACACTGGTCTAGTAAAGAAGCTGTTCCTACTCTAACGCTTTTGCAAGATTATTTAAAATCAAACAATTTTCATATGGAAAGCGCTAATACCTTAACAGATCAAATCTTTAATCATTTATCAGAACATCCATGCATGAAAAAAAAAGGTTAACTGATTTTTTCACTAATGCAATGCATATGTTTATGTAAGCACTACTACATTACTTCCTGTTATTTTTATTAATAGATTTATTAATAGTACTGTACATTATAAATATTGAAATAAATAATGTATATGATTTATAAAATTAGAAATAAGAATATCTAATTTAATAATAAAATTCATTAAAATTTTAATGAGCAAATTATTTCCACGCTATAGTTCAGAGAATACCGCTTTTATGTAAAACCCGCTTATATGCAAAATTCGCTTATGTGCGAATCCCGCTTATATGCATAGGATTTCGTTGCTGTGTCCATTTGCATATATGCGGTTTCGACAGTATATACATTAAAAAAAAATCGGATGCAATATAAACCACATAAAAAAGATCTGCATAAAGAGAGACCAGACTGTAATTCATTTTACTTAAAATGTGACACTTGTGTTACCTTTTATGTAACATTTAAAATATTTAATTATTGTAGTAGTCAGTAATAGAATTGCCATTCAAACAAAAATGCAAACAAACAGCTTTGTTTTTTTTATTTCGCAAAGACATCTAAGGTTATGTGATGCCAGTACCAACACTTTTCTGTAGAATCCTTTTTCTCAACTAGGGAATCAAACACCAAACTGCACAACTGTTAAAAAAAAAGTCAAGTGTTGGATACCTCCTGAAATTAAGTACAAACTGTTGGTATAATAACCAAATGCTTTATCAAGCTTTTCTAACAAAAAATGTGCAGGAGCCCTAATATTATGATAAATCGATTAAAAAATCAAATGGCTGCAAAAGAATCGATAAATCATATCAATTGTTTATATCCATTTTTCTGGACAACAAAATTTATGACTTTAATCAAAAATTTATTACTTTTTCATGAAAGTGTCTATTTAGGGGTTCTGGCTAATATTTAAATAATCGCCAAAAAAGAAAGAAGTACCAGAGCCAGGCTCTGGTGGGCTCCCACCCAATTTAAGCCCTGTCTAAAGAGCAGTATTGCACGTGTAAATGCTCATAATTTGTCTAATTAAATTGAACTTTAATTCATTTTAATTCTGTACAATTACTAGTAAGCGTTACGGTGGAAACGTACATAGACTTATGATTTTGTCCTTCATGGGTTTGAGTCAGAGAAGCTCCTGCTTGGGGCAACCGGGGAGCAATAACCTTATTTGCCCTCTATGCAGTTTCATAGCCCTGTCCTTAATAAGCTTTGAAACCTTCAGAAACAAGGTAATTTAACAAATGCCATGAAATTAGTATAATTAACCAAATTTAAAAATATTGTGTAAAAGTGAAATCACACAAACTGAAGAGTGATGTCACTTTGATATGTATTTTTTCGCTAAAAAAAGTTTAGCTATATATTTTTTTAATAAATTAATTATAAGCAGTTCAGAAAAATGATATAAATGCCACCCACTCCCTTGTTTAACTATTATTATATAAAATAATTCTTTTGAACTTTTTCTGTCATAAATGCCTATTAATTAGCCTTTAAAAAACAGTGACAGGCACGACAATTACGGCAATGACAGTCACTCGCCCCGGGCGGCAAAATATCTAGCTATGCCCACTGCAGACACCCTCTGACATTTTTTAATTATCATGCACATAATGTTCCTACAAATATACAGTGAAACCCTTCTTAATGGACACCCCACTTTTATGGTCAGATAAAACTTCCCAGCAGAAACAGATTTACAATAATCCATTTCAAACCTCTGCTTAGTGGCCACCCTCAGACACGGACGCGGACACTATTTTCATGATTTATTTCATTAGACTAGAACCCCCGCATAGATCAAATACAATTTTCAACAGACAAAATACGAACAAAATTGAACTTCGGCCTTCACGGTGTTTTTCATAATAGGAAACCAAGAATAAACAGGGTAACAGCTGAGGAGAATTTTCCCTCCAATCAACGGGGAATGGCAATTGACTCGGATTCGCCAATTCAAATGACTAATGCTTAACAAGGACTTTGATAATAAATAAATCATATAGTGATACACTGCACGAAACTAATAAGCAATTATCAACACCAAACTACCACAGTCCAAATTTATCATTTTCGTTTACTCGACTAGCATACAGGTGCTGTAAGAGTAACAATGGAAAAACGGTGAATTTAATCTAACAATTAAAAATATATTTCGAAGGAGGACTGGTGAGTAAAACCCACCAAATAGTTATTGATCAATTTTTTTTCCCCCAGGCAAATAAATTTTAATATTTAACATTTTGTTGTAAATTTACATAAAACGCATTCAAGACTTTATAATTTTCATATCAAAAAATTTAATTTTTGACCCTTTAACTTATTCTAGCACAAGTGCTTCTACTCAAAGTATTTTTCAATGCCTCCTTTTCTCCTATAACCAAAAAAAGCTCTAGTTTTGAGCTAAAAAATGTAGATATCGGAATTATTACGTATAATAAATTCCCCATAAAAAAAACAAAAAACCCTGCTCAAGAGACTTTATATATTGACCATTATTTGGCAATCATATTATCTCTGAGATGGGTAGTAATAATATCTTATAACCTTACATATATGGAGAAAAGGATCTTCGTTCCCGTCACCTTGTTTGGCACAGAATGACCCTTGCTGTCCTTGCGCCACAAAAACACAACCAACTTCCTGTCCTCGGTGCCTAGTGGTTAAGGTGTTCAGAGCTCAACGGAGAGACCCTAGTTTTGAATCTGGGTTGGGGACGACACCTCAATTTCTCTTATAACAAAAAAATTCTAGTTTGAGCTAAAAAAAAAACCATGGGTGTTGGAATTATTACGTATAAAGTATTTGTGGTTTAGTCATATTTTCAGGTCCTAACACACTCACCACTCTTTAATACGTAAAATTTTTTAATTTGATATTAATTATACAGTATTTATCTGTCATGCGTTAATGAATATTAGTATATCTCTGTCTGTCTGTATCAAAATACTACATAACAATGGCATCCGTTATATTGAAATTCTGTAGTGGTGGTCTATTCACAGCAACCACAAGATGATCATTCACTTTATCCGTTTTTAAAAAGTTCCGATGCGAAGTTTTAATCCCATGAAAATAAAACTGTAGGAAGTAATAGCCAAAGTCTTGTTAATCTTTTAATTAAATTAAAATATAACTAAAGTCTCTTTCAACTGCAGATGTATTCAAGGGAAGAACCAATATAAAATGCAATACTTTGCTTAAATTGGAGAACGATGAAGCTGATAGAGATTTTGCCATCAAACGCTGTCAAGCAGACTGGCATGATAATTCATGCAAAATATCGTCATGATGTTATATATTTTTATGAAATATAATTTTTTATTTGAGGGAGCGATGATGGAAAATTGGAGATGGTATACTTTTGAAGTCATGCTATGCCCAGGGTTAAAAATTAGGAACAGAAAGTTAGCCAATTTTATCTAACAATTTTTCTTTAGTTGCCAGGACGTTTTACCTGGGTGTATTTAGAAAAAAAAGGAAAAAAAAAAGAAAAAATCCTGTCGAGATAAATTTTAATTGAACGTTTTTATAAAGCTACCTTTTAAAATGAACCTTGTGTTATTTCATATCCCCCACCCCCGAGCAGCAGGGCTCAGTCAGAAGGCCAACCCTACCCCAAAAAAAAAAAAAAAAAAAATTCCCACTTAGGAGAAAGCCGTGAGTGGCATTTGAGGAATTTTATGCTAAAATACGATTTTGTCGATCCGGCTCCTCAAATGCGTCAGAAAATCGGGCAGTATGTGGAGGTGTTATGATTATCTTGTGTACATTATGGTAAGATAAATTAACGATGTTTTTGTGAATTAATTTATTTTATTTCACGACGAAATTTTTATTGCAAATTTTTATTTTGTACGGGAGGGGGGGCTGTTCTACGAAAATTTTCAGAATTTCAAGTTCAGACAAAAACGGGAGATAAGCTTAAAAAACCTCTTAAAAAACGCTTAAAAACCCACAGTACAAAATTTTAAAAAGCCTTTTAAAATTTTGTGCCGTGGACACTTGTCCATACACGTATAAATCCGAGAATCTACAGCCCGCCCCCCTCAATGTAACGAAACGTCGTGGAAAATGTAGGGGTGGGCACTTACTGGGAATTTCCTGCTATATAATATAATTTAATTTTGTATAATAATAATTTTAATATAATTTTTATAGAAGAAATAATAATTCGTCGATCCGTCTTCAAATGAGACTAACAAAAAATCGCAGAGTACCCCGGGTGGAGGACGTCTCAAATTACCTTATGTGCATTATTATAATATATATGACGATATTTTTTTTTAAATAAATTTATTTTATATGATGACGAATTTTTTTTCCCTGTATTTGCGGGTGAGAGATGTTTTCCGACGGAAGTCGAAGATAGATCGCATTTAAAAAAACAAAACAAAAAAAACCTCTTGCGTCTTTTAAAATTTTGCCCTCCTAAAATTTAATGCCTTGGGCATTTTCCCACCATGCCTATTTGTAAACTCGGTATCGATCGCACATAATTACGTTTAAAATATTATGCATATGTGGACACTTCGCCGAAGAAACTTCAATATAGATTCCGTTTTGCGTAACTTTCGTGATCGAAAATTGATAGCAAATTTAAAACTCAGAAATGAGAGCGAAGCCAAAAATTATCACTAAACGTAAACCATCTCTAAAGATCTTCCTTGTAGGTGGAAAAGAATACATTGAGACGATAGTGGAAACGCCCTGCGGTGGCGCAGTGTGGTAACGCGTTCTCCTATTGCGCGGCTAATCCGGGTTCGACTCCCAGCAGTGCAAAAAGAACGCTTACTCAGAGATCTCATAAAGATCGCACTGCTCACTGTAGTCCGGGGTTTGGTTCCCTAGGCCTTAAGAGGTTCGGATTCCTCGGAAAACAGTAGGTCCCGGCGCAGCATGACCACTGTAGTCTTTGAGCCGTAAAACCAAAAAACAAACGATAGTGGAAAACTAGGAGAAGGAATCATAGTTGGCCACAGTTCAATAGACTACGAACCATGGGTCCCCCACCCTAACGAGAGCGCGATGATTCTGATCTTGCAACGTGCGTCGGTGAGATCGGTAGAAGGAAAAATAAAGGATTGAGCAATCGAAATTTGCGTCATATAAATAATAAAAATTAAAAGGCTAGGCGTCAAAAATGACGACTGGGTCAGTCAAATCTCGTTTGTCAAAACCGAAATTAATAGATGCAAAATACGACTAACGACCGCTAACTTCAAACCTTGACCGCGGGGTGTATACTGTTACTGTTGATCGTCCTGCTACTTTTCTCCATGTCCAGTGATCGCGGAAAGGGCAGACAAGAACCAATATTCAAATTAATCAGGACCTACGTCACGTATGCGTTCTCACGTGACATACGCTGAGAAAGTGGTGAGGAGTGACATTTAATCTTCGGATTGCTTGATTATTCTGTATATATTTATACTGTAAGGTACTTTTTTTTTTAACGGTAATTCAATGAGAAAATTTTTACTCGCCAACGACAAGTTTTCAGTCGCCAATAGCGAGCTGGCAACCAGAAATTTCGCGCCCTGATTGAAACTCATGTAAGGCTTTAATTTTTATATTAAAACAATTTAATTTTTGGCTCATAACAAAAAAAAAAAGTGCTTGTAATTTAGTTACATGTTATTTACCAAAAGTTAATTTTAATTGTTATCGTGGTTTTCCATTTTTATAATAATATTCAGTATTTTTGTAATAAAATTTAATAGCCTATTGAGGGGAACCTTAGAAACAAAATTGTGCTAAAAAGGGAAACATTTTGAAAATTATATTTAGGGGGAAGGGGGGGGCGCTAAATCATGGACATGCACCGGGTGCACCATGGCCTAAATCTGCCGGTTACGGACAAGAAGGAACTTACCACGAAATTCTGAGAAGCAGAAATTTATAATTACGTTGTACTGGTATTTCTTTGTGTTTATAATGCGGCAGTAAGCAGAAATCATACCCTTTCATTTATTAACATCATCGACGTGAAGTAAGAAGTGACATATCCCCAGCTACCTTCGTTTTGAAATGACCTCAACAAAGATTAAGAAGTAAAAATATATCAGGACATGTTAAATGAAAACTAAAAGATACTGGAGAACGATTTAATTCATTCTTTTTAAAAAGGTACCTTGTTACGGCCTACTATAACTGATTTCCTTCGATGCTCTAGCTTTCATTTAATAAAATATACTGTGTATCAAGGGCGGACACAGGGAGGAGATCGCAGGGGTCATGAACTCCCCCCCAAAAATTATTTTCACTGTAAAAAATTCCAACTTTCATGATAAATGAAAGGTGTTATTCCAAGACCATGGCAAATTCTGTCCTTGACCCCCCAAAATGAAAGTCTGTGTCCGCCTCTACATTCTAAATGAGAGAGAGAGAAGTTTAGTGATTTTCCTTAATTCCTTCAACGTTTACAGAATATTTCCGTAAGATTTCGAACAATTCTTAATCCTTCAATTCCTGATTCGCACATGGACGACTTTGGTCAACCCGTTTCCACGTTGTAGAAAAATACCACGCTACCCACAACTCCGTCGTCTTCCAAAATCCTAAACACCGACTTAACGTTTTACCACAACATACTGCAGTAAAATTGTATGTTAAAAACGGTTTTCTTTGTATTAATTTCAGTTTCAAGCTGATAATAAAATTAGTATTATTTCATCTTGTGACGAAAACGTCTAATGGTAAGAAAACGACAATCCCCATTACAGCGACCCCACTTCACGCCTCTTTCGTCAGAGGGCCCGGTGAGAAAATCAATACCGGGGCCCGTTATTGTTAGCGACGGCCCAGATCATCATGATCACTGGCCCGCTTTAGAATTTCTTTCGGGTCTTAAAAAACAAGGCAGATTTAGTGGATGTAATCAGGGTGGTTGCCAGGATAGTTGCTCGTGGGTAGGGGTATCAAACTTCATTGGGGGGATGTCAAATTTAATTTTTTTTATAAAATGTACTTGCCAGAAAAGAAACGAAATATTCAGTAGCAATGAAATAATTCGTCCATATTTATATAAAAAAGTTCATTCTTTTATTCAGAGGAAAACAAAATTCAAGCATTTCTTCTTGGACATTTAGTCTATTCACAGACAGTTGATAATTTTTGAGGTGGCAGGATTTTACTTCATATATGGTACTTGTCTCCTCCTTGATATCGTTATCCGTATTTTTTTTTTGAAATATTGCTACATGTAAAAGATTACTGCAATTTACATATGCAGAAAAAGTACAAAAATAATATGAGCAATGTTTTATTTTTTCTCATTCTTGTAATTTTATTTAGCAGGTATAAGAACTTTCGGGGAACTTTAGGTAGAAGGGTGTCAAGAAATTTTGGGGGGGTGGGGGAGTGCAGCGGACTCCATGGGTATAGTGGCGCAGGAAAGGGGTTTTGCGAGCTCAACCCCCCCAATTCAGAACCCAAATAGGGAGCAGCGTGGGCTCCAGCACCGGGCCATGCTGGATGAATATAGGATCCGGCGCTGGCAAGGATCTATGATGTGGCGAGCCCCGGCCCTGAAAAAATCACTATGCCAAGGGAAGGGGTCATAGGGGCCGGTCGAAGCGAGCCTAGGGGCCCGCATTAGCTCTCGGCGCCCCTGTCCCCATTGGCTACCAAAGCACATTATTTTCTCTAAAACCTCATCATCTTTAAAATTATTTGAGCCCTCCATAATTTTTTAATTGCTACGCTAATTAGGGAGGGAGAATTTAAAAAAAAAAAAAAGAAAACTTATTACACACAATAGGTAAGATCATAAATACATTACCTCCGACATATAAATATCAGTCATGATAATCGAACACTATTATGGAATATCCAAAGAGCTGCCATCCGATTTGCAGATAACGCACTATCGAAGTTAAATTTCCGTAGTCGAAACGAAAACTACGCCGGGCACGTCAGAGACTAAGCGGGGAAACTCCGTCGACAACGACAATATGCAAATGCTGTCAAGCCAGCGAATGAAGAGCCGGTCCGGCTCACTACTGAAACCATATTCCTGGCCACGACCTCGTGAAGAGCACAGGCGAAGTGGGGGGGCGGGAGGACCGTCCACCGTGGGAACGGCCCCGGGCCGCCAATGACGTGGGAACAATACTCACTCCGCGTGTGCCTCGCCGCCCCTCCTCCCCTCCCCAGTTTTTGAGCGTGTGCGTGACTTCCCTACTAGTATACGTATGGCGAAATGTTCCTTCCCCTCCCCCCCCCCCGGGCTTACCTAGTCACTTAAAGGTGGTCATTCTGTGTTTGAGATACAATAGCCCATTAATAATAGTTGAGTCCACCCACCGAAAAAGGGTGGGGAAAACTGGGAGGACATAAAAGGGTTTTTCGTGCATTTTTGGAGTTGATTTTTTCCCTTTTTTATTGTGGTAAGAATCATAGTGTTAGTAATGTACAAGGGGACATGGTGGCACCTCTATAGAAAATTGTCGTAGTTCCCCAAAAGCAGTGTCCCCCCACCACCACATGTACGCGAGCCCCGGGGCGAAAGTTCAAAGGCCGCACGGCATAACTTCGTTCAAACTTAAATTTATTTCTATTAGTGTTCATTTTAGGTCACACTCGTTTAGTGCCGGGTTCCTGAAGGTCAATGGCTCAACATGGCCTCTGGAAGTCTTAGATTAGAAGGAAAACAATGGCGACACCCTATAATATATCCCACAGGAACGCCATTGATAGATCGAAAGCCTAATTAAAAAATAATAAATAAAAAAAAGTTAATTTTACTTTCATTTCCGCAGTTTAAAAATAATAACTATATACAGGGGCGTGCTTAGGGGGATGCAAGCTGGGCGGCCGCCCAGGGCTGCAAAAATGTACAGTGCAAATACCAAGAAATCAGTTTTTAGCGGCCCCATATACTTTCAACAGAGTATTTGGTCAACTCACCTTTTGCGTGTGACGTCATACTTCCCATAATGCAACTTTTAAATGGTGGTCGAAATAAATACATGATTTATTTTGACTTATTTCATTTTTTATACATGATTAGTCAAATGTGTTAGCATCAGTAGCCTATGTACGTTATCACGTTTACTTGTTTGTAGTGGCCATATGACCATTGCAGACTTCTGGCAGCACAAACTAAAAAAATTACTTTGTAAGTTCTAATAGTATAAAAAAAGCGGCTTTGTTCGTTGAGTTAGCTTTTCATTAATTCGTTATAATTATAATAATTAGAGTAATAATAAATTATAGTGATTCGTATTTTATTTATTTAATTTTTATCCCCCTATTTTGAATTTAACTTCATTATCTGCTCTTTATTTTTGATTGATTGATTGTTTGGCTTTTTTATGGCGCAAGAGCATCTGGGCTATACTGCGCTTATTTTTACCTACAGCGTTTAGACCAGTAAAGGACTTACGCTTTATGAAGGATTTAATGCTAAACCCGTGTAAATCTTTTTATCGTTGTGTTATGTCAAAATATTTTTAAGGGCCGCTAAAATCTGCTTTACCCAGGGCCGCTAACGTCGTAAAAACGGCCCTGACTATATAGAATGCACATTCAATAACAATGAATAAAATAAAGATACATAATAATTAATTATAATGCCCGGCATGTCAACAGAATCTTCTAGTAATAAAACTCAACCGAAGTAGAAATGCGGGAATCACGTAAACAGAGGTTAGCGAAATGCCACGTGATTCCCCCACCGCGAACCTGTGAATTTGGCAGTCCCCGCTTTTCCCCCCTAAGGCCAATTTGGAGCGTTTCAGGTCCTTTTAAAAAAACATGGCACGCGCCTTAATAGACAAAGGTGGGGAGTCTATCACACCACGAGAAGGAAGGAGAACTCATCGGAAAAATAATCCTGACGTAAAATATATCCCCACGCGAGTTACCTCTATTTTCTCTGCTGAACTGATATAGGAAACACCTGGTATAAATCGATAACTTGTAGAGGGAATACTGAGTCACCATTCTACCCTACACTGCTCTTCATCCACATTTGAATGCTCCCCCACTTGTAAAACTTTATTCCCGCTCCAGTTTCGATTTCACTTCAATGGGAGGATAAAGCACGCACGCATATATACACACGCACAAAAAAAACAGAGTTGCAGGCAGGCAGGCAGACAGACAGATACAGGGGCGGATTGTCTGGACCTCGAGGGCGCGAGTCCACGAAGACGAACCGGCGCGAGTCCACGAAGACGAACCGGCCCGGTAGCTCGGTCTGACCCTAGATAGACAAATAGATGCGAACAATGTTAAAATGAAGATGATGATTGATTGTTTGGCTTTTTTATGGCGCAAGAGCATCTGGGCTATACTGCGCCAAACACGGTATGATGACAGCAGTAAGAAACACAAACGGATTTTCCATCAATAACACATATCGTCTTTATACATTCGAACTCCTCCA
>QLNU02003225.1:22659295-22670475 GCA_006491805.2 Dysdera silvatica | reverse complement strand
TTTCATAATTTAAATTCAGGAGATTGAAATCATAGGCGCAGACAGGGGGTGGGTGTGGGGGTTTAAACACCCCCCGATTGCAATGAAATTTTGTATACATAGGAATATCTGAGCGGTAGCTCTGTAACCCTCCCCTTCCATTAAGCCTATAACCCCCCCTTATGAACTTTCTGCCTACGCCTCTGATTGGAAGGAATTTCATAATTCTTATTTTCAAAAGCAACTTCCATGTTTGTTTATAAATAAGAAATTAAAAGCATAAATATGCAGAAAAAAAATACATATTCACGAACCTTACCCCCAACCCCCGCGCACTCTGAAACGTTTTCAACTAGCCGGTCAAAAATTCATTTTCCAACATGTTATCATTAAATTAAAATTGATTTAATTTTTTCAGTTTGCCAAATTTGAATTCTTTAAAGAATTTCCGTGGAAGAATAAAATAAACAACTAATAATTATATTTATATGTGTCTTTTTTTTAAACTAAAAATCCCATTGAATGTGTTGCGCCTAATAGTCAATTAAAAATCCTCAAATTGTTTAAATTGGCGTAGCAGATTATTCCTCTCCGGCACCCCCGCTTTATCACTTTTATGATAATGTTATTTAATTTTTAATGCAACAACACGTAATGTTTTAAATAAAAAACTATATATGACGTGAATCCTATTTTTGTAAACATCGATAGATGGCGGCACTTTCTGATTCAAGATTTTTTTTTTTCTAAGCTAAATACATTTGCATTATTTTTTAAATTCTTTTCAAAATAAAAAAAAATGTTATTTTAATTGTAAAATGGAAACTAAATAAAATGCGTTAATTTAGTCTAATAAAAACCCTTCTTAAAAGCACAGCCAACTAAATTATTACATAATTCAGTTGGCAGTGCTTAAAGAAATGTACTGTGAAGCGGGTGGCGCCATCTATTTATTCATATAAAAGTAAAAGGAATACGAAATTTGTTTGTTTTTAATTTACAAACGATGTACGTATTTTATTTATTATTAATTAATGTAAAATTCACTTTCGTAAATTTTGTCATTTTTTTACTAATTCTGTTTTTGAAGGAATCATACTGTACGATTTTATGTTTGTTTGGTTTTTTTTCTTCTTGGGATGAAATTTATGCGGGTTTTTTTTGTTTTTTTTTGTAAATACTAAACCCACGAATTTAACGTAAAAGGAAGAAAAAAAAGGTTCCACCGAGATTTGAACTCGGATCGCTGGATTCAGAGTCCAAAGTGCTAACCATTACACCATGGAACCACACCTTCCCATGCCGGGAATCGAACCCGGGCCGCCTGGGTGAAAGCCAGGAATCCTAACCACTAGACCACATGGGAGATGCAAAGCTGAAGTGAAATAAACTACATAAGCCTTTAATATTTTTAAAAAATAATTGACAATTTTTTATTTTTATAAAACAACAAAATAAAAAAAATATTTACTAAAGGATAAGTAACAGGCTTTGTCTAAACGAGCGAACTAACTCACATAATTTAATAAAGTGTCTAATTTCACTATGCCCGTATTCCAGAGGGTAAATCTTAGCATAGGCGTAGTCAGAAAGTTCGAAAAATTTCGTAAGAGGATTATATACTCAACAAGGAAGGGTTACAGAGCTGCAACTCGTATATTCCTATATTAAATATACAAAATTTCTTTGTAATAGGGCTACAACCCCCAAAACCTTGCTACGCCTATGGCTCTGGCACCAATCCCCACGAACAGCTCCCATCCTGGCTATGGTCTTGAATTTCACCAATTTTGGAGTGGGGAAATCATGTCAATTTCATTATATGTTGAAATTTCATTGCATGAAGTATAAAGGCCTTCATGCTTAAGCAAAGGAGGGTTTTGGGGAGGTGAAAACCTTTCCATTAAAAAAATTAAGAAAACGTATAAAAAAGTTCCTTATGAACCAAAATTTTGTGTGTGTCGACTAAACCTCATCCTTTTTCATTAAAAATACCTCTTTCAAAACTATAGCTTACCCTCCTCCGCCCCTTCCATCATAGGCGATCGCGGGGGGGGACCGTGGCACCACCTAATCGTCGTGGAAGGGCGCCGAAAGGGGTCTCCCCAAAGATGGTCATCAGAAATTAGGCCTTCATAATTTTTTTACATTTGCAAAAAGCAAAAAAATTTGAAATGTGTACACTGTAAAAATGAAATAAAATATTTACTCGTTACATTATAAAACTCATATTTAGTAGTAAGGGGCGCCAAAATTACTTTGGCGCCTAATCTGAGACGCTGTAATCACTTATGCCTTCCATGCCAATGCACCGCACGCAACATCATTTCAGCGCGGATGCAATTCTATTTGTCAACTCAGTTGTACTTTTCTCCTTTTTTTAGTTGTGTGTGGGGGGGGATACACTGGCTCAAGGGCGGATCCAGAATGTTCTTACAGGGTGGGGGGCGGCTTCTCCTTACCGGGGAAATTTTTAGTTTTGGACTGTTAAATAGTTTAGGTAAATGTTGTTATATTACTAGCCTTCCTTTATACTCACCAAAATATTTAATTTAAGACAGAGCCGCCAAGCAGAGGCGTAGCCTGGGGGTGGGTTGGGGGGTTATAATCCCCCTCGAAATGAAATGTTCTATATTTAGCACAGGAATATATGAATTGAAGTTCTGTAACCTCCCCTTAAGCCTATAACCCCTGTGGGAGATGCGTCCCCAGATCGACAGACAAACTTTAGTGAACGGAAATGGCGACGGACTCTAACAGGAGATCGAAAAAGAACTGGTTATAAATTGCAAACAGAGAACTGCTTGAGACCAGTATTGCCAGATCTGAAGATTAAAAAGTAGCAAACTGTGCTCCAAAAGTAGCGGATTTGAACTATTTGTAGCCCAAACATAAAAATGAATTATTTTGCAACTAGTAATAGTAGTAGCTCCAATAGCAACCCAGAGAATTGTTTGTTTGTTTGTTTTGTGGTTTTACGGCTCAAAGACTACAATGGTCATGCTGCGCCGGGCAACCCAGAGAAAGGATGGGGGATTCCGGTCCTCTCAGATAGGCTGATTTGATGATCATTTCAAATGACCTCAAGTACACTAATTGATTGATTGATTGATTGATTGATTGATTGATTGATTGATTTTTGAGCAAATGGGGAGTTGAGAAGTGTGTACATTCTCTGAATACGGAATATCGTTGTTCTATCTCCAATAGAAGTCTAGAAAAAGATGGGGGTTTGGTTTGTTTGTTTGTTTGTTTAGGTGTTTTATGGCGCAAGAGCATCTGGGCTATACTGCGCCAAAATGAGGTTTGGATCGTTCCCGATACGCCACTTATATGCCTGGGGATTTTTTTTAACCCTAGTATTTTGCATCTTTGAAACAGCCACAAAGCGTTATAGTCTTCTTTTTTTTTCGCTCATTGAGCGTTTCCAATATTTGAGCCTAACAAATACACTTATATAAGCAGGGCAGCATCATTTGTGTATTTGCATTATTGAACGAAAAATATAACGAAAATTGAACAGAATTGCAAATTAAACTAAAAATATTAGCTTAATTGTGGAAAGAACTGCAAAGTTGCCGATTTTCCACGATATCCCGAAGTATGCAATCTAGACTTGAACAAGCAAGCCCGCACCGTTATAATCAAAAGCAATATAGATTTTCAATTGAGGAGGGGCGGGGGACAAGGACAGAATTTGCCATGGTCTTGGAATAACACCCTTCATTTATCATGAAAGTTGGAATTTTTTACAGTGAAAAAATATATTTGGGAGTCATGACCCCTGTGACCGCTCCCTGTACCAGCGCTTGATTATAATTACGTGTTGTAACAGGAAAATAGAGAAACTGACGTCACTAATGTGGCTCCACCGTTTACACCTTAAAGCCTATATAGCGTATATATGCTCGAAGGTTTGCACAGAACTGCAATGTTAAATCAGTTTCTGGGTCACGTGATGTCCACTCTAGCACATATAAGATCACGGTAATTAAAAAGTACCAAAACAATAATTGAACCACAGAGATCTTATATGAATTGAACGAGTATCGAACATGTTATGTTTTAGTGAAACTATCATTCACTGCGAATAGAAATGTTCAACAAACAAAATTTTTATTGTATTATGTAATACTAATAATATTTTGTGATTTTATATATGAAAATAAAAAAGTAGCATATTTTTCAGATTTATAGCCTGAAGGTAACTAAAAGTAGCCCAAAAAGTAGCGTGTCGCCCAATTCGAAATTTTTGTAGCGAGGGCACTTAAAACATCGCCCAATACCATACTTGTAGCCCAATCTGGCATCACTGGTTGAAACGTGACACGGTGGAGGTGTCTTCCTACCGCACCTGGGATTACAGCGCCGCTTCCGGCGGCCATCTTTCCCAATGAAACCCTTGCACAATTCCTCCTCCTCCTTCCTACCCCACGTTCAATGATACGAGCGTGTTTTATTTTATTGTTTATTAAGTTTAAAATTTTTCAAGTACGATTGTGTTTTACGGATGCAATTTTGCTTTAATTTGTTTCATATCGTTATACTTCAATTTCACGTCCTACTCTACTACCTACGTCTGGATGGATTTCTTGAAGTTGGAATAACTTTAGTTCGTATGATTTTGTTTTACTAAGCAGTGATTATAAATATCAAGTTTGAAGTCGATATAACTAATTTGTAAAGAACTTGGAATTTTCTATAAATTATGAAGATAATCTTTGAAACTACAAAAAATTCCACGAATTGCAAAGTACGAGTGATATAGAGAATAGAATATTATTAATTGGAGATTTAAAGTACGGAAAGTAAATGATTTTTGTCAAAAATACTTGGGAGGATTTCAGTCAAAGTACTGGATGTGTTTTGAGTGATAGAGACTGGAAATTTGTGGTTTAGACGACTCTTTGAGAATTTGTGAACTGCATTAGTATCCTGATTGCTAACAGGGAATTTAATTTTAGTATAATAAAGATTGTTGAATAAAAGAGACGAAATAAAAGACAGAATTACGATAAGAAATCGGTTTAAGGAAATTTTGTAATAGAACTTTTGAGTTATACAGAAAGTTTTTCTATAAAGGTTTATTTGGATAGAAAGATTATAGAAATATATACGATAAGTAATTGTATTGTGAGATATAAGGAAAGAACTTTTGAGTTATATAGAAACGGGTTTAGTTTAATGGACATTTAAATTGAGTCGTTTGAAGTATAATAAGAATTTATATTAATAAAGAGAAGATATTTTACATTTATGTGTATTTGGATTTACTTAATTCTATAAATTGTAATATAAACTTTGAGCCCTAGGCGGAAAAGCTCTATTTTGTAGTATTCGCCATTAAATCCGCTCTCGAAGAGAATTCGAGTGCATAAAGAAAGAAAGAAACTGGTTATGAACATTCGCTCTCTCAACCTCATTTCGAAAGCACATGTAAAAAATGCTCTCGCGCTGTACTTAATGTTAATTAAATTAAGTTGATATTTCTCAATTTCGCATTTAATTCTTCACGATTATAGGCAGTAGTAATCTCTTATAAGTGGTGACCTCGTTATTTCTAAAAAACACGCAACCTATCATCGCGGAATGGCCAGCCAACGTTCTCTAATCCACCATGTGGGAAGACCATCACGCCCGAAACGCAAATCCGAGTGCATCCAGTGAAGAAATGAATATCTCCGTAAAAAGTATACAAATTAATCGTGCTGGAGGACTTGCAACTACGTACAAATGATTATTTTTCCCCGCCGATACTTCGTTTGTATCACGAATTAAAAACATCCATCATGCTTCCACATCGTGAATACGTCCAGGGCCGTACTTACGGTGTTAGCGGCCCTTAAAAATATTTTGACATATAAATAACACAACGATAAAAACGTTTACCGGGGTTTAGCATTGGGTCCTTTATAAAGCATAAAGTCCTTTACTGGTTTAAACGATATAGGTAAAAATAAAGAGCAGATAATGAAGTTAAATTGAAAATAGGGGATAAAAATTAAATAAAATACGAATCATTGTAATTTATTATTACTCTAATTATTATAATTATAACGAATTAATGAAAAGTTTCTCAACGAACAAAGCCGCTTGTTTTATACTATTAGAACTTACAAAGTAATTTTTCTAGTTTTTTGTGCTGCCAGGAGTATATGACGTGGCCGTATGGCCACCACAATAAACATGATAATGTACATAGGCTCCTGATGATAACACATTTGACTAATAACACGTGTATTTATTCTGACCACCATTTATAAGTCGCATTATGGGAAGCATAACCTCACATTCAAAAGGTCAATTGACCAAATACTCTGTTAAAAATATATGGGACCGCTAAAAACTGATTTTTGGTATTTGCACTACAATTTTTGGCAGATCCTAAATTTTAGCAACCTTGGGCGAGCTCGCACCCCTCTAAGCACGGCCCTGAATACGTCGTTCCGCAATAACGTCTTCCTCTTTAACGTCGTTTTACGTGGTAAAACATCCAAATGAGCCTCCGAAACGCCGGATTGTATTGTAAATTTTAACAGTTGTCGCTATATATGTGTGCATTTCACCGTAATACCAATATAAAACGTGTACTAGTGTAAGTATCCTGTGTAAATATGCCTCAACCCGACATACAATCGCCGTCTAGAAGCATAACCGAACCCACGCAGACAAACGTATCGTGGGTATCAGTGAAACCACCGCCATTTTGGTCAAACCCGACTTTGTGGTTTGCGCACTTTTTGATCCACCCTCATATCATTCTAAGTCTTTAGGAGTTGATTTTTATCCAGAAAGTTATAGCATCGTTCCTCTAAATTTAGGTCTATTTGTATATATATATATATATAAGATGTAAATTCGATGTATGAAAAAGTTCTGTAAAAATCTCGCTTCGTGTACCTATAAGGTTTACTTCCTATGTGTGTGTGTGAAAATGCTTGTAAGATCTTCATCCCCATTTTTTCGATAGGGAAAAAAGGTGTACGCATAAATAACGTGCATTGCATTTCTGAAAATATCAGCTTTATCCAACTGGCGGAAGAAATCGTATTTTGTCACTAAAATAATACATGTCATCTAGTCCATAGATTTATACAATTTATTTACTATGTGAAAAACCGTTTGTAAAATCTCGTTTTTGTTTAGTATTTTTTCAATGTATAAAATAGTGATCGAATTAATAATGTGTATTATGTTTCTGAAAACATCAGGTTTATTCAATAGATGGAGAAATGTCAAATATACTTTGCCACTAAAATTTTTCATGCTTACAACGTATAATCTTTTTTCTCTTTGTATAATATGTCTTCCTTATAAGATCGTAATGATAACAGAAAGCTTTGTTTTAAAAATTGATTCATGTCTTATTTCATCATTATACTCCCATCCGAAGGTTTATTCTGATTTTATTCTTGAAAATTTTGTTAAAATTTTTTTTTATCGTTTTAGTTTATCGTTAAGAAAATTTTCCACTACTCAATTATTATTTTTTTTTTTTAAAGACGCAGATATTTTTTTCTATTCATTGTCCCAAAATAAGATAATCGTTTTTTAAAAATAAATTTATGGAATTCATTCTTCAAAAAATTTTTTTACTAAGTTGTTTACGAAATCTACACACACTGCTTCATCATATTTTTTAAAATAAGTTCGTCGTCAACACGCTGATTGACTGCTAAACTCGCATCATTATTTTGAATTATACCCCATTATTAACGACTTCAACGCTGAACGATATGGAACGCTTGCTTCGAAAACGTATAAGAAAAGGGTTAGAATCACGTTTTCGACTCCAAAATTCTCTCTATAATAAGATAACCCAGCTGATTGGGTAACACCCCCAAGCGATTGATGTCGGTGCTGTTCTTGCCCGACCCAAACATGATAGATATTAAAATGTATCTTCCCTCGATATTGAGTGTTACATTAAGTGAGGTTCATACAATCTCCAGTTCAAGAGGGGAAGACTTGTAAATACAGAAAGTGTAACGTCAAGTCATCCTAAGAAAATAAGTGGAAATCTTCGTTCGTTTGTTTGTTTGATTTTTTATGGCGCAAGAGCATCTGGGCTATACTGCGCCAAACATGGTAAAAATCCACAACCATGTTTGGCACAGTATAGCCCAGATGCTCTTGCGCCATAAAAATTCCAAACAAACAAACAAAGAAAGATTTCCATTAAATAATTGTAAAAACCCGTAATTACAATAACCCGTAAAGATAATTGTAAAAACCCGTCTTTTTTCGGTATAGACGGTGGTAGGCTTTGTAAATAATCCATGCCTCCATTTCATGCCATAACAGGAAAAAGCAACGAATCAACTGCGGGTTGCACCCAGTCAAGACCGAACATATGTAAAATGCATACAACACCGCCTGTAATTAACACTAATCGATAGAGAAAAAACCATATCTCATTTTTAAAAACATGATATATGAACATGATCTAAAAAATTTTTACATGGAGAAATATTTCAGTAATCAGAGAAAAAAAATGAAATAAAAGAAGAAACACAAAGATAAAAAAAAAAGAAAAACACAAAACTTAGAAAAATAATGAGGGTAGAAAATCAAAGTAAAAAAAAATTGGGGGGGGGGGGGAAAAAAAAAGGAAAAAAGAAAAAAGAAAAAAATTGCAAAAGTTCGAAAGAGGCAAAAATGGATAAAAAAAACGTGCCAAATGCTCAAGCGGATGAAAACGCGCCTGAACGCTCTGAAAGGAAACGTCCCACTATCTTCCAAGCAAAAGAAAAAATTACGAGATTACAAACACGTGTTGCGAAAAATCGTCAAGAAAAAGGTTCCTCTGTATAAGAAACTAAGAATTGTAGTCCAGAAAGGCAGGTTCCTCGGTGTTTTGATACCTGTAACCCTGCGCGTCCTCACCAGCTTGGTCAGCAGGTAACCATGCAGTTTACCAAAAAGATGATACTCGTCCCAGAGGAACGATACGCGAGGTACATGGTGTCAGACGATCAACTCCCTTAACTGGCTCGTGAACTGAAAAATATCCTACTCAGTAAGGAATCGGACGACGTTAAATTGAAGCGTTATTTACAAGTCCTTCAGAAGCGGTTAAAAGCAGACATCTTTAACCCTCCGGAAGCAACGGTCTCACCTACCTCTCTTCCTCCTGCTCCTCTCCCCTCCCCGTCAGAAGAAAAGCCTTCTCCAATCGTCAAAGAGGAAAATCCTTTTCCCAAAGAACTCCTTCTAAACAGTCTACCTAAATCGCTTCGCGCAGATGCCCACAACCTCGTCGATTTTCTTAAGATGCATCCACTGACTGTGTCTTAGACCCCTGATGGTGAGCCGATGGTTAAGCAGCGCGTCGTTCCAAAGTCGAGCATCATCGAATTGATCGATACTACAGTTAGGAAGAAACCCAAGAAAAATCAAAATCCCTTGGCTGTTAAACAATTTGTATCGGTTTTGAAAGACATTAAAGTACCCACCAACCTTGTAAAAAACGAAGAATTGGTTCAACAGATTGGTAGAGGAAATCGTAAAGCAGTTGTAAACAAGATAAAGTGGGAATCTTATTAAAAAACTTTTGCTTAACGTCTATTTGAGATTGTTATTGTCATCGTCCTAGTTATCTTAATTAAAAACTAGATGCTATATACCAAGTGTAGGCATTCCAAATAGTGCTATGACACTCTGAAAGCTTGTGGAAAGTACCAGATTGAATCCACTTCGAAATCCAGCTTGTTCTCTTGGTTGAGCTGCATCTAATTTTTTCTGCAGGCGATGTGTTAGCACTTTTGTGAAGATTTTATAAATAGCAGGTAACAAGCTAATTGGTCGGTAATTTTTTAAATCCTCTTTATCACCTTTTTTATGCAAAAGAATTACTGTTGCAGAATCCCATTGGTTTGGTATGTTACCGCTGTTAAGACATTTGGTAAAGAATTTTGCAAGTATGTCTTCTACATATTCTCCAGCTTCTTTTAGGATATCTAATGTAATACCATCATCACCAGGGGCTCTTCCTTTCTTCATACTTTTTATTGCAAATGAAACTTCTTCTTTTAAGATTTTAGGAGCTGTTCCTTCGACTATTTCAATGTCTTCGTTTAATCCACTGTTACTTTCGTATAGATTTTTGTAGAATTCTTCAACTCTTCTAAGTATTTCTTCCCTATTTCTTGTTACGGTGCCATCCTCTCCTTTTAATGCAATGATGTGTTTCTTCCCAACAGATAAACTTCCTTTAACAACCCTAAGGCTCTTGTTATTTTCAATGGCTTTCCTTACTAGCTCACAGTTGAATTTTCTTATGTCTTCTTTCATGCTTTTGCGCAGAGTTTTACAAAGTTCTATGTACTCAATCCTGGAACTGGTATTTCGATTGTCCACCTTCATATCTCTTCGCCTTTTCATGAGCTGTTTCGTCTTCTCAGATAATTTGCTATTGTGCTTTTTACAGGTTACACCACCAATTTCCCCAGCAGTTTCAACTATTGTCTTAACAATGTTTTCATTTGCTTCTGAGATATCACTTTCATCAATAAGTCCTTCCAGTGCAGAAAAGCGATTTTTTAATTCCAACTTGAATGCCTCGGTATTTTCTTTTAATTTCTTTAAATCCACCCTCTTACTTACTTGTTTCCTAATGAGCTTCTGTCGTTCTAATTTAGTATTTAAGTGCACTTTACATCTCACCATTCGATGATCACTTCCAGTATTAAATCTGTTCAGTACGCTGCAATCTTCAATAATTGATTTCTTGTTTGCCAGGATATAGTCAATTTCACTAGTTCCCCCATTTGGGTGTTTCCATGTCCATTTTCTTTGCGGTTTCTTCTTAAAAAATGAATTCATGATGCTAAGATTTTCAGCTTCTGCAAATTCGATGAGTTGATCGCCACGTTCATTCCTTTCCCCATATCCGTATTTACCAACCGATGTCTCTCCTTGTTCCTGTTGTCCAATTCTTGCATTGAAATCCCCCATGATGAGCTTGATATGTTGTTTCCCTTTGGTGTGTAACTCTTTGATTTCTTCATAAAATTCTTCAACCTCTTCGTCGGTATGGCTTGATGTTGGTGCATATACCTGTACTATTTGAAGTTGGTATCGCTGCTCGATCTGATGTACTTTCAACTTCCAGAAGACAATATATATATATATATATATACCTTTTTTTTTTCAAATACATTAATAACACTTTTGTGAAAGTTGGAGTTCTTTTTCATATT
>QLNU02003225.1:22632793-22644339 GCA_006491805.2 Dysdera silvatica | reverse complement strand
CTTAAATTTACAGTTTTGATTTTATAGATCTTTAATTTTCCATTTATTTTTTGTCTGTAGGGGATATGGCAGAATATCTAATAACTTGAACCATAATTGTAACCCCCATCAACGACGTAGTCAGGTTTTTGTTAAGGCTGGCCCCTTAAAATAAATTTTTATAATTTATTTATTTTTTATTTCCTTGAAGTGGGGTACGACCAAGCCCCCCTGAAAAAAAACGGATCTTGTATATATACACACTGAAAGAACAATTTATCTTCTTCGTTCATGAAATTATTGAAAAAAATTTAATTTGTTACGAATCTGTCAAGTGTTTTTATGGCCCTTTAATTTCCTGCAAAAATTTTTTTATAAGCGCACTGAGAGTTACACAGCAAAATATGTATCGCTTCCAGAAAAATAATATACGTGTATATAATAAATTGCTCTTTCAGTACATGTGTATATATATGCATACATAAACGCAGACTGGGTACAGTATCTGAATACTATATACTTTACTCTTCATGGAAGCATGAATTTGTTCTCGCATTTCTTCATTATCAGGGTCATAAAAAAAAGATCGAACATGTGAAGAACGTATAGCGTTTTCTGCACGTTCGATCAGTTTCGGCTGATCCGAAAAAAACACGGAAATTTCATAAAATGAGAACATTTTAAATCTATCTCATAAGCATAACATAGCAAATGGCAGTTTGTTTGTGCCCAGCGCCATATTGAAACGTCACACTTCACCGACGTATAGAAGAACGCGTTACCACACTGCGCCACCGCAGGGCTAACACATGAATTTACAATAAACTGATGATATAACTACACAATGTATAATACATAATTTCTAATAACTTTTGACACAAGTCAGATTTTTAATACACTGCATGATAAAAATAAAGTATCAGGTATTCATGAATAGCAATTCTTTCCAAAATAATTTTACTTGGAAACACAAACTACATAATAGAACAGCATGTCACCGAAAAACAAAATACAGAATAAACACTTACTGTGTCCTTAATACTGCAGATATAAATAGGCTAAATTTTATGAAATTGGGTTGAACGAAAAAATAAACTATTAGTAAAAGAAAATGTTTTTTTTATATACATTATTTATTTCCATGTCTCAAAAATGTACAATAAAAGGAAAACTTTATACAGTAAATAATTACGGCAGTTTACATTCTCTGGAATCTTTATTGATATATCCCTAATAAAATGTAAAGAGGGCACAATAACGCTATTTCAAAAATGTAGAACTGCTCATCAAAATAAAATAATTTTCACTCTAATACATAGTACGTAATAAAACAGCATGTCATACAAAAACATTCAAGTAGAAAAAAACGTGTAGAAGGAAACACTCGCCAATAGCGAAGTTTTGAGCCCGCACCGTATAGTAAAAGACCGTCATTGTTTTTATTATATATTATAATTTAAAAGGATTAAATGTAGATTAATTTGTGCTTTTTAAATTACTGACTCTAACAAGAAGGGCTATATTTGCTAGGATTGGAAACTGCCCATACTACCAACAGAGGTGGTGATGAAATATTTTGAATTATAAAATAAAGGAAATTTTAAAAATAAATTTGTGCAATTCACAGACGTATCTCGCTCATATGGTGCCCGGTGTGAACCCGAAATTTGACATCCCCTCTAATTTAGCAGACACTGATTAATTATTTGATAAAAAATGAAAGCTAAATGAAGTTCTACAGCAATACAAACTGGAATGGGATTCAAAAATTTTTAAGTAAGTATTCAAGATAAATGGTTACCTCTATTTGCGATCTTCAAGAATGTTGGCATTACTTTCAAGAGTGTTTTAAAATCTACTAATTTTAATATATATGTTTCCAAAGAACAAAAGCTCCAAAAAAAATTATTTCTTCAACTATGTACAGCCAACATATATTTTTCAAATAGATGAAAACATTAAATGTGCATATATAGCTTTGATGTTGGATGAACCTAAAACAATTAATGCACCTTAGCTTGGCTACTACAGAATAAAATTATAAAGGGAAACAAATTACCTTTACGTGAGATAGTTGTAATCAGAAGGTTTACTTTTTTTTACTGTAGTAATCTAGTTGGCTGTAAATGAGCGTGTGCATGAATGTCATGACGTCATAAATGTCCATGATCCACGAATCAGAGGACCGGATCCAGTTCGTGACCGGAACCGTCTAAACTTAATCATCAAAGGAACCACTTTATTTACGCTTAATTTGAAGACGTTTTAATCATACGTTATTTTGAAATTAACCCTTTTCAGTGAGTGTAATTGATTAAGTAAATAACTAATGTATGATAAAAACAATTATTTTATTCTATGAATTATTTTGAATATTTTAACCTTTAGTCTGCTAATAACACTTCGAATTTCCAGGGTTTTTTGGGTGTGTTAATTTTAGGAAGTAACAAACCTTGAAAATTTTGAATCAATTTTTTTCGGACGTTTTATTAGTGTGACTCAGAGGTGATTGTAATGATCGGATCAGTGTGACCGAATCCTTTCACTGACAGAATGATCGACGCGTCGTTAAAAAAAATCGTCTGCTAGTGTCCTTGACTGACAATCCTTTAAGTTTTGTCGGGACATTTGTATTGGGCCCTCCAGTTTCTCATGTTTCCTGTTATTCTCCCCTCCCAGTGGCGCAGCCGGGAATTCGTTCTGGGAGAGGGGAGATCAAATATCATCGTGTCTCATTACGCATGTCAAATGACAAGATATAGAAATGCAGTAAAATCTCCCTAAGGCGACCACCGTCGATTCCATAAAAAAGCGGTTTCTTAGAGAGGCGGTCTCTGAATGGAGTAAATTTAGCATTGGGTCTATGGGGTGGAGGGAGAAAATCCGTTTCCAGAAAAAATGGTTAAGGGAAGTGGTCGCTGAATAGAGGTGGTCGTTAAGAGAGGTTGTCCTAAAATCAGTTTATTGCCTAATAGACTAATTTATTTAACATCACTTGTTAAATAAGAACAGTACTGACACTTCTATAAATGAAAGTATACAATATTTTAAGTTTCATATCAAGTGGTCTATGCTTCTTAAACATTTCATTTAAAACCTCTTCAGGGTTTAGTTCAATGCCCTTGTGGATATATAACATAGACAGTCCATTTAATCTGTCGTGACCTGTTTAACTTCTTAAATAATTTTTTAAATATCACAAGGTGGAGAATGATCTCTCTGCACTACACGTTGTGATTGGAAATGTAATTATTATCTGCAGGAGTTTACACATACTCGGAAATATAATTTCATTATATTTATGAAAACCTTCCAAGGCATTATCTAAATATTTCTGAATTCGTTCGAGTTTGCTGTGCTATATTTTTAACTTGTCATATAAATTTTCGCATGTGATATGACCAAAACTTTTTGAATACCGAGAATATGGTGTTTTCATTGCTTCATTGTTTTCCTTTGTAAAGTCTTGGTTTTGAGCTGTTTTGTACGGTAATAGGATTTGAAAAAAAGCTATATATTTTTATGTTCTACAAATACTTCATTCAGTTGTATTAGGAAATGATCTATAAAAGGTACAAAAGCAGCTCTCCTATAATACGTCTCAGGAATGTCATAGTCAACGTTAATTTGTATAGCTTGATATTTTACAGTTCTTGGTATTGATATGGGGATTTCAGAATTTTTAAAAAAAATTTCAGAGCACACATTTTTAGAATTGTCCTTTAAACTCTGTATAACTCCTTAGCATAACCAATAACTTTGGAAAGATCATTATTTCAGTTTGTAAATATTTCGACAAAGGTAAATTATATGAAAATAGTTTTTTAACAATATGTAAGAAAGTAACAAATTCACATTCGTTAATCGCATTGTAAAAAATGTTTGCATTACTTGAAGAATCCCTATATGCCCATGCAGATGATATTTCTGTAAGGGCCTTCACAACTGAATCTTATTTTTTAGCGAAAATGTTTATTGCGTCATGTCATTGTATCCAACTAGTTGGGGATGGCTGCTTGAGTTTCTTTGAATAATTTTGAATGAATTTTATTTAATACAGCTTGACATTTAAGCATATGGAAAAAGTCATACACCTTATCTATTGTCCCGATAGAGTTTTTTTATAAGGGAGGGAAATATTACGTAAGCACCTTTGGAGGTTCTATCTATTCTATCTATGTACCTACCGACCGACCGTAGAATTTTGTCAATGCGTAAGGTGATCAGACATTCGGATTCCGATTAAGACAGTCCCACTGTCCCCTAGAGACTCATAATTGTCCCATTTTGAAGGGCAGTCTGTCCAGTCATAGATCGCTGAATCTAGATTCACATCAGTTTTATGTGCATCTTCATTTTCTATCTTTTGGTTAGTTTAAAAAACTACCTGCTTTTATCACAGTTTTGAGGACTTTTTACCTCCTTTCCCTTTTCCTTTCTGATCTTTTTTTTTTTAGAACTTCATCCACTTTCCAAATCACAAATTACCATTAGATAGATATTTTTCTGAGGCGTATTTCTTAGCATTTTAAAAATAAAATTCATTTTAAATCAATTTGTAGAATACCTGTAATACAGGACTTAAGTATTTATTCTCCCCTAATAATTTAAAAAGAAAAAAGCTATCTTTCATCTATCAGTGATAGAAATGAAGCATTTTTGTAAACCGATGTGAATGTTGAAATTCGAATTTTAAACAGAAGGTGACTATATAATTGTGAAACTTTCTTAATAGCCTTTCCAAATCCCCCCACCTCGAAATTCCACTTTAAAACTCTACCTTTTATGTCGTTTGCATAAATCAAAATACGATTTTATACATGCCGCATCAAAACATCCCCACCACAGCAGACAATATTTCATTTCTCATTCATCTTTTTAAGAAATATAGAGCATTGCAGCAAAATTTAATACCATTCGGAGCAAAAAGGCCCATGTTTGAATCCCCTCGTAGGCATGGGTAACTTTTTTTCAAATTTCACCAGCTTTTCAAGCCGTAAATTGCATTAAATACATTGTATTTTTTCTGAATACGATGCATATTTTTATAAATTTTTAAAATGGTATTTCACTTTTTAAATCCGTTTTTAAGGGTCTCTGAAATTCAAGACTTAATTAGTTAGTCTTCCCTAATAATTTAGAGAAAAAACTCTCATTAATCAACATTAAAAAAAATAAAGGATGTTTTCAAACATTGTGAATGTTTAACTGGAATTTTAAACAGAAGGGCAACTATATTGAAATCTTGAAAAAAGGGGCTTTCTTAAAAGCGTTTCAAATCTGTTTTTCCCCCTTTATAAATAATTCCACGTCAAATCTCTACCGGTTAGGTCACTTGCATAAATTAAATCACATTCTTTCATATCTTATGCACTCAAAACAATCTCCTTTAAGCCAAGAGTTCATTTTACATTCACCCTTTTAATAAATATCTAGCATTGAAGCGATCTTTAACCCCATTCGGACTACCAGGTTCTATTCCCCGGGTATGCACACATATTTTTTTTTTTCAAATTTCATCGGTTTTCCAAGCCATAAATTGCATTAAGTAGATCGTATTGTTCTGAATGCAATGCATATTTATTCACATTTTTAAAAAGAATATTTCATTTTAAAATCAGTTTTTAAGCTTATCTGAAATTCAGGACCAATTCACTCTTTGTTATTTTGCCTGCCTCAAATACCTAAAGTTTCGCCAATTTGTCCATTGCCATTTTATCCGATTACAGGTGCAACATGATGTTCATTGTCTTTATACTAAAGCGATTCAACTAACAGTTTTGAATTTGCTTTCATCACTCTCAACAACGGAACCTAATCCTCCAAACATCTCATTGTAAACAGTTATGCATACTTCTTGACAATACATGCATCAGTCATAAAATGGTGATGGTTGTTGCTTAATGCTGGCATCAGTCGATGATTATCATTGACTGAGAATGCTTCAGAAGTAAATTTGCAAAGGTAAACCGAGATACCAAGGTTTTAAGTATTTTAACTTACTTATAATAATTTTGTCACACAGCTCTGAACTTGAAAATTGTTTGAAATTAACAAAACTAGTTATTATATATTATTCATTATATTTTAAATTTACACAATCACCTTCCTAAAAATATCATCTATGTTTCTTATTGTTTACTTTAGGATGTATCGTAAAAGAAGTGATGTTTGGTATCATTTTGAAGTTAAGGAGGGTGAAAGTGCTGAATGTCGATATTGTAAAGCTATTCTAAGCACCAAAGGTGGTTCTTCAGGAAACCTTTTCAGGCATTTGAAAAGAAAACATGCGGAAATAAAAGTATCCCAGAAAAAGAATATGCTTTTACAAACAAGATCATCAAAGAAAGTAGCATCAACACCTTTAACATCATCCCCAGAATCATGTTCGCCCAATGCTGATTCAGGATCAGCTAGCGAAGATGAAGCAAATGCTGTTGTCCAATCATCATCAAAAACTCGTTTTGCTGGGAAAGTTTTACCCAGGTTTGCATCTACACCAAGAATAATTTTTTTATTGCATGTGTCATATGAAAAGGAAAACATGAAAGAATTGAGTATTTAGGTTGAATTATAATTACAGGTTTGGTTTATTGCAATTGCCATGCAATTTTGGATATATACGTATGGATATAAGAAGTTGCAGCTTCGTAACCCTTCCTCTTTGCCTATCACCCCTCCACGCCTTATGAACTTTTTGTGTATACTAGTGTGTTTCTGAATGTCTGGTCTTGTGGTGTTCTATTACAGCTCATGGGATCTTTCAGACAATATATTTTTCTATTTTCTCTATCGAAAGATCTCAAGGTTTCCATCTTTGTGATCCATGATAAGTAAAGGAATGCTTTAACTTAAAGTAGTTACTTTAAGTATTCAGCACATTAAGTTTTTAGTAGTTTGGTTTGTAAATTAATTCATCATTTCTGATTATCGGTATTTTATTTTGACGTTGTGACCCTTTCTCTTGAAGTTCTGAAACTATTTTGTTTCCTTCTTCAACTTAAATTATATTCATTTCACGTACTAATTCAGGTGAGATATTTAATGTGTGATATTGAGAGTTTCTTTATCAGGTGTGTTTAGTGAATCTTCAGATTGTTGTGAGTACTATTCATTTCAGTAAAAAAGTATATAGTTATACATACGCTGGGATTGCCAACTCTTAAGTTCCCACCAAGTTAGAAGCACTGCTTTGAAAGTTAAGGATGGCAGCAACTGAAAAAGATGCAGGTTTATAGGTGCCCATATGAGGCTGGCTTGAGTCTCCCCATGCCATTTAAAAATTTGGTTTGCCAGATTCTGTTATTCATTTATTTCAAAAGTTTTACAGTCACATTTTAAAATAAGGTACTTTTTAGCTCATTACTAATTATCAAACAGTATAAATTATTTTTGTAGCATTTTAGTATCTTGTACATTCACTAAAATTTTTGACAGTCTTGAGAAGGAGGTAATAATTTTTCTCAGTTCCCCCTCTGGAAGTGCTCATATGGGCGCTCATGTGTAAATTTTACTAGTTTTGAAAACAAAATAGTGTCAGAATGAAATTTTAGGGAGAGAAAATGTTGTTGAAAGGAATAAAAACAAATTCAAGCGAACTCACTAATGGGCTAGTGGATCATATAATTACGTTAAAGTTGTGAAAAGATTATTATCACTAGAAGAATAAGCTTTTCTCCAGATGTACTATGCAAAATAGGAGCAAAAAACTTCTACTACTACTTCCTGAGACTACTTTTATAGTGCTCCATATACCCTTCATGGTATTGGTATACACTCAGGTTTTAGGTTCTGAAAGTGACGACTCGATTCGTTCTTAAATCCAAGGAGGACCCCTTCACCATAAGTCACCCAGCGGTCTGGTAAATGATAGTTGTCCGGTCAGTCATGTTTGTTTTAAGATTCTTATTATCATTGATTATGGAAAGAACTTCTCTTGATTGATTGAAAACATTATTGAAAAAAGTTTTACCCCCTATTTTTTTACTTTCGTTTTTCAAATTTGAAAACCATAGGGATATTTTATGTAATTCTTTTGATCACAATCTCATTTCTAACGTTCTATCTGATACTGATTCTTAGAAAAACATTGGATTGTATAAATTTTTATTTTTCTACAAGCTCTATTTTTTATATATAAAAACTTTTTCACCTCCTCTTTTAAACAGCATGATGTTCATTGTCCTTGCACCATAAAAATGCAACTATTCCGAATTTGCTTTCATCAATATCAACAACAGAAGTTAATCCTCCAGCCATCTCATTGTAAACACTTATGCATACTTCTTCAGGCGCTGCTCTAGATTATGGTAACTTCAGCGACTTTTCAAAACTTGCCATCATCATGGACGTGCATGCTTAACACAACTCCTTTATTTGGAGAAAACGTATTTTTCTTTAATGGCGGAATATTCAGAAACTGTAATAACAAATATTAATGTAGTTTCCAAGCATTCATCTATTAACAAAAAAAAATGTAATTTCCAAAACGGGAGGAGCTGCTGTACTTACGTGCATCTACCATGCAGGAAATTCGTGAAAAATCGCCATTGTTATTATTAAAAACTAAGACCTGATGGTTTTCGGAGACCCAATGCTTTGCTTGAAATAGTGGATACTTAATAGGAGAAGGACTATTCCACTCCCTTTTGGATTTTGGAATTGAACTTATGACCCTTCGACCCCTCCTGAATCAGTAAACCTTGCATAATTATTGGAAACTTGTGATAATCAAAATTTTAAAAAACTAAAGCCTTATTTTTTGAGGGGTCCCCAATACTTTCCTTGAATCAGTGTATGCTGTAGTGGTGGTGGTGGTGGTGGGGGGGCTCTCCTTTACACCCCCTTCTAGATTGATTCTGGCATTGAACGTAGGCCCCCCCACAACCTCCTGAATCAGTAAATCTTGTTGAAGTATCGAGAAAATTCATATATAATTTATTCACATATTTTTTATTTACAAATAACTTACCTTTAAGTTTCTTCCTTCACCATCTGTGGAGAAAAAATAGCCTTAATTGCCTCTAAAAATGCCAGGAATAACTTTCACATGCAGTTAATCTTATGTCAGCACCTCCACATAAATTTTGAAAATATGAATCCAAGAACTCCTTAATTGCCAACATGCTACTAATCAGAAATCTCAAAATCAATAATGCACTCATTCACTAAAAACAAAACAAATTATACACTGCAGTACACAATAAAAAACCCATCAACTATGTTGTTGAAGCACCGCTAGTTCAGTCAACCTTTCCACTTCTCATTTGCATAATTAACAGCAACTATACAAAGAAAAACACCTAGGGTAAAGTAAATTTGGAATAGAGAAAATTGGATTGAAAATTCAAATACAGAAATTTAAAATAGGGTAAAACCAATGCCTGTGATAAAACTAGGGTAAAACGAATATCAGTCTGGGCAAAATATGTATCAGTCACAAGACAGCGATGGTCGTTTACTAAGAACGCTCCAGAAGTAAGTTAGCAAAGATAAATAGAGACATAAAGTTTCTAAGCATTTAAACTTAATAATTTCGTCACACAGTTCTGAACTCAAAATTTTTTTACAATTGATAAAATTAGTTATTACACAGAATATTCATAAATGAAGTATACAACTTCAAATTTTATTTACATTGAAACTACATGGCTAGAAATCTTATTATTTTTTTTTAATTACGTAGAAAAAGTCAAGGTTTTTTTCTGCATAGTTAAAATGTTTCTATGTATGTTCCGTTGTTTCTTATGATAGTATGTAAACAAAAGTCTAGTTTCATCCACGTTCACTGCAAAATGTCAGGTGTTTCATGGAGGAAGGCTTCATTAATACGTTTATTGCTCATATTAAAAGAAGTTACATTTAATTTTAACATAATGTTCTTAATAAATCTCAAAAAAGTGCACCCGGGGTACTATTAAGAGAAAGGGATGGCTATTTCGTCGGGCCATTACATCCAATCTATCGCCCAGGGGAATGTTTTATGTAAATAGCTTCTAACATTCAAAGGTCAATGGGGAGACACACCAACTTTCTTAAAAATGTTTGGAATATTCTGGAGTTGCAGAATTGCAAATTGTTCCAACATGTCCAAATACGTTGCAACAGTAACCATGTTTTCAACAAAGAAAAAGAGTCCAATAAATCTACCATTATACTACACCAAACGTTAACCTTCAGGCTATCTGTCTCATGCTCTGTGACCACATGGGGCTTTTAGTGCCCCAAATTTGATAGTTATGCTTGTTAACTTCGCCGGAAACACAAAAAATTGACTCATTGCTAAAATGGAGCCTTGAAAGGAATGTGGGTTCTGCCTCAATGCCGTCACAGTTGTTTTCGGTATCTTTTACATTCTATGATCACGCATTCATTGTTTGTTACATGGAGACATTCTAATTATGCATGAAAAAAAACTTTGACTGTTGCCACATAACTAAAAAAGGAAGTGAATTTCTAGCTATTGTAGTTTCGATGCAAATAAAATTTGAAGTTGTATACTTCTTTTATAAACACCCTGTATAATATTAATGATATTTTAAATTTATACAATGACCTCTCAAAAGTTTCATCTATGTTTCTTATTGTCTACTTTAGAATGTACCAGAAAAGAAGTGATATTTGGTATCATTTTGAATCTAAGGAAGCTGAAAGTGCTGAATGTCGATATTGTAAAGCTGTTCTAAGCACCAAAGGTAATTCTTCAGGAAATCTTTTCAGGCATTTAAAAACAAAACATACGGAAGTAGAAATTGCTCAGAAAAAGAATGCGCCTTTACAAACAAGATCATCAAAGAGAGCATCAGCACCTGCAACGTCATACCCACAATCATGTTCGCCCAATGTAGATTCAGGGTCTGCTGGTGAAGCTGAAGCAAATGCTGTTGTCCAATCATCATCAAAAACTCGTTTTGCTTGGAAAGCTTCATCCAGGTTTGCATCTACACCAAGAATAATTTTTTTTATTACATTTGTTATATAAATAGGAAAACATAAACAATAAAATATTTAAGTTGAATTATATAGTTGCAGGTTTGGTTCATTTACTAACTCAATCATTATGGATAATATTTATACATAAAAATGTATGAGCGCGAGTCCCAAAGTGGAAATTGCTAGTATGGTGGATTAAGTGAATTTCATATTCATAGTAAATAAAGAAAATATGACTTATTATACAATGTGGACAAGTTTTAGCAGCCGCCAATCTAAGGCTTCTGCTTATATATTTTGACCCATCAAGGCATGGCAATTCTTACATAATGTTGTATATTTTATGATCTAGCTAAATTCCTTTCTAATCATAATTTTAAGTTTTCTTGTGATTATGGCTCTCCTCTAATAATCTCATGACATCTTTTCCTTCATTAGTTTCTACTGACAGCTGCATGAGCCCCAAAGCAAAATATTTCCAATGTTCTGCAACAAGCCTTCAGCTGATCAAAAATATTCTTCAGGAAATGCATGTGTATATTTATATACGTATTATATACATTTTTAAATTCTATAAAATGTAAATTCCTTTTTTAATAGAAATGCAGAAAACATTTATCAGACTGCTTTTCTTT
>QLNU02003225.1:22611483-22632693 GCA_006491805.2 Dysdera silvatica | reverse complement strand
GAAAGGTCCGGCGATTCCCACACTGGTGGTGGTTCAGATAGTAGAAGGAATGCTAAACCTGAAGCAGCATTTTAAGTTTAAGCATTCATACATTAAGATGTATAGTTTTGTTTGTAAATTAATTGACCATTTCTGAGTATCAGCATTGTATTTTGATGTTCTCACCCTTTGTTTTAAAGTTCTGAAACTATTTCATTTTCTTCAACTTAAATGAAATCTACTTCACATGTTAATCCATGTTAGATATTTCATGTGATATGGAGGGTTTCATCAAGTAGGTCTAGTAGATATTTAGATCGTTTTCAGTACTATTCATTTTTGTAAAAATATATTGTTACACTTATGTTGGTGTCGCCAATCATTACCAGGTCTCTGGCCACCATCAAGCTAGAAACACTGCTTAGGAAATTAAAGGGGCAGCAACTGAGAAAAATGCAGATTTGACATGTTTTGAAAACAAAAGTAGTGACAGAAGGAAATTTTAGAAAGAGAAAAAATCGCTGAAAGGGTTAAAAGAATTTGAGCAAACTCACCATTAAGCTTGCAGGTCATATGATTCAGCAACCTCAAATATGAAGATTGTAAAAAGATTATTATTGCGAGAACAATAAATCTTTCTCCAGATGTACTCGATGAAAAAAGGAGTAAAATCTTCTACATGCTGAGTATGCAGTAGACTATTTTTCACAATACTTCACGTACCCTTGGTGGTATTGGTATACACTCAGATTTTAGGTCCTGAAAGTAGAGACTGTGATTCATTCTTAAATCCAAGAACCCCTCTACCGTAAGCCATCCAGCAGTATGTTAAATGATTATTGTCCATATATAAAATGACAGTTATCCAAATGATGCAAAATAGCAGCAAATGGAAATTTTAGGAAGAGAGAAAAAAATCATCGAAAGAAAGAAAAAATTTTCAAGCAAACTTATCGTTAGGCTTACGGATCATGCAATTTAATAACCACAGATATGAAGGTTGTAAAAAGGTTATTATTTTCAGAACTCTAAGCCTTTCTCCAGATGTACTCTGTGAAAAAGAAGTAAAAGTCTGCTACTTGCTGAGTAGACTACTTTTCATAGTGCTCCACATACTCTTGGTGGTATTGGTATACACTCAAGTTTTAGGTCCTGATGTGAAGACTTGATTCATTCTTAAATCCAAGGACCCCTCCACCATAAGTCACCCACCAGTCGGGTAAATGGTGGCTGGCCATTGATAAAATGACTGTTGCCCAAATGATGGTTGCCTCAGCTTTTTATTGTAATTGATTATGGGGAGAAGCGCTTCGTTTGATTAATTAATTGACTGATTGGGAACAAGACTGAAAAAAAAAATTGTCCCTTGTTTTGATACTTTCATGTTTCAAATTTATTAATCAGATGCATCCTTTGTGTAATTCTTTTGATCACAATATCATTTTAACTTTACGTCTGATGTTGATTCTTGTAAAGGTATTTGATTTCATTAAATTCTTTTGTACTTTTCTATAAGCTCTATTTTTTTATGTATAAAAACTTCCTCACCTCGTCTGGTGCAGCATGATGTTTACTGTCCTTGTGCCACAAAGATTTGACTAACCATACTGAATTTTCTTTCGCCAATTTCAACAACACAATACTCTAAACATTTCATTGTAAGCATGTATGCATACTTCTTGACAGAACGTGCACTGGTCAAAAGACAGTGATGGTCATCTACCAATGCCGGCATCGATCAATGACCATCCGTGACCGAGAATGTTTCAGCAGAAGGTTCACAAAGATAAACTGAAACATCAAGTTTCTAAGTGTTTAAATTTATTTAAAAATTTTGTCACACAGTTCTGAATTCAAAATTGTTTATAATTAGTAATATTAGTTATTTTATATTATTTATTGTATTTTAAATTTGCACGGTCACCCCTCAAAAGCATCATCTGTGTTTATTATTTTCTACTTTAGAATGTGCCAGAAAAGAAGTGACGTTTGGTGCCATTTTGATGTTAAGGAAGGTGAACGTGCTGAATGTCGATATTGTGAAGCTATTCTAAGCACCAAAGGTGGTTCTTCAGGAAATCTTTTTAGGCATTTGAAAAGAAAACATACTGAGATGGAAATTTCCCAGAAAAGCAATGTACCTGTACAAACAAGATCATCAACGCAAGGATCAACACCTTCAACATCATACCTACGGTCACGTTCGCCCAATTCAGATTCAGGGTCTGCTGATGTAGATGAAAAAAGTGCTGTTGCCCAATTGCCACCAAAAATTCGTTTTGCTTGGAAAGCTTTACCCAGGTTCGCATCTACACCAAGAATAATTTTTTTTATCATTTTTGTCACATGAATAGGGAAACATGAAATAGATAAATATTTACTTTCAATTATAGCTACATACTTGGTTTATCGCCAACTTAACCAGTGTGAATAACGTTTATATGTAAAGGTATATAAAGGAAGTCCCAAGATGGCCACTGCTAGCACGGTGGATTCAATGGGATGAATTTCATAGTCATAGTAAGGAAAGAGAATATTACTTACTGTACAATGTGGATGCGTTTTAGCAGCCACCAACCTGGGACTTCTACTTATGCATTTTAACCTATCAAAGCATGGTAATTTTTTATGATGATGTAAGTTAGAGATTTTGTAATCTAGCTAAATTCTTTCCTAATCATGGCTAAATTCTTTTCTAATCATAGCTGGATCCTTTTCTATTCATAGCTAAGTTCTCTTGTGGTCATAGCTAAGTTCTCTGATAAATAATATCATGGTATCTTTTTCTTCATTAATTTTCACTGACAGTTGCATGAGTTTTCCCTTTCTTCTGGCCATGTGCTCTTAATTGCTGTTACTTTCATTATAAATTATACGATTGCTAGAATAGTTATATATATAATATATATATATATACACAATCAAGTTATCCATGTCTATCACTAAGGTAATTTGACCCGGTGTGTGTGTGTGGTGTAGTGCAGTCAGTGGTAATGAATTTGCTTCACATGCTGTTGTAATAACAGAGTTTGATTCCCAATGGTACCCTCCCCACCAGGGCTTAAATTTGACGATAGCCCACCAAAGCTGAATTCTGGTACTTCTTCGTTTTTGGCAATTATTTTAATATTAGCCGGAGCCCCTAAATAAACGCTGTCATGAAAAAGTAATGACTTTTCGATTAAGATCATGAATTTTGCTGTCCAGAAAAACGGACATAAACAATTCATGTGATTTATCAGTTCTGTTGCAGTCATTCAATTTTTTAATAGATTTGTCATAATGTTAGAGCTCTTTCACTTTTTTTGTTAGAAATTGAGCCTTAGTCCCCTCCTCAAAAAAAGCAAAAATGAATGAATGAATGAACGCTTACCAACTAACTGCTCTCGGTAGTCCGGGAGGTTGGTTTCCTAGGCTGTGAGAGGTTTGGATTCCTTATTAAACTATAGGTTCTGGTACAGCATGACTCTTGCTGTCTTTATGCCATAAAACTTACAAACACACAAACTAAACTAATTACTGTACCCTTTCTCTTTGACAACTACTATCTAGTTGCTTTTATTGTATTTCTTTCAATATTACCTTTGATTCGAATTTCGAGATCGCATTAATTTCAACTGCATCAGTTTCAAAGAGCCCTGTGATGCTGCATATGGTTACTATCTGAATAATTTGGGTTTTATTGTAGCAGGTACCAGCACTTGCTATTTTTTTCTACAGATTTACAATCCAGGGCTTGGTTTCCTCGGTAAAAAAGATTTGAATTTCAGGGGAAAGTGTAGTTCCAACATTGTCACAGATGTTCTTTCTCCATACAACATAGCAAGCAATCAACTTCCAAGTCCAGTCAACTGTGACTATTGTTTCCTTTGGTTTATGGAAAAGTGGCCTCCAGCATCTCAGCCCTGGCATTTCCCCCCCCCCCCGACATCTTGTACTCTGTAGATGATTAGTATGCTATATAAGTACGTAAATAGTACACACAATTTTTTAATGGTAGAACCCTGGTCATCCAAACTTCACTTAATGGAAATGACCTTCTATAAAATTTACTTTTTAATTATTGTTTTTTCAGTGGGCATTCGTTCAATGGTTTTTCTATCGAAATTGCTCACATAGTGGAAATCGTTCATAACACACCCCCAGTTATCCAAACTAGGGTCGGAAAGTTTCTGCCACAAAGTGGCAAAAACTGGTAGAAATCCAGAAAATAAATATTTTGTGCGTTAAAAACTTCCCAAAATACCCCAAATGGCAAAAGGGAGTGTATTTTAAAGTAAAATAGGTTTAGCTACAATGTTTATAATATTTATTCAAAGGTTACATCATAGCAAATTCACTAGCATTTAAGTTCAGGCTGATCTTTTCGATAAAGCAGTCTATAGCAAAAGATCAGTTTTGCTTCCATTTCCTAATTCAAACAATTTCTTAATTTATTAGGAATAGACCAATAGCTTAAGAAAAATATTCTTCCAAGCCCACCAGTACTGTAGGCAATATCGTCGGTGCATAAACAAACAGGTACAAAATCTTCATTTATAGTTTTCTTTAAACTATATCACCACATAGAAGTCTGGACATTTTCTAAGATTTTATTGGAGTAGTATATTTCAGGAAAAGGAGCTGATTTTGCTCGAAAAGCTATAATGTGAAGTACAAAATTTGGGTTAGTGACATTAAGGAATTTCCTAGTATTTTCTTCCTGCTCATGTGACAATTTAGATCACATGTACTTTGGATGAAGTATATAAACTGGCATATATGATGTTGAGTTATTGCCTGATAAAGTTTACTTTTTACCCTTTTTTGATTCATTTCCATGAGATTATTCATTATCACTTAGGATTAATTTCACATGCATCTGTAATAGAAAAGTTACCTTTCGAATCTCAAACAAGGCAACAGCAATAGGTTTCAAAGTTGCAACACGTATTTTTACATCTTTATTAATCATCTGATTACACAGGTCTGCAGTGACATTTTTTTCTTCAAAGTGAAGTGTGTTTCTTATGTATTTTGGATGCTGATTTCAGGGAAAATACTTAAAAAATTCTATCACGTACAGTTTTGACACAAATCGAGAATTTCTGTCTGGTTGCCTACCTACTAGGTGTGCTACTATAAAAATGTGTCAAAGTAATATTTTTCTTAGAAAGAGGTATTTTGCCTCATGATCGATAAATTAAAACATAGAAAGTAGAAAAATATTATCGAACATTCAAAACGTAAGTGATATTAAAAATCAAAGAACGTTTAAAAGAATAATTCAACATAATGAACTCAAAGTAATTTGCAGCATTTCAATCTATAATGGATAGAAAAACTATGCAAAACTTAAGGTAAAAGATTGGAGACTCTTCATTGGCTCATCACAAAAAAGTTTGAAAGCTGTCCTTCTTTACAACTGCAACAGATATGCCTCCATACCGGTTGACCTCTCTGTTCATCTGAAAGAGAGGTAACAGAATTTAGCTTTGATGACCAACTTAACTACAAGGAATACCAATGGACCATCTGTGGCGATCTGAAAGTACTCTCTATGATCTTTGGTCAATAGGGTGGTTAAACTAAGTTTTAATCCCCTGTTTCCTCTGCGAATGGGACATTGGTGCTAAAGCCAAGCACCAGAGTCAGAAGGTGTGGCCAGGGCGCTAAAGGTAGGAGAAAAGAACGTGCACTTTGAATCTTTGGTGGACCCCAAAAGATGGTGAGTTGTACTTACAAATATGTAGCTTAAACCACACATATTAGTTTAAGCTACATATTTGTACTTACAAATATGTAGCTTAAACTAATATGTGTGTGTGTGGGTGTTCGAACGGCTTTTCAAATGTATTTTTAATATAAATTTATCCATTAACATCTCAAATGTCACACTTGCTGATTATTTCTTATTGTGTATTTTTAGAATGCCAATTAGAAGAAGCTATGTATGGAGCCATTTCATTGCTCAACGTCAAAGTGCTGTGTGTAAATATTGTAATTTTAAACTAAGCTTAAAAGGAAATTCAACGGGAAATCTATTCAGGCATTTGAAAACAAAGCATGTGGATATAAAACTGTCTTCACCAACGAGAGATGTGTCTTCCTCAACAATTGAACAGTACATTTGTTATACTAATAGATTAAAAAATATTAGAGAATCATATTTTTAATATAATTTGTAGTCACAAGTCCAGTTTTTCCTTAAGCATAAGCATGGAGTTACGTGAGCCCAAGCCCCTACCCCCAGTAATTTTGAAAATTCTATGTTGCTGTCCTCAAATAAACAATCACTGTTAATTTTGATGTCATGTAATTGGCAGTGATAACACATTCTCTTAACATGTGTGCTTCTTCTAATCCTGGTTTGACATTCCATGGTGCCAAAGAAAAAAACAAATATTACCCAACTAAACAGTGGCAGCCCGTGGCAAGATTTAATTGAAGCTGTGTGAAGCTAATTTACAAAAACACATCAATTTACTACTTAGACTCACTCTGAAACTGGTTTTTACCTCATTCAGTAAATAAGAAATTTACAATAACTTTAGGTTTTGTGAATTGCCTTCACATTCAAATCTCGCCATTACTGCCACTAACTATTCATTGCAATCTAAAAGATTTGTTCCTTAGGCTCTACGACGTTGACATTACTAAAAAAAAATCTAAGTTCATTATCCCATCGTCGTGGCGTGAGTTGCCAGTGCCAAATTAAGTATTGCGCCCGCTAAAATCTGTTAATACTTCCTTCCACAAATCCAATATTGAAATTTGGTACCTTGAGCTTCTGCCCCGGTGGCACCCCACACTCTATGCCACTGCACTGCTCTACAGTGCCATAATGGTAACACATTCGTCTTTTGTGCCATTAACACACATGTTTGACTCCTAATGATGTTATAGAATACTTGCCATTTTTCTATTCGCCATAGCCCAGGATTTGCTTCTGTTAGCATCATGGGATTGTATTCTTTGAAAAGACTGTAGGTCCTAATGTACCATGACCTTTTCTTCCCTTGTGCCATTAAAAAGCGCAAACCAGTAACTTCAAAATATTGTGTAGCTCAGTTCATCTCATGTGTGCTAGTTTTTGTATTATTTTTTACCAATATGGTAACTGCATTTGATTTTTTCTATATTTTTGGTCCTGCTACTCACCACTACTCTTTTGAAATCTGGAGTAAAAGTTGTGTAATTAATTGATTTTCTAGCACTTAGTTAATTAATGTTTCCATCCTGGACACCACCATCCCTCAACCGCCGTCTAACTAAGTTTATTATATTGTGATATAATTTTTTGTTTGGATTTTAAAGTGAGTGCATTAGTTTTGACTTCAACAGAAATAATTGATGTTGATCTTTAGCTTCTGTCCATGCTGTCGAATAAAGATGGGAAAATGGTTGCACTATAGTGTACAGACATGAAATTAGCGGCAAAGACTTAATGTTATCACACATGTAAAATGACAATGGTTTTGACCAACTACAGTAATTACTTTAAAGGTTGCGAATGATGCTACCGCATATTTGTATTGGCTGTTAAATGAGAGTGATTGATTTTGTGGAGTTGGTGGCCTGTATGTCAGCTTTATTCAATATCAGAATGAAGATAAATTTTGCGTTTGCAATAGTTAAAAATTCTATTTTTGCCATACTGTTTAGTACTATAATATCTTTACAGTTTGTAATTTGCAGACGATGAATTCTGGGCTCATGGCTACATTCCCATTAGCATGGGTGTTTTGCAATTGAATTTTGGTTTAGTTTATAATTATTAATTTGAATTTACACAGTAATGTTACAAATGCCACATTTGTTTAATGTTTCTTATCATGCACTTTTAGAATGAAGCGAAAAGTAAGTGCCCCTAAAGATTCTGCACCATTGATATTTGGTTCTGCCAGGAAAACGATGCATAAGAATTTATCTTTGATGGTTCCACCAAGGGCATTATTAGCACAGAGGCCTTCTACATCAAGATTAAGAACTTGTACACCCAGTGTGCCTTTAAATTCCTGGTCTGATGAGCTTGATATCAGTACTGTTGTCAATTCCATACCACCAAAATTAGGTTCTGCGAGAAAAACAATATCAAGGGGTATACCTTTACCAAGAATAAAAAGGTATGTTTGTTACATAGATAATTGGAAAAGTTAAGAAAATGTAATTTAGCGTAATAATTTTGACACCCACACTTTATCTCAGACTAGAGCATTTTTAGGTATAGGAAAAAAGAGAGAGACATCGTCCCCAACCTAGATTCGAACTAGGTTCTCTCTGTTGAGCCCAGAGCACCTTAACTGCGAGGCCAATGAGGACAGGAACGAAACTCCGTATATATATATATATATGGTTGTAAGATATTATTAGGGCTTTTTCAGGGCTAACACTGTTGCCAAATATTGATTTGACTTTATATATTGACCAATATTTGGCAATTGTGTTAGCCCTGAGAAGGGTAATAATATCTTACCATATATACAAAGAAAAAGAGCTTCATTCCTGTCCTCAATGATCTAGTGGTTAAGGAGCTTTGGGTTTAACGGAGAGACCCTAGTTCGAATCTAGGTTGGGGACGATGTCTCTTTTTCTCCCATACCTAGAAAAGCTCTTGCCTGAGATAAAGCGTAAGTGTCAAAATCGTTAAGCATAATAAATTCCCCACGAAAACTTACAAAACTCTTGCCCTGGTGGCTTTGTGTGTTGACCAATATTTGGCAATTGTGTTGTCCCTGAGAAGGGTAATAATTAAGAGTCTGATTTCTCGCCAAATTGACCATTGCCACAAAATATTACCGTACTCTTTCTCTCATTAATGACTTTCAAGGAACGGAGATAAACGTCGTTAAACAGAATAACACTTTAATCACAATACATTTAATTCTATGAAGTATTGACCGGAACTTCAAAATACCACCATTAAACAGAAAGAATCGTTAATTAGAATATTATAGAGAGAAATTACTGCATTCAAACTGATATAATTCCATGATAAATAATATCGTTGGTTTAAACCCAACGCTAAGGTATGATTGTTTTCTATTCTTTTTTGGTTCTTATGAGGGAAAAGAAATTAGTTGAGATTGTTAGAATTGTTAGAATGTTAGAATTAGTGAATTGTTAGAAATTTAATTTGTATGATTAATTCCCTTCATAAACTCACTAATAAAGTTAGAGATACCCCCAATCTGTCAGGTTTTTCGTCGTACCAATATTTGCTGTAATGAGAATCTATTGTAATAAAAATTTGGTTATTTTTACCCTTGATGTTATCTGCTGATAGCAATTAGCATTTGGTGGTAAACCAGGTGTGTAATTGCATTTTTACTTAGTGTTTAATTTATTCATAAGCTCGTTTGAATAGTTGATTTTGAGTTATAAGATTAATAAAAGGCCATGAAAAAAAAAAAAAGACTTATACTTACCTGTATGTGTAGATAGAAGGCTAATTTGTCTAATGCTAAAACACGAAAGGCATGTCTGACATTGAAGCAGTCTCGTATTTAGTTTATTAGTTCTCGTATTTTGAGCACAGGCATGTGTACAGAGCAAACTAAAATGAAACCTGTTTTTTTTTCCCTGCTCCACATACACATTTTTATTTTGCTTCATAAAATGGAGTTGAATGTGATTTTAATTGGAGGAAGCCCATCTGTGTGTTTATTAAATTTTTTTACTAAAAATGCTTATTTTTTAATTATTTTTAGAATTGAAATGTGGTAGTCTAGCAATAGGACTAATCATGAGGAAGTGGTCTTTGCTGGACTACTTCATTACACATACTTTTCCCACCAACATCTGTTGAAGGGAGAAGTTACACCAATGTGTGCTATTTATAATCAATCTTTAAACGTTGTACATACGTCTAAGTTTTGTTTTGCATTTCATGTTTTACATGTTTTTTACATGATTCGGGGTTACAACATATTTTTTTACATGTTTAGTTATGTAACTGACTTAAATGTGTAAAAAGAGACCCATGTGTATCTTACCTATTTCTAGAACACGGTGGTCATTAGCTTTTAACTGAAATGATTTTGATTGTAGCAAAATTTTATGTGATTCTTTCAATCGTAACATCATTTTTAAATTTTTTATGTAGTATTTGTTTTTACACTCATCGGTTTTTATTGCATCTTTTAAGCTTTATATAAACTGGCGTGCAGAATGAAGGTTACATAATGTTATTTCAATGGGAGAAGTACATATTTTGTTCTGTAATTCTCGATATGCTTTATTTATAAAAAAAAAAAAATCATTTTACAGAAAATTAAAGTTATGAGCACTTCATAGAATCATGATAAATCAAATTTTTTCAGGCATTTTATGGAGGAGAATCCATGATTAAAATAGATTACAAATAAATTTGATACTCACATATTAGTAGCTCAAACTAGAGCTATTTCTGTATTAGGAGAGAAAAAGAGACGCCATTTTCATACGGATTCGAACCAGGGTCCCCACGTTGAGCCTGCGGTGTCTTGACCTACTAGACGAATGAGAACAAGAACAAACGCTCTTTCCTCCGTATATTAAATTGTAAGATATTATTACCCTTCACAGGGATAACACAATTGCCAAATATTGGTCAACACACAAAGCCACCGGGGCGAGATTTTTTGTGAGTTTTTCGTGGGGGATTTTTTATTACAAATAAATTTGACATTTGACAAATTTGGATGCAAACCTGGAAAGTCAAAATCGAAAATTTGTAAAAAAATGATTTAGAATAACAAATTCTCATGCATTTAACATGCAAAATTATTAGAAAATGATTGTTGACGTTTAAGTCAGCAATTTTTTTTATCTTAAATCTGTTTTTTACTGATTTTTGTTTTCTACCTTTAATTTATGTACCATTTTTGACCGTGGGTTCTCCTGCATAGGATACCTGAAAAAAAATTTTTTTTTTTGTAATTATGTTAAGTGTTTATAGCTCTTTAATTTTCTGTAAAATGATTTTTTATAAATAAAGCACATTGAGGATTGAAGAGAAAAGTATGTACTTTTCCCATTGAACTAGCATTGAGTGTAACCTTAATTTTGGACACACACTCGACCACAATTTAGTTCTTACACAATCCATGTGTACGTCTTGACATTGTTTAGCACAGACTGACCTTTACTCTGTTCATCCACCATAAAAATTCAACCAATCTAAATCTTTAAATGTAAAGTTGCCCTGCAATGGCACAGTGTTGTAACGCGTTCGCCTAGTGCTTCATTAACTCTGGTTCGACTCCCAATGGTGCAAAAAATGCTTACTCAAAGATCTCATAAAGATCACACTGCTCACCATAGTCCGGGGTTTGGTTCCCTAGGCCTTAAGAGGTTCAGATTCCTCGGGAAAATTGTAGGTCCAGATAAGGGCGGATGCATGAGAGAGGTCACAGGGGTCATGACACCCCCAAATATATTTTTTCACTGTAAAAAATTCCAGCTTTCATGATAAATGAAGGGTGTTATTCCAAGACCATGGCAAATTCTGTCCTTAACCCCCCCCTCCCCCAAAATGAAAGTCTGTTTGCCACTGGGTCCAGAGATTCAGATTCCTCGGAAAACAATAGGTCCTGGTGCAGCATGACCATTGTAGTCCTTGAGCCGTAAAACCACAAAAATAAACAAATTTAAAGCTTGATTACATCAGTTGTAATTATTTGTTTGAATTTGTACAGAAATGTTTTGAATATCATCTTTGTTTAATATTTCTCTGCATATGTTCTGCATTTTTAGTTTGAAGCAGAAGATAAGCGAGATTTGGCACCATTTTGATGATCTAGGAGGCAATAAAGCTGAGTGCAGGCATTGTAAAGCAGTACTAAGTATAAAAGGCGGCTCATTTGGAAATCTTACCAGGCATTTGAGGAAAAAGCATGTAGAGGTAAAAATTTTCACTCAAAGAACGCCAAGGAACATACCTTCATTAATAGAACCACTAACTGGAGTGTCAATACATTCGACATCACGATCTCATTCCCCTTCTGAAGATTCAAATTCAGACTACCATGAAGAGCTTGAAGTAAGCGAACTACTAAGAGATACAACAACTCCGATATGTTCAGTATCACCAGTCCGATCTTGTTCACCTGCTGCAGATTCCATGGCAGGGTTTACTAATGAGTCTGAAGAATGTTCTATTGAAAGTGTAGACCCAACGGATGATCATGCTTCTACCTCCTTCAGCGACTTTTTATTCACTGAATCAAGCTCGTCAAGTGAAGAGTCTTCAGCTGAATTTGAAGAAATCAGAAAATCAAAAGAAATTGATGATCAGCTATTAAAAATGGTAGTGACAAATCACCAGCCATTAAGTATTGTCCAAGACGTAGAATTCCAAAAGTTTGTTCATTTGCTTTGTCCCGAATACTCCCTTCCTTCAAAAAAGACATTGACCAATGGTACAATGCCAGTGTTATTTCGTGAAACAGCAGATCAAATAAAATGCCAGTTAAGTAACTGTGTTGCAGTTGCATTGCAAATTGGCACATTGCTACCAATCAGTAAGGCTAGTTTCTTAGCGGTTACTGCCCACTTTTTAGATAGTGAAACCAAGATGAAATCTTTTTTGTTGGGTAGCATTGAGTACAGAATTTCCTGTTCTGCAGCAAACATTGCGAATCAATTAAAAGAAATGTTTGAAGAATGGGATGTTCAAAATAAGATCGTTGTAGTGGTAACTGATGCTGCTCCGAATATGGTTGCCGCAGTACAAGAAATTAAGTGTAGGCACCTTCCATGCTTTGTACAGACTGTTAATTTAATAGTTGACCGTAGCATAAAAAAAATTAGTTCCACCTTAGACAAGTGCAAACATGTTGTTCAGTTTTTTGAGACAAACTCTCTGGCAGTGGCCAAATTAAATGCAGTCCAAGAACAGTTAAATGTTCCCATTGTGAAATTACAACAACACATCGTCACAAGGTGGATTTCTTCGTTTGAGATGTTAGAGGGAATTCTAGAAAATATGGAACCCTTAATCTCTGTTTTTGAGATCCTGGAAGAGGAAGAAAAAATACAAGTTTCTGGTAAGGAGTGGAGGATAATCAAACAATCCGTTGAAATGTTGAGGATATTTTATGAAATTAGTCTAGAAATAAATTTAGAAAAAAATGTTAGCATATCAAAAACAATTTTATTAAAACACATAATGATAAGTCGTACAAAATTGCTGTTAACAAACAATAATTTAGAAACTGAAATTAGCGAAATGGGTAGTAATCTATTAGACCAAATATCTGAAAGTTTGAAAAATTGGGAAGATTTTGAATTGGTTACAGAAGCAACTTTCCTTGACCCTCGTTTTAAAAAATATGGCTTTGGAAAAGATGAGGCTGCTTTTAAAGAGGTGTATAATAGTTTAGTAGTGAAACTGGAAACTGTTTCTATAACACATAATGACAATGGCTCTCAAACTTTGTCTGCCGCACAAAAAACTTGTGACTTCCCTAAGACTAGCATTTGGGATGAGTTCGAAGAAGAAATTGGTGAATTAGCAGCAGATGAAAATCCAAAAGCTTGTGGGCTTGTAGAATTGGATAGATTTCTTGATGAGCCATTGTTAGAAAGAAGCGGAGATCCTCTTGAATGGTGGTACCATCACCGTATAGCTTATCCCATATTATATCCATTGGTTATAGAGAGATTATGTATTCCAGCTATGTCCATTCCTTGTGAGCACATTTTTTCAAAAGCAGGAAATATCTTAACTGAGAAAAGAAATAGAAATTTATCTAAAACCGAATCAGCGGTCTTATTTTTAAGTTATAATTTAAGTTAGTCTTAACAGAAATTATTATTTACACTGAATGAAGAGCAGTTGTGTGTACATGTGAATTAAGACAGTGGGTGTTATGCATAATTGGCATTGTGGGCAGGTCGGTAAATGGAAAAGAAATGAAGCAGCGATTCAACAATAGAAGGAGTGAGGCTTACGATATGAGTAATAGTTAAAAGTAGTATGGGTGAGATGAATGATCTGAATGTATTTAATAGTGGGCAAATTGTTGGGGCTCAATGAATGTCACCCCATCTCAGAAGTCATGTAGGCACTGAGATTTTCATGAGTCACTGTGTCAAAAGTGTACCATAAACGTGTTGATTCCGGTAAAACCATCCTTGCCATGGACACTGGCGAGTGGATGGGTGGGGTCACCGTCAGCTAGCTCACATTGTAACATCGGATAGATAAACCACTCCGCAATTTAATGCTGGTGCACAATGACATGCAAGCAGCCACGTCATCCAGAGCATTCTCCTCACTATGGGGTACAGAAGCCATCAACCACAAGAGTACCTCTACTGACCCCACGTCACTGGGTACAAATATTAGCATGGGCACTGGAACATCATCCCTGAATCCTTGATATGTGGAAAAATGTTGCCTGGACTGATGAGTCAGCATTCACAGTGGTACATATCAGCGACTGGATATCAGTATGGTGCAAAATACATGAAACGATGGATCCTTTTTGCTAGGAGGGTACTTCTTAAGTTGATGGAAGTGGCATTCTCATCTGGGGACTATTTACATAGTTTGAAATGAGACCTCTGCTTTGTGTGACGTCATCCCTCATAGGTCAGTGTTGCTTGTATATCCTTGATGACCATATGCTTCTGTTTGTTCATCTTCAACAGCCCACTGAAGACCTTTTACCTCAACAAGACAATGCACTGTGCCATCGCTGCCAAATTGTATCAGAATGATTGACCGAACACTCCAACGATGTGAATTTGCTTCACTAGCAAACAAGGTCACCTGACCTCAATCCCATTGAGTGCATTTGGGATGTCATCAAGAGAGAGAGAGATGTTTGAGCCCCTGACTTCCATCCACCAAATCTTCGTGAACTGTGGAAGAATCTTCAGGGATCGTGGATCCATATGGTTTTGTAATATTTCCAGTATAATGTCTTGTCAAGTCCATCGTGAGAAAATTGCTGCACATCATAAGGGTGAAAGGTGGTGCTATACGATACTAGATATATATCTCAAATTCAATTGCTCCTCAGTTAGCATAAATGTAATTTATATACAGTCACGCATAAGCCCATTTATAAGCAGGGCCATAGCTAGACACTTGTCACAGGTGGGTGGCTGAGAAAGATATGGGAGGCTTGAAATTTGTTAATGTTGTGTGATGTATTTTATTAATACAGTAAAGTCTCGTTAATCCGAATCATGCTGATGCGAAAATCCGAACTTTTTTTCAGACTGATGGATTTTTTTTTTCAACCACAGCGATCCGACCAGATGTAAACAAACAGCGCACAGTGTGTGCTGCCAACTAACTGAAATTTCCCCATTAAGGAAAAGGAAATTTTCTGACATCTGTTGCCTCTTATGCGCACATACCAAAACACATAAATATCAAATAATTATAGCTTGCAGTAAATTCTATAGCAAAGATTTCAGTTAATCCAAACAGGTCTCGATCCCAGTTGATTCGAATTAACGAGACTACTGTATATTTAATAATAGTAAATATCTAAGCAGGCTAATATATTTAACATTAATGAATAAATTTCTTAATGTAAATTTTGCATTGAAAACTTATAGAGGTATACTAAAATTTACAATTTCCCCTTATCATTATCGCAGAGTAGAGGAAGACTCAAACTTCTTTAAAAAACATGATGTATTTAAGACCTACCATAGAAATCTATTCTGAATATATTTGTATCGTCAAAGAACAATTTTCACTGTCATGTACAATTTCATGTGAAACAAAAAATTTAAATAAAATTCTACATTAATTTATTAAAAAAATATATTTTTTCTGCATTGGGGCTCGGCCCCGTAGCCCCATTCTGGCTATGACCCTGCATGAAACAGTGCATTCGAAATATTTAATTAATGTTTAAAATGGTTTATGTGATCGACTCATTCATAACAACGAAATCGGACTAATAAAAACCAAAAGGTCACATGAGGAATTTTCTTTCAACCTTTTTCATCTCGCGACATATCAAAATTACTTACCAAACTTTTGCGAAACACCAAAAAATATGTTTTTCGCCGATCTGATAAAAAATATGAGTCAATTATAATAAATAAATAACAAATAGTTGCGTAGGCGGTTGCCATTGTTTTACTTGAAAATCTCAGGGAAACGAAGTCAGTATCTGTGACTACACTAAATCGTCAGGTATAGCATGTTTTAGAATTTTTCGCGACACACCGGTTGATACCCCTGGACTAGATAACACCTTTGTAAATAGCAAACACCTTTGTAAATAGCAAGCACCTTTGCAAATAGCATGATATACACTAAAAATGCTGTGAAAATCTGTTTTAAGTACAATTTTAAGGTCAAAGAGCAATTTCTGTCGTTATAATACAATTTTGTGCAAAACAAAAAATTTAGAACAAATTTTTACAATAATTTATTTTGAACAAAAAAATTATAAAACCAAAAATATTTTCCAGGGGGGGCGCTCAGATCCCCCTAGCCCCAGGCTGGCTACGGCCCTGCTGCTCTGGAGGTAAGACCCGATTTTCAACGATTTTGAAGTGGCGAAAATTAAGCAAATAGATTGGTGAGAAATGAAAGCAAATAAAAAACAATAGTAAGCAGTAAAATAAAAATACAAACAAGTTTATCAATGAAGAGCGCGCATGAAGCAGCAGCAATCAATATGATAAAAATATATAAATAGGAAATAGTAGATAATGTAAATATAAATCAAAATGTAGAAAATCAAGCAAGTAAATGAAAATTATTAATAAGTAGGTGCAAATATATGAGCAATACCAATATTCACACAGCCACATCTGCATACTATATAAAATGAAATAAAATAATAAAGGCCTATGCACTAAAATGTGCTTATACAGGATTCCAGGCCCCATCGCCTCCATACATAAGCGCATATACAATATAGGTGTAAATGTATATATAGGTGTAAATGTATATATAGGTGTAAATGTATATATAGGTGTAAATGTATGTACATCATACCACAATTACAAAATATACATTCCTGTGTAGTGAAAGTATAAATGAATAGACAATTTTACGATTAATAATAACGGGCTAGTGACGAGAGTGAAGATTGAAATTATATGACAATATATTGAACCTAGGCATGCATGTACAATCTTTTTCAAGGGAACAGTTATACACGCATGCCGGACACAATATATAAGATCTTCAAGACAGTGTTTCTGAAACGCCAATAAACCGTTCGACTAAAACCCCGAAAAACACTGTCAAACGGCTCAAAGGCGTTCTATTCCCGACATCACCCTACAGATCATTGCTGTTAACAAGAAATATTCAAATATATAAAAATGTAATAAACTATACATGTACTTACAAGGATACGTTGGGCCTAGCTCTTCGAGTTCATGACCTTACACTTTGGCATTTTGAAAGAGAGAGGGAGGGGGTGTTATTGGCGGAATTATTTAGGATTGGTAACAGTTTGGTGCCAAACAACAGGGAGGCTAAAGAATTAGCTGTAGCAGAAGTTAAAAGGGGTGAGGAAAGTAGCTAAAAGGAAAAATGAAGATAAAAGGGGAAGAAGTTATGAAAATGTAAATGAAAAGTATTAGCCAAATATATGGCGCAACTTTATATTAAAATTTTTCTACGTTTAAGGTTAGCGAGGATAACTTTAAGGTAGCGTAAGCAGAAATTTATGGGAAAATTTTTGTTTTTAATGAAGTAAAGAAACATATGAGACTGTTGGTAGTATCGTTAATATTGTTACATATTTTGGAAATGCGAACACAATGTGTAATCAAAATATTTCGTTGAACACCTATAGAGATATTGCTGTTCCATTTAGTGAGGAAGTTCACCTTGAAATTAAAACAACTACGTTTATCAAATATGGTGCAATTGACCTGGTCTTTAATAATGGTAATATTCAAATCGAGGAAGTTTGAAGTTTGCTTTGGTGCTGTCCTCTGACGTCTTTTTCGGTATAAGCTCTTCGGGATATGTATCAAGGTGTTTAGCACTGAAACTGTGGTTATCGAAAGTTATGATGTCATCTATGTATCTAAATACATTACACAAAACAACACTATTATTTTTTTCATAATGGTGTAGGAATAAATCAGCTAAAATAGAAGAGAAGTTACTTCCTTGTGGAATACCGCATATTTGCTTGTAGATGTGCTTGCCATCAGAAATGTAGTTATTGAAAATGCAGAAGTTTACAATGTTGTTCCAATGATTTTCATCGATGTTCAGGTGGTGCGAGAAATTATTATAATATTCGTTGAGGACGTATTTTAACTTTTCCAAGGGAATACTGGTGAAAAGGTTTTCAAAATCGTATGTGTTGATTGCAAAAATATTGTTGTTGTTGTTAATATAGTTGATGACAGGTGTATTGTTCTTGATAAAAATGGTGTTTTCTTTATTCTTATGGATTTCTTGTAATATCTTTCTTAGTAGTTGAAAGAAGGTGCTATTGGCGTTATGGTTATAGCAGTTAACGCATGAAGTAACGAAACGGAATTTAGTGGGATTTTTGTGGAATTTGACGGTGGCAAACACATATGGAAAACTGTATTATGATGCGGTGCTTTTAGTAGTTTATTAAATGCAATGTTGCGCTTCATTATGGTGGATGAGTTGTCTTTACATAACTTATAAGTAGAGGAGTTGTTAAGTTCGTTTAGAATTAGTTCATGGTAGAATTTTTTGCATACGATAGCATAATTTCCTTTAGCTTTATCAACACTGGTGATGATAAAAGAATATTTGAGCTCTATGATGTCTTTGTGAATGGTGCGAGAGTTGATATTTGAGTAATTGTTTGATCGAAGACCCAAAATTCTTTTTCGAGCTCGTGTGACTATGTTACTAATCCATTCAGAAAAACATTCTGTAGGTAAAGAATATTTAGAGCTTATTTTATGCAGAATTTTAACATGTCTCTGTTGATGCTTTGAATGAAGCGCTCTTTGTTGATGTTTGGCATTGGTCTAAAATTAGTACCATTAAGCATTATTAGACGTAGGTTGGGTTGCCGATGATATTAAGATCACCGGTACATATGTGTTTGTGGTATTTATCCACAAATTTGCTGTATTCTGGTTGTAGGCATTTGCATATTGTTTCGGAAGAGTTGTCGTCAATATTGGCACCGAATTCTTTATAATTGAAGATTCTTCTCCGAACGTTGCTGATTCTTGTCTAGAGAATATGTGTAGACCATTTTTTTGCCTCTGGTATTTGTAGGACAGAAACTGGTTCTGGTTGAACCTCAGAAACCAGAAACATCAAATCGAATGGCCCAAAGAATTAAATCCATAAATTATATATGCATTTAATACACAATATATGCATTATATAATATATGCATTTAACCTTCGAGTTCTTTAAGTGCTAACGAGATACTGCAAATTCCTTCGTTTCTTAATCAATGAAAATGTGATATGAAATATGCATATTTTCCAACCTAAATATCTAACATGTACCATCAAAAATCACTTCTAAATAGTATATACTTTACATCTATTAATATATAAATAGCTTATATTAAATTTCTGTTTGAGTAATGATTGAAGATGATTCTAATTGTTTTTAAGTTAAACCGTAATTTATTCTAATTTAATATTTTATTCCCCACTGTCGTTTATGTGGTCATAACCCATCACTGACGAAACTGAAAAATAAAATAATATTTGGGCTGATCCAGCGTAAATATTTATTCGAAAGTTCTGAACGGAGAAAGGAATTGGAGAAGAAACTGCTTCTTGACTGGACAACACCCATTACTCGTAGATATTATTACTGCCTTTCTGGGTTTATTTGTAATAAATTCCCCCACGAAAACTCACAAAATTCTCGCCCCGGAGGCTTTCTTGTGTTGACCATATTTGGCAATTGTGTTATCCCTGCGGAGGGTAATAATATCCTGCAACTTAATATATGGAGAAAAGAGCGTTTGTTCTTGTCCTCGTTCGTCTAGTAGGTCAAGACACCGCGGGCTCAACGCGAGGACCCTGGTTCGAATCCGAGATGAGGACGGCGTCTCTTTTTCTCCCAAACAAAAATAGCTCTAGTTTGAGCTACTAATACGTGGGTGTCAAATTTATTTGTAATCCATTACTTTAATGAAATGAGTTTTCACTGTCACGAATTTCTGCAAAAGCAACGCGATTACCCTTAATAGCAGGGCCGCGCCGAGCGGGGGTGCAAAGAAACCTGGAACACTCGACAAAACAAAAGAAACATGCCCGCATTTTCGGGGTCGCCTTCAGGGTCATATTTACTGAAATAAACTCTCGGTGAAAACGGTTAATTACATACAGCCTATTTTCGGTTATTATACGTTCTGCTTTCCTTTTATAGCATACGATTCCATTTGCCAGGGCAAACCTTTAAAAAAATCTTCAATGTTATTGAATATTAAAACGTTCAAAATGTATTCAGTAACATTGACGATTTTTTGTTTGCAGTTTTGTCATTGGTGTGGTGAATAAAGAATAACATTCGAATTTAAGCGGAATAGAAAAACGATGTGCGTACCCGTCAAAACTTGAATGAATACTAATAAACAAAAAGAGAAAAATTGCCCCCGGCAATTCGTGCCTTTCGGGTTACCATGATAACCAAAATTAAAAAGTAAAGAATTAATCACAACTAACATTTCTTTGTTTAGCTATTATTGATTCCACCAGAATATAGTGGCAACAATTATTTTTCATTGGTTTCAACGCAAATGATTGTATTATTAATATTATCATAATAAAGTGGCAACAACATCCTACCTTTATGAAAATGTCCGCAAAAAAATAACGAAAAATGTAGCTTTTTTTTAATTGATTTTCTTAACAACATTTAAAAAAAAAAAAAAAGCAACGAGTTCGCGTTCTTGGTATAGAACTCGGGGCCTAAATTTTGACAAAATTCGACTTTCAAAGTTGATAATTCCTTAATTGTTTTTCAGTTATTACATTCATCAGGCAAAACCAAATACCTTAACGAAAAAACAAAAGGCGAGCACGTTCACATTCGTAGCATCGAATACAGGACCCTATATAATAATAATAATGATCACCATTATTATTATTATTATCATTATTTCATGATATATTATTATTATGAGTTGATATAGTGAGGGATGTCAACTTTCGTTGTTAATTCCCCAATTGTTCTTTTGTTATTACAGGTTTTGCTTGTTTTCTTTTTATGGCGAATGGATTTATTTTCTATGTAATTTAAGGGTAAGTGCTGCGCTCACCCCCTCTGAGGGACAGGTAATCTTTAATGGGAAATCAAATTAGATC
>QLNU02003225.1:22588536-22601609 GCA_006491805.2 Dysdera silvatica | reverse complement strand
TGCCTTGGATACATGCCCATTTATAAATTCGGATTCGACTGCACATGATCACAATTTAAAACATTATGCACATGTGGACACCTCACCAAAAAACACTTTACTGCCGATTTCGTTTTGTGTAGTCTTCGTGATCGAAAATTGATAGCAAAGTTTAAAATCGGAGATAAGCGTGAAGCCAAAGAATATCGCTAAACTATTCATAAAGAACTTCCTTACAGGCAAAAAAGGCTACGTTAAGATGCCGTGGGAGGGAATCGAGATATCCAGATCCCACTGGATTGCAGACAGTGGGCTTAGCCCTAACGAGAGCAACAACGATTCTGATCTTGCGATGTATGTCAATGAAATTGGCAAAAGGAAAAATAAAGGATTGAGCAATCGAAATTTGCATTATATAAACAATAAAAATAAAGTTAGGTGCCAAAAATAACGACAAGGTCTAAAATCTTGGTCGTCAAAACAAAATTTATAGGTGCAAAATACGACTAATGACCACTAATTTCGAGCCCTGTCTCTGAGTAAGTGTTCTTTGCACCGCTAGGGAGTCAAATTCGAGTTAACGGCATACTAGGCGAACGTGCTAATACACTGTGCCACCGCAGGACCCACATTTCAATTCTGCAAGTGATGATTCTTATTCTAGGAACGGCTCAAAAGAATGAAAATAAAAAGAATCCATTCTTTAAGAAGAGTGAGGATAAGCAAACACATCCACCAAAGTGAATGGTTTTGCTCACCTCAAATTTCAGTACGTAAAATTTCATGGCTGCTGGCTATAGTTAAATTAGCAAGAAACTGGACCCGTAACTAGAACTCAACGTAAATATTATTCTCTGATATTTTTCAATCCATAAAACAACTTTACTTTTTGACTGCTGGTGGATTGTTCTTTGGTACTATTTTCGTGGCAAGTTCTATCGTCGGATGTTTTTTCCTCATATGCCTTGCAAGACTTGTTATGGATCCTTTGATGCTAAGTATGGCTTCGCAATACCGACATTGCACTGTTTTATCAGCTATACGATTATAATGATCCCATATAGCACTTCGTTTCTTCGCTTCCCTAAAATGCACAATAAGAAATATTAAATATGAGTGGCATTACTATGTAACTTTAAATCAATGATAATTATAACGAATTTAGTCAATAACTGTATAAATTAAATACATTTATTGCATTTTCTCCATCCAGATAAAAGAAGAAACCCATACTTTTGGATTCTTATTGAAAGTGTACCCGTTGTCAACGTTTCTGAAGAATTTTCTTCAATCATATGCCGTTTCCTCAAATGTCTGAGAAGATTTCCTGAGGACCCACCTCTAATGCTGAGTACATTTCCACAATATCGACATTCGGCTTGTTCATCTTCCAGAGCTTTAAAGTAAAGCCATATATCACTTCGTTTGTGCTCCATGCTAAAAGTGAACCATAAAGAAAAGTAAAGAATGCACTTTGGTTAAACTTTATCATGAAAATTTAAATCAATAATTACAACCAATTTAATCAAAATTTAAAGTTCAATTATATATATATAAAAGTAGTAAATAAAAGCACAGTTAATGTTAAATTTGAAATGTTTTCAATGTAGACTGCAAATACGAACAATTCTTAATAAACGTCAACAGGCAAAGAGACCCATTTGCATTATAACCATGTACAGTTAGACCTCCATATATTGAAAATTTCTTTGTTTTTACGTTTTGCTCGTTCATTTTAGGACATAAGGACAGCAAAGGTCATTCTGCACTTAGATCTACAGTTTTCCGAGGAAATCTGAGTTATATGAACCCATGGGACATGAGCAACCCCTCTCCCACAATAAATTGAAACGTTACATATATTGTAACAGAACTAAGTTTTAAAAAAATTAAACTTTATCTACCACTGTGTTGTATTTACCACACAGTGGGTGTTGGGTTGTTGTACACGGCAGCTGTGCAGAGAGGTTTAACTGCTGTGTGGTGACTAATACAGCAGGGAGTTAGTGCAGCTATCCAGAATAAGGCATTTCAGTATGTTTTCAAGACACTGGTTAGATGATTTGCCAGAATGGTAAAATGATTGAGTGTTACTTCAGAACACACATATCTTTTGGCAACTGTTCCATCATGGCAGACGCAAATGGGCAGCATCAGCAATGCATGTTGAAAAGGTTTTTTTCACAATGAATTAAAAAAAAATTGCCATTCCTCACATACAGTTTTAAAATACATCGTTTTTGGGGGAAAAATGGCTATAAACCTACAAAGAAAAGAGTTAAAAAGTAAAATTTATTTTCAGTGGTTTGACCAAATAAACGGCTGTATGATGCGGGAGTGCTGCTATCCCGACATGGGCTGTACTGTAAAAATTTGGCTTATTTTTTACACCAGTAATATATGTATATAAATTGACAATTACTAAGGAACAAAGACATAGTAATTAAAAAACTATGGGGGTAAATGTATTTCAATATATTCCCTAAATATAGTGAAATACATTTAGAATGTTTGAGAGATTTTGATAACCAAGTTGGAAAATTTGGCGAAATTTTACAATTATCCCGGTTGCCAAGCTCCTTTCATCGCCAAAACTCGTGTTATACTATTAAAATTGAAACTGAGAGCTCTAAACACCACACCTGTACATGAATATCAGCGTATTCAAAGCCCGGCTTGTATCTGGGAACGTTGCCAAAACAAGGTCTGGGCGCAATGGCCATGCTTTATTCGGACGCAAGGGAATTTTTTGCGAACCAGTATTTTTCCTGAATCAGTGAAAGCATAGTAGGCTGGGGGGACCCCACACACCCCCGCTACCAAATAAACCATCAGTAAAGCATGGAGTAGTACTCTCCCGCAATTCAAAAGCTTCCAATAGTAAAATAAAAAAAACTCACCTCTGTGCATGGAGCGATCTTTAATGTTGATGAAAGGAAAACTGGACATATTTAAGCAAAAGAATGAAACCATGATGGTCATATTCCAACTTTAGCAAACGCATGTGACAACATCGGTGAGGTTTTTTAAAAACATTTAGAAATATTCGCAACTCACAAAACGGCATCTGAGAACAGTTACCAGAAGCCCTGGAAGTTAGCACCCGGGATAACTATAAAACACAGCCAAAAATTTTTAACGTTGGGCTATATTCTGAACATTAAACTTACAAGAACTGAAATTAACAAGCAAGGGTCTGGATATTCTACGAAGTGATACAACAGCTTTGTCCACAGCTTCTGAAACTTGGATTACTATTTTATGCAGTCCAAAGCTTAAGAAATCATTTGCTTGAACTTCAAATATGTTTCTCGCAAAACATAGACATACACATGACAGATCTAAATTATTTTGATGAGCGATTGACCTCAAAGCAAGAAAAGTGGTTTGATAACAAGTATCCACACTTTCTTCTGTGTGTCTTCAAACTTACCGAGAAAACTGGTAGAGATCAGAGATACGAGACAGGTTCGGACGCAATATTTAATATTGTTTATGGGCTTGGACAGGCCCAAGCTCATCAGATAGATGCAACTGAAGCCAAAAACTGACTTTTGTATATTGAAATTTTGGTGGTAGTACAGATACTGTCCCACAAGATCAATTTTCCCCTAGAAACATGAAGGAAAGTCGCTGTAGGTGGGGTTTTGACATCAGCGATTTTAATATGTGATGTGTGATGTCACACAGGGTGGGGCATTTTACGGTGTTTCTCTGTGGCGGTGGTAAGCCGTTTTGAAGCTGCTTCGTTATTCTTTTGAGTGTCATGAAAATGTTGTAGCGATTGGAAAGATGTCGGAACATTTCAATATGGATTTTTTTGTTCAATTGCGGTTGAAAGGGAAGAGGAATGTTGTTGGATTGGTTTGTGGGAGAAGGTTTATTTGGTTTGGAGTAGAAGGACCCGATTTGCAAGGTGCGCTGGGCCTAACGTGGATGACTGTGTAGTTAAAGAGGTGAAGTTATCCGACGGATAAAAGGAATAAAAGTTAGTATGCCGTTTTTATTTTGTTCGCTGCACTGAGAAAAAGGAGCAGGGGGAGGGGAAGAGATGGAGGAAAAGAGGAGAAAGGTTAAGAGGCGATTGGGATGGAGGTTGGGAGTGGAAAGGGAACAGGAGAAAGGGATTAGAGGGTTAGGGGGGAGTAGGAAGAGACCGCCAAGAAAACAGGAGGCGGAGAGGCTAAGGAAAAAGAGGGTAGGGATGAAGGCTGGGTGTAGGATGGAGGAAGGAAAGGGGCGGAGCCTGTATTGAGACGTAAGCAACATGGCGGCAAGCCAGGACAAAGTTGCCAAGTGTATTGGAAACACTTCTCACTAAAAACGAAATGGAACAGTATCTGTACTAGCGCCGAAACTTTCCAAAGAATACAATTATGTGATTCGTTTTCGAGGATTGTAGAAACGCGCGTGTGTATGAAAATTCAAAAGAAATTGAATAGTGCAGTCTAACAAATATTTTAAAATTTAAATATGTCATATTTAAGTACGTCATGGGGTTTTCAGACTCAGGCTGAAATTGCACATCTTCAGGCTCAGGCTTCGAAAAATGAAAAGAAAGTGAAAATGAGTGCAATTTTTCTCCACCCCTCCACACACCTCTTTAAAAAGTGGTTATTCCCAAATTTTACCAAAATGATTGCCCATAAAATCAATATGCAACCGCCTTTAATTTGATTTGCCATAATTTTATGACACCAATTTTAAAAGCACAAAGGTATGGACATGTGTCTGTGACCAAATACACTTCTGATTTCTGCATAGAAGTACCATAGGCATAATGAAAAGAGTATGAGGACATTTCCCCTAGAAAATATTGTCCAGGGGCTACAGTACCCCACACCCCCAATGAATTAAGGGCAATTTTATTCGAAAAAATCTAAAAATATTGAAGAACCTAATTATAAATTAGAATACCAACGAACAGTTGAAATGAAGTAAACCGATAAAAATAAATAAATAAACGGATATTACCTTTTTTTTTTTCCTGTTTAACCTGTATTTAACTATTTTATACAGTGAGCGACCTGAAAAAAAAAACAGAGCCACGAAAAGTGAATAGTCTACATGTTTAGAAGAACTTTTGACAGCTAAGCATATTCAGCCCGAATTTTTCCGGGTAAACATCCCGAGTTTTTCCTGAACCGAATTGTCAACAAGTTTCTTAAAGGGAACGGTAGGTCAATGATTCAAAACTTTTGAACTTTTTTTCTCGGATCATGCAGAATGAGTTCACCAATGAATGATTCCGCCCATGACTTAATACACTATAAGGAAAATGGCCACACTTAATTGAACGTTGCCAGATTCTTAAAAACAACTATGTTGTTGATAGTTCAATGATTGAGTAGAAAAGGTGACCGCAAAAGATTTACTTTGTATTTCTGGGGTTGAAAATTCAACACTTAAAACTCTAAAAAGGTGAGCAAGCGGTTATTATTTTTTTCCCATTTTGTGTTTGAATTATTGCACTTTTCTAAATTCACAAAAACGTTAATAGAATCTGATGTAACTGTATTTTACATTCCTTCTCCATATCTTGATTGAACTCGAAGGATAGAAACAATTTCAACGAAACGGGCTTTCAATCGACAACATTGCCATTAATTGTACTAAGAAGTGTATTAAGGCAAATATCTATATTTTTGCTGTCATAGCGACCCCTGTGAAACAGATTTTAGCAGCTGTCAAAAATGTTTTGACATAACACAATGATAAAAAGACTGACCAGAGTTTATCATTACAAAGTGAAGTTATTCACTTGTCTAAACGCTAAAGGTACAGATAAACATGTCCGAAATTGGAGATAAAAATTGATGAAAATACGAATTATTATAATTTTTATGATTATAATTATTTTTCTTTTTGTGATTGTGTTCGTTCTTGGAAATGGTGAACCGCCGAAGTGTGCTTTGTTTTTCCATATTATTATGATCATCACGAATTAATAAAAAGCTAATTCAATGTATATATTCACTTTATTAGCGTTCAACTCATAGCTTAACTCATTGTATCATCTGTACCGATTCTCAGAGTTCTTTAAGAGCACTGGAATTCTTTAAATATTCACCTCATCCTATTTTATCCAAAATCCATTCACAACTGCAGCACCTGCACAATCACTCCAATATTAAATTCCGTTGGATCCCTGCTCACATTGGTATCAAAGGGAATGAGGCTGCTGATGCAGCTGCAAGGGCAACGAACTCACCACTTGCTTCTAGCCAACTTCTTCATTTCTCAGACCTGAACCCAATTATCAAGACCTGTTTGAATCAAAGGTGGCAGAAGGAATGGGATCATCCAACCAATAACAAATTGAATAATATTAAACATACAATTGGTGACTGACCCTCCTCATACCGTAAAAATAGGAAAGAGGAGGTTCTCCTTGCCAGACTTCGCATTGGGCATTCCCATCTCACCCATAGACATCTGTTGGAAGGGAAACCAGCACCAATTTGCCAAGTGTGCAATGAACCCATGAGTGTTTTACACATTTTGAGTCAATGCACCTATTATAGACTTGCCCGCACTCTTACTTATAACTCTTCATCACTGTCTGACATTTTGAATGACCATGCTGACCATAAGCACGTTTTTAAATTTTTAAAAAGTACTGGTTTTTACTACAGTCTTTGATTATACCATGTTTGGCGCAGTATAGCCCACATGCTCATGTGTCATTAAAAAAAAAGGCCAAACAATCAACTTTATTAGCGGGTTTTAATAACTATTGTACCCAGGCACGTGCCAATAGGGGTTTTTCGCCCTCCCTCTTCACAATTAAAATTTTAACTTTAAAAATAACATTAAACATTGTCACTAAAATAGCAAATCTGAATCAACTTTCGATTCTCATTTTATTCCCTGTCAATAGATGTCGGCACTATATCGTCAGTAATACTGCTTTGATAGTGCCCTCTGGCGTAAAAAAAAACAGTGTCCCTCTACCTGTGCATTTTCTTTCCGTCTTTGTGAAACTATCGATCTTAAAGCCTGGTGCTCTGCGAAATCAGAAAATTTGTAAATCGTTCAAACAGTTGTTGTTTTGTGATTCTTTTTAACCATCTAATTAATGTTTTATAACAACTGTTGGGGATTTGTGTCAATAGATGGCGCCCCAAGTTTATAATCGTAAAAGATCCATGGGGCTCCCCTTACTCTCCGAAACGTAGGCACGCCCCTGATTGAACCCGTTATTGTTTTATCAGTCCGTCTATAATAAAAAGGGCAAGGTTTTCCATAAATATGATAATGTTAGCTTTCGTTAAGATTGGAAATGTTTGTTTTTTTAACCCTCCGTTGGGCGCACCTCAGGGTCATCTGAGTTCAGGCGCAATGAGCTTGGCAGGCACGTTTGAAAATGGCCGTTTTTGACAACCTATATCAATTCCAGCTATCCAAAAGAAATCATCGACAATTTTTATGCAGGAAAATATGTTTAATGGTTGTAAAAGTAATAAAACAAAAGGCACTCAAATTTCGAAACAGGATTTTTTTTTTCAAACATAATCATTTCCAAACATCAAAATTAGTAAAAAACATGAATTGTAATACACTTGAATGCTACTAGAAGCATATTTAATCAGAATCAGACATCTCAAGTTCATTAGAATTGATGCATTTGCATAAAGAAAAGCAAGGTTGGCAGACCAACATTTGATGGCTCATGCAGATAACTCTGTGACATTTTTGATATTCATATTGAGATAGCCTTCTCACACCAGTCTCTACGGTGCAGGTGACACATCTACGTCTTTTGGAAGGTGGAAGAGGTGATGATTTTTTGCTATTACCTCTGGGAAGATATCTCTTGAGCCGGACTTGTAGGAGGTGGTATTCCAGTGGTATTCATACTGCTTTGGGGGTGAGTGTTCAATTACCAGTTCATATGACAACTGTTTCAAAAATACTCTTCTAGGTTTTGGTTCAAGTTGATTCCCGAGGTAAATCACTTGGGAGTTGATCCCACCAATATTCAACATGGCAAAGAATACAACCATTGGCCAACGCTGGGTGGGTGTTTCGGTTCACGTTATAAGTAGCGCATATTTGATCAGCAGTATCAACACCACTCTGATGCCATGCCCTGATTGAAACTCACTAAATTTAAATAAGGACTTTAGTCGATTTTTTTTTAGAATTCTTGTTTTCTATTACAACTTCAGAAGTAAATTTTCTCGCTTTTTTTATGCAGTAAAATTATTTAACGAATGTCCAAAACTGGAAGTCTCTGCGGTCAGTAACCATATGACCATTACACTAAAAATGATAAAGTGCAGGTCTACGGATCAGTGGTGTAGTCCTAAAACAAAAAGTGTCCTAGATCCTAAATCGGGGGGTGGATCCATGGGGGAGAATTGGGGAACCTCTCTAACCAGTCAACAGCCCATTAATCTAATAGGGACAGAAATTATTATTATGTATGGGTTGTTGAGATGACATTGCAAGACCCCCCATGCCCCTCTGGATCCCACACTGCCTACAGCATATAGCTTCTGTGCATATAAGCGTAAGATAATAATATTAATGTGACACAAATGCATGTGCCCAGCCAAACTAAACCAGGAATGACCTCTGAAGTGAGCTAATAAAATAAAGAAAACAATTGAAAAAATAGCCAAAAGTCCTCCTTTTCGCCCTTGTCGCCTTCATTGTGTCAAACAGCATTGTGGTTTTTTATATTTTCGGAATAAAGTTTATGACACGTGTTCCAAGCTGTAATTTCCTTTAAATTCCCACGATTCTTAGTTGATTTATTCAAAATTTTAGGGTCATTGCTCTAAAACACAATTTTCTTAATAGAATTGTAGAGCCACATATTTTTTATTTACAACTTGAACAGAATTTTGTTTGTAAAATGTATGATTTCCTAAAATTTCGTACTAGCGCGGCTAGGCCTCTAAAGTAAGTGCCCTAGGCCTGAACTACACCCCTGGCAGTTCCACAATTTTAAGGCATTTAAAGAATACTGCCACGAGATTGTTAAATCACATTATATAGAAGGTTTTATATGTTGGTATCTTTACTAGAGCCGAAATATATACAGTTTGCTATTCAGTTACATCCCCTACAATTTGCTACTTAGACATTCAAAGTTTGCTATTCAGTCACATTTACCAGCATTCCAGTTACACACATTAACTTGCAAATAAAATGAATATACTGAAAAACACAACACTATATAAATCCCTTTACTTTTTATATTTTCCCCTATAGTTCAAAGGCTTACATTTTAAACAGAAATTTATATTCTTTTTCCCCTGTTTACACTTACCTTGCAAAGAACATACGTCAATTTGTGGTAAAGTTTTTCCCTCGTATCACGAACAACTGTGTCCTTTTCTTTCCAAGCTAAAAAAAACAAGTAACGGCGATTAAAATGCTTATTCAGAAAGCTGTTAAAACAGCCCATTTCAAAATACAATGGAAATTGTTCACAATGATCAAATCCAACAGCATATAGTGACTAAATCGCTATGCTTCCCATTTATTTATATGTTAAAAACCTTACTGTTAATATCAGCCCCACGAATTTTTTAACTCTGATCAAAATGGCTTGAATTATTTTCTGCCAAATCAGAGGCAGCTATGGCATAAAAGTGAAAAACAAACATTTTCTTCAATGGGGTTTGATTTGGATAGAATACATTCACTTACAATAATATACTGAGTGGCCACTTTATTATGACCACCTCGTGCCACCTTTTGCCTTTAATTCAGCATTGATTCTTCTTGGCATGAACTCTACGAGATGTTGATAGGTCGTTTTTGGATTCTGATACCATGCTCGATGAATAGCACTTTACAATGGCGTGAGATTTCATGGTTGCGGATCAAGATGTCTGATGGCTCTTTCAACTTCATCCCACAAATACTCAATGGGATTGTGATCTGGGGATTATGGGGCTACTTAAGCAAAGTAAACGCTTCATGTTCCTCAAACCAATCTTGTACAATACCAGCACTATGGCAGGATGCACCATCTTGTTGAAAATATCCATCGCCATTGGGATAAACTGTCACCATAACAGGATGTACTTGGTCAGCAACGATGTTTAGATGTCTTATTCAGGTGTTGATGAACGCTAATTAAAGGGCCCAAAGCATGCCAGGAAAATATTCCCCCACACCGTCACGTTGCCTCCATCAACTAAGCAAATTTGCTTAAAACTGTCAGGTGGTCATAATAAAGTGGCCACTAGGTGTATCAATGAATTTGGGAACTTACAAACAAAATGTTAGTATGTTTAAGAGAAGCTTCGGAAAAATATAGCCCTGTTGTACAAAGAAATTTATTTAGACCTCCAAACTCACATATAACATGCTCCAAGTCAGGAAAAATAGATAAAGTCAAAACGCGGAAGTGGATAGAACACCATACAAAACCCATAATGTCTCTTCACGAAATAGAAACAGGATATCTATACATCTCATAAGCTAAAATGATAAACTATTGTTCAAGGTATAGTAATTGTTAAGAGATTTCTTTTAGTTCAGGTGTTTTACATTCACTATATACCAGGACCGTGCACAATCTCCAAAATAAGGGGGTGTTGGTAAAACCAGCTTACAAGAAACTTTTAGAGGTTTTGAGTTATAATTCGAATTTCTTTTTAAGCAGAGGATGAAATGGGTTCGGAAACAAAACATCGGCTATTAAATTTATGAATCACTAACATATGCAGAGGATTTGATGGTGGTTGTAATCATCAACATAGCTTGTTTGTTTGTTTTTTGGTTTTACGGCTCAAAGACTACAGTGGTCATGCTGCGCCGGGACCTACTGTTTTCCGAGGAATCCGAACCTCTTAAGGCCTGGGGAACCAAACCCCGGACTACAGTGAGCAGTGCGATCTTTATGAGATCTCTGAGTAAGCGTTCTTTTTGCACTGCTGGGAGTCGAACCCGGATTAGCCGCGCAATAGGAGAACGCGTTACCACACTGCGCATTATTGGCCGGGAGCCTCAGGCCCCATATAACTCTACGCCTATGGTTGTAATCCCCTATTGCGATGAAATTTTGTACGTATAATATATGGAGTTGTAGCTCTGTAACTCTACTCATTATTAACCGGTAACTCCCGCCCCTTATGAACTTTCTGTGTACACCTATGGTAGGAATTCCACCCTTCGGAAATTATCTGGTGGAGAAGAAACATTGAGTCCAATAATGAACATAATAAAATATAACAAAATCAAATCAGAAATTAATGATAAATGTGTTTCGATTTTATATATTCGTTACAAATGTTACGATAAAACACGCTGATTGGGACGTTCACAATTGAACTTTATGTTTTTACTCCCTTGTGTTTTAATGTCCCCACCTTCCCTCTCAGTTTTTGGGAGTATCTATTCCATTTCTATGGATGGACATTATTCCATTTTCCCCCAACATGGATTATTTATTCTATTTCCACTTACATCTTTATTTTTTGTTTTTTCAAACGTAATTTATCATGCTATTTTTCCATTTCCGGACACTTACGTCGCCTTTCTTTCCCCATGTATTAGTTTCATTTTTAATCTTTTGTCAGTATAGCTCAAGATATCCCAATTATCATTCCTAACCAACTACAAAATTCTGCGTATTTTCTAGCACATTTCATTGGCCCCAACTCACCATATTTCCAAGTTGTACTTTGTTCCGATAACTTCCAGTGATTTCAACCATCTGCTACTCTCATTAGCTCATATGTATTCATCACTTTTCCTCAAAGACCTTTTATTTTTTTTCGATCACTTTTTGCACATTCGATTGAAATTCTCTCCTTTTAAAACTTCTTTACCTTTTCGGTTTAAATTCCTTTTATTTCCCCATTCCATTTTCAATTCTTTAATTTTTCCACACTTTACTGCCTACCGCTCATTGTAGAATTATCTTAACTTAGACCTTTGCCATCCCATATCAACTTTCACTCTTATCACAACATCCAATTTTTTTCCTTGTTCACCTTCCTTCCTCCCATATCATTCTCATAAACAAAACCTTTATAACTCATGGAGGAGTAGCGCAAACTGCGCTGGTACCCTAGTGTACCTCAATCATTGTTCAATCATACTCAATCATACCTCAATCATATGTCTTAATGCTTGGTTTGGTTATGTTTTTACTGTGCAAGAACAGCAAAGATCATACTGAGCCGAAACTCACATTTTTCGGAGGAATCTGAACTTCAGTTACCAAGATCCTCGTACTACAGTGGGCAGAAAACGGTAAGTGTTTCATAATATTCTTGGACACTGAACTCTGGTTTAGAGCACGATAAAGAATACGTTACCACAACTTCATAGCAAGGTAGCATATCTACATGTTTCTGAGGAGTTCGAACCCTGTTAGGCTCAGAAGAACTCATGGACTGCTGTGAGCATCTTGGCCGTTTTTGTTTTTTTTCCATTACTAGGAGTCGAACCCAGATTGACGGCACGCTACCTGAACATGTGCTAATTGCGTCATCACCAGACAAACTTAGGGCTACCAACTAATTTTTAGATCGAAATGATCTCAAACTTACTTGTTGATATGTTGGAGAGAAGTGTGGGCCATATGGCCAGTGACGTCATTACGTAATAAAAACCAAACCGATCTTCAACGTTTTCTTGTTCTCTGACAGCGCGTACATTCCAGTACACGGCACCGATGCATACAGATATCAAAGCTGCGATGAATACTTCGGAACAGAAATGAACTACGTTGAATGGGAAGGTGTAAATCAATGCGCGACTGTAAAAAAAAAATTGTTACATACAACACAAATGAAACCATATCATGTTAACCATATCCAAAACCATATCTAATGATACATGTGGAAGACTTACATCCAAAGCGTAAGGACTTGAGTGCAGACACCAGCCCTTTTCATGGTAGCTGGAGGAATTCCGGGTGGACCTGGGTCTTGCAAAGCTTCTTGGCGACGCCGGAAGATTTCAACTAAATTTTCAACCCGTTGACTTGACTCCAACATCGCTTCTGCAGATAAATTGTCCAACGTCACCAAATCCACTGAAAGTAATCAAGATTTTCAACTGCCGGTTTTACCTTACACACTTGTTTATTTTCACTACCTCACCATGTATACCCCATTATA
>QLNU02003225.1:22573522-22588436 GCA_006491805.2 Dysdera silvatica | reverse complement strand
CACCCAACATGTTATTAACCATTTTGATGAGTGAAGAGGAAATAATGAAAAGACGCTAGTGCAATGTTGATCCGAAATATAAGAGACTAAACGCCCATGCTTTTCCTGATGTTGAATCCACTTTTTGAAGTGTTTTGAATCGTACAGGAGCCAGAACAGTAAGATTCCTCTTTAGTGGTACGATGCTACATGTAAGAGTTATGGACTTTGAAAGTCTGTTGAAAGTGGATGGCTTCAACGCAAGTCCTGGATGGCTTGAGAAATTCAAGACAAGGCACAGCATTGCATTCGGGACTTTGAAGGAAAATATGTGTCCAGTTAAGACTGGGAAGAGTGAAAAGGCAACATTTTGCAAAGTGGTGTCTACCGCCCTACCGTATCTTGAAAGTAAAGATAACGTATACGAAATTTAGTTCGTGTTTTTACAAAAGGTAAATAATTTCATAAAATTAGAATTTCTTCAAAAACAATCAATCCGATTTTTTGAGAAAACATAATTAATGTAAGTACCGTTTCCTGCGTTTAAAATATGGCTAGGTAATACAAAATTTGCATTTAGCAATAAATAATACAGTACATAAAATTAATAACTTCTAATTCTTAATGTAATATTCTGCTTTTTGGAAACGAAGTTACTGTATAAAATGATAGTCTAACTTAGGATAAGTAATTTAGGTTTTATGTAAGTCCAATCAACAATGAACGGTAAGTCGAACTTCCGATAACTCAACGTTTTTAGTCAGTCCCAGAAATTTCGCTTATCGCAAATTCACTGTAATTATAGTGGATGGATGAGCCTCCTGTCACGACTTTCTCAACTAGACAAGCACTCATTTCCTTTCCACAATTGCGTGTGTTGAGTACTTAGTTTTTTATCACAGCAACAGAAGAAAACCCAGCTTCACAAAAATACGAAATAGCCAAATGGAATGACATTCCTTGAGCTTCACCGTTTTTTTGACTGGTGTCCAAAATTTACAGTGCTACTGGTTTGCACCAAGTCTCTAAATTAGAATTTTCAACCATCTGGCCATAACTCTAGCATCCATTATATCAGGCTGCAAGAAAATTTCGCAATATTGTTTTGCGGCACTCCTATAAGGTAAGGAATGCTGTGGCTCTGCCCAGGATTCCACAGCATACACTTTGGGAACCATTGTGTTAATCTACAAGTGTCAAAAAAAGAAAAAATATATGCCCCGGACTCTATTTAGACTTTCAAGCTCATATTGCAGCATTGTACTTATTGAACAACAGACATGACCTTAACTTCATACTTTGTTAAAATTTTAACACAAAATCTAGTGCTCTTAAATGGGGAACAAACTCAGCACACAAAGTGAAAGGATGGCAATGACAAAGTCGTGCCAGGACCTTCAGTTTTCCGAAGAATCATACATTTTTAAAGCCTACGGCAAGGGTTGCCAAATTATTTTATCCACGGCTTCCTTCCCCTCATGAACTGTCAACGATTTTCTTCTCCCAAATTGTCCAAGAACAAAAATTTACCAATTACAGGTTACATAAAATTTTAATGTTTGTATTAACAGTGGGATGCTCTTAACAGAAACCTGTGATGTATAGTTTCAATTTTTCTGCCCCCCCCCCCCCCCCCCAAAAATGCAATGACTTGTCAATACCCACCGTATTTTAGCATTGTTAGGATCTGAACTTGGGTTAATGGCTAGCGAGGCCACCATGATGTTACCACTATAGGGCCTTAAAAGAAATCAGTACTTTAAAAAAAATTCTTAAAAAATTAGATCACACAAACTCTGAAAGTTTTACGGCACAAGGAAATCACATGGGATGGTTCTATTAGCTTAATAAGATCGATGTGTCCATACACATCCCGTAATTAAATCGAACCGAAACTTGTTGACATGAACACTCATGAGGAAACGGGCAGGGGATTCATGTTGTAAATAGTTCGTGAAAGGGATTCAGGAAATGACTCACATTAACAAGCTTCAACTGTATCAATATATGATTGGGGGGGGGAGGAGAAAGATAGAGCTGGTTTCGTTCACGGTTTTAAATATTGCTATTTATTGTAGATATATATAATCCACAAAACCTGCAAACATCAGAACACCGTGGGAAAAGTCAATCTATTTAATCATAAGAAGCTGAATATTTATCATCTGCATGGAAAATGTGCATTTTTATGATACAAGGGCAAAAAAAAGGTCGTGCATTTGCATTTAAAATAGCCTGGTGATTACAGAGGGGGGAGGCCCTGCAAACTGTATTGCACACTTAGGTCAAGGATTCAATTTCAAAGAGCTGGATGATTAAAGGTTATTACAATTAGAGATAGTTTGGTTTATGACTTTAAATATTGCTATTATTGTAGAATGATATTTGATGTATAAAGCACCCTGCATGCATCAGAACGCTGTGGGAAAATGTCAATCAATTTAACCATCAGAAGCTGAATATTCATCATTTGCATGGAAATTACAAGTTTTTGTGTGATACGAGAACAGAAAAGGTCAGGTACCTTCATGAAAAACAGCCTGATGATCAATGGGGAAGGGGGAGATGCTGCAAACCGTATTGCATGCTTAGGCCAAGGATTCAATTTCAAAGAGCTAAATGATTAAAGGTTATCAGAATCAGAGATAGAACTAGTTTTGTTTATGATTTTAAGTATTGCTATTTATTGTAGAATAATATTTAACGGGGTGGTAACAAAATGTAGGAAAAAAAAAATTCCCGATATTTTTACAGCTGTGTTGTCTAAATGTACAAATGCTATAATATATGAGAAAACCTCATGCAGCATGGCCTCACCGTATTGCCACTGAGTCAGTGGCAATACATTGAGGCAAGGGTAATACACTATGATTTGACTTTAATGAGACCTAAACAGATTGTCTACGGGGGAACAGAACTGGTGATATTACGAAGTTGAAGTTTAATAAACGTACGGAATTACGTAGCTTCTCTGGGTGAAAAAAATAAATTCCGTAAAAAAGTTACTAATTAGAAAACAGATTAAAAAAAAAGTACAATTTTATTTACTTTAAACATTTCCGTAAATACCAAAGTTTAATATCAGTCCAGTTGTGTTTGCAAAAAATCCGTTTCGATCTAGTTAAAGCCAGAAATCATAGTGTACTGACCTCACCTCGGCATATTGCAACTCACAGAGTATGAAATTGTGATGCCTGCCTTTCTTGTATTATCCACTTCTGAAGGAAACACGAATCTTAGTGGCAATAGCCACAATATTTACCCATCTTAGCAGGAAACGACTAAACTCGTTTTATACATATTCTTATTAAAGCGCGGGAGACGACCAAAAAACTTAGTTTACACTTTAAAACAGTTCAATTTTTTTTTTTTTAAATTTTCGATTTCTAAGTAAGTGTATTTTTTTAAAGTGTGAATAAATAAATTAATTTTTAAAAAGAAACTAAAAGTTTTATTAAAAAAATAACTCGTAGTTCAAAAGTTACAGCTACTTTATGCAGAAGTAATTCTGCATGCGAATTGCAAAAAATCGCCCACTATATGCTGAGAGTTTGGCGAGAAAACACCCACTTAAGGTGTGTTAATAAAGTAATTGTTAGTAGTCCTCCAGCGATTTGAGGCATACGTTCAACCTCAACTCATAATATCTCCAGTTCAATTCACCTCAGGAAATCCATTTTAATCTTCTTAAAGCAACAATTATACAAGCAATTTTTTCTTGTACATATTTCAATGGGATCTGATCCTTCATAACATAGGAAGATAGATCGCGCATTTAAAAATCTGTAAAACGATATATAACTTTTTCCTCTGAATAGTACTAGAGTTATTAAAGGTAGTATGGCCATTGTGGGACACACTGTATATTATATAAAATGTCTCCCGGGGTGGGGGGCGAATGATCGATTACGGGGCGGGATCTATGCCTGAAAGAAACACAAACTACAAGGGGTGCTAAACTGTTATCCATTTCTCCTTACCCATAACATACCAGGTTAAGACAGACTTGCAAAAACATCTGTAGCGAAAATCTATTTACAATATAATTTTAGAGTCAAAGAACAATTTAGATTGCCTTGTACAAAACGAAAAATTTAAAACAAAATTAATTCAATTTTTGATATCGCAATTTTTTCAATTCTTCGGCCCTGCAGTACTTGATTTTGAGAAAATAATGAAGCCTAGAATAATTTCGTGGGGGTGGCTACGCACCCCCTGACATGTAGAAGAATTATAATCCAAGAACAGATGAGCTGTTCAAAAGCAGTTCACATTGATGGGCAGATTGAACTGATGGTCCAATTCGCCCATTTCTAACATTTGCTGCCATTTTAGAAATTGAAAATTTTCTTTTTTCCCTGATTTCCCGGTTCTGTTACAACTCTGTTTAATGCTAAAAACAATCTGCATGCATCAGAACGCTGTGGGAAAATGTCAATCAATTTAACCATCAGAAGCTGAATATTCATCACTTGCATGGAAAATATGCGTTTTTATGACAAGGATAGAAAAGGTCATGTATCTTCACGAAAAACAGCCTGATGATCAATGAGGGAAAAAACCCTGAAAACCGTATTGAACGCTTAGGTCAAGGATTCAATTTCCAAAGCTAGTTTTATGATTTTAAATACTGCTATTACTGTAGAGGATATTTAATGTAAAAAACCTGAATGCATCAGAACACTATGGGAAAATGTCAATTTAACCATTAGAAGCTGAATTGAATATTTATCATTTGCAACGAAAATGGTGCGTTTTTATGACACCAGGACAGGAAAGGTCATGCATTTGTATGAAAAACAGCCCGATTATCACTGGGGGGAGAGAGATCCTGGAAACTGTATTACATGCTTAGGCCAAGGATTCAATTTCAAAGAGCTAAATGATTACAGAGTTTTGTTTACGATTTTAAATATTGCTATTTATTATAGAATGATATTTAACAGACAAAATAACCTACATGCATCAGAACGCTGTGGGAAAATGTCAATCAATTTAACCATCAGAAGCTGAATATTCATCATTTGCATGGAAAAAATGAGATTTTATGACACAAGGACGGGAAAAGTCATGCATTTGCATGAAAAACAGCCTGATGATTCATGAGGGGGGAGGGCGAACTGCATTGCACGCTCAGGCAAAGGATCAAATTTCAACATCGAAATTATTAAAGGTTATTAGAATTAAAGTAATGGCATTTCTCGGAATCATTATCTTAGCTGTCTTTGTGCTATAAACCTTAACCTTGGATTGATGACAAAGTCTGTGGTAACAGCTCGAGCATGTCAAATTAGGGGCCAGCAACGTATTTTTGTGGCCCAGCCTACATAATATGTAAAGAATGTTTTAATGAAAATTCCATAACTTAATTTTTTTATACTATCCTGTTACATATAATTGATAACAAAATAGAATGTTTGCGATTGATTGTTTGGGAGACAAGTTTTGTTTTCACTTTTTTCAAACAAAATAAAAAACCATTATCGGAAAAGTTCACACTGTTTACGCTTTGTATTGTTAAAATAAACTACAGGAATCAGTCATCTTTTCCTTAAAAGTAGTTGATTTAGAGATAAATTGGGGGTAGGAGTTAAAAAAATTTAAAGGTGTTCCTTGAGCAATATTTTACTAATTCTGCTTACTATGGACACTGAAATGACAGATAGGATTATAATTTATATAAAATTAATAAAAATGTTTTAATGAAAAGCTACAAAACATGTTAGCTCAAAAGCCTCAACTGAAAAATTATAAATGTTTAGAATTTTGTGCAAAATGTCTCTCGGCAGGATTTTGTCATTTTCTTATTCTTTAAGAAATTTTGAAGCCTTTTTCTGTAGTTCTCAAATTTTATCATCTAATTTATTAATTAAGATTTAATTATTAATTTGCTAGATAATTTACTGAAAATGGAAGACTGCAAAAATAACTCCCTGTGGTTTCAAACTTCATTAAAACTCGAATACTTTATTAAGATAAAAACTAGTCAATTAGTGGAAGAGCAGAAGTCAAAAGAAGATTATTATGAAACTTGAAATGACATATGTGTTTACACTATTATACGTAAATTAGAAAAAGCTAAGCTCCTTGCAAACTTTTTGCAAGAAACTAAGGACCTAAGACAGTGTTTTGTAAAAAAAAAGTTCAAAATATCCTTATTCAAAGTTTTTAAATATTATTCCTTTTTCATAAAGAGCAATTACGCAAAATTAAATTTTGTACTATACCTAACCTAATCATATACCTAATCAATACCATTGTCCCCAACCACAGCTTCGGGGCACCCAAATGTCCAGTTTTCAGAAAGAAAGAAATCCTAGTATCACGGCGATGTGGGGCATGCTTAATACGTCTCACACACATATGTAAGTCGGTCAGAAGCCTGCAAACTCGCGCATCTTGCTTGACAATTGATTACTTTTTTTTTTTTTACGTTGACCCTCTCCATTTTAAGAATGCCCACACGCAAGCGCACTTTTAATGTTAACTTAGAAACGAAGTATCCGTTTACAAAGCAAAGAATTAACTCAATCTTAAAAAGCAAAGAATTAACTCAAACTTAAGACGTCAGATGTGAAAAGCGTTTTACAGAATATAGCATAGTTCATAGAGGTGCCAGCGATATTAACATTTAAGATCAGAAAAACATAAAAATTCCGATATTGCTACCGCTTCGAATTCTTCAATGCTTAATTGTTTTGAGAAAACAAGATTCACCAACTTTGTAAGATCTGTAAGCCCCTGCGACAGAAGACACCTGAGCTTATCATATGGTGCGGGAAAACCACACTTTTCGCATAAACGATTGTACTTCTAAGCTAACTCGAGCATGTTTTGAACAGAATTTTAGACATTCTCGTATAAAAACAAACTATTATTGTAAATGTGTTAAGAGCCAATAGTAACAGCTGAATTACAAGATCGTCTCAGCAAATGCAACTGTGTTACTATATTAACTAATGTTTCAAACCACGGGTCCATGAAAATATTCCCCGTTTTTGTTCGCTTCTGTTTACCATACAAATCAAGCTTTCCGAATTTGAAGATCAACGGGGCGAAACATCAGATATTATTGTCAATTATCTAATCAAGGTATTGACAGAAAATGAAATAATATAAATATTTGAATGGGTGAATTTAACCAAAATATTTGCATGAGAAAAATTCAAAGTTAAATGGATGTATTGATTGAAAAGAGATTTATTAATTGTAACCAAGATATGAGAAGTATTTGATGAGTATTCACTTATAACTACATTACACCGCAGGAATTGACAGAATGGAACACTGGAAAGTTTCAACTGAAAAACGACGTGAGGAATTGTCCAAACACTTTCACACTAATAGTTTGAATCATGCGAACTTTCGTATAATTATTGAATATATCTCATGCCTGCCAGGCACTAATGCACCAGTAGAAAGGGTCTTTTCTCTTGTTAATAAGTTATGGATGAGCGAAAAAACACAGTTACTAGTCGCAGTTCCCAAAGCCACAAATTTTATTCTTATTTGAAATCAAATCCAAATATACTTAAGCAAATTTGTTCAGAAAAATGTAAGACAAATTATTTTTACATATGGATTCCTGTTCTTTTCATTAATAAATAAAAACTATGAAGAACAATGCGGTTTTTGTTTTAGTAGCATACTATTACATAAAATCAGTAAATGTCTTTTTCTCAGAACGGGACATAAGTCTATGTTCCGTTTTGAGAAAAAAAAATGGTCATGTTAACTACACTCCCTCCCACCAAAAATGTACACCTAACAAGTAAGATGTATACAAAAACAAAATAGTGTTAAGTACAATACAATTTAAATGCTTTTAGCGAAATTTTTTTTGGACCCCAGAGTTATTAACGAGCAATTAAAAAAATACGAAATAAAACTTTTTGTAACAATTCCATCCTTATATGCGGTTAGTCATTATAATTAGCGCTCTTTATAATCAATTTTCACTGAATTTTTATGGATGTGGGAGGGGAAATTTCCCCAATTCCTCCCCTCCCAAGAATCCGCCACTGACATATCACCAAATAAGTTGGGTGTGTGTATATAGCTAGGCGATTGTAAATGACTTTCTATGTATGAAATTGAGATTTCTAAAATAAATGTGCAACTTTTACGTGTCAATAAAATGCATCATATCGTGCCTACAGCGACAAAAACTAGTACGAATGGGAAAGAGAGTGAACATATTACATAAAGCCATTTTTCTTTATCAGAGTTCACAAAATCTGAAGTATTGGTCTTGAGTTGAGACACATAGTACATCCAAGCTTAAAAAATCCAAAAAAATAAGATTGTAGAATCAAAAACTAGGTTTGAAATCCTGCACTTGGGGCTAAGACAGGGTAATGGCCCAAGTGGGTTTTTATAATTAAATGACGCTACTGCAGAATACATAACGTGGATGGTATGTATTTCCTTATGAGTCGCTCCAAAGTAACGTTTCTCCTCTGCCCTCATATCAGCCGATCGATAAAGCTGATGTTGAATAGGAAGGGTTTTTATACTATTGCAAGATTTTAAGGGATTAAAGAGATTATGATGTCACGATTCGGTGCATGTTTTAGTATTGGGGTGGGTGAGGGGGGGGGAGGTGCCCTCCAACAAGCATGCACTGATCCAGGAAAACTACTCGGCCACAAAGAGTCTGGAAAGAACATTCCATCATGGCAGATGAACACTGGGGTCCATTTTGGCGACAGCTTCATGTTCTGCATTAACTCCTTTTAATTTATCCTTAAATGCATCTAAAAAAAACAACAACGAAGAAATAACCTCCAAGATTTTCGATTTGGCACCGTGATTGCTTCCGGAAATGCCTTTGTAAACATGAAAATGGGACTAAATGATAAAAGAACCACTAATAGACTTTCAAATATAAAACAGACATGTTGGGAACCTTGCAATAGTTGGCTAGAATAAAATCTATACCGTATTAAGTAACTTTAAAAGTTTTCAACACAATACAAAAATATACATGAATTGTACTCAGTTGAAGTGCAGCACAAACAAATCCAGTTATGGCATTCAATGTCCAGTAGCGTAGTAATTCAAAAATTATGGAGGCTCAAATGGATTTAAAGATTATGTGATGATGAATGAATTGAGTAGGGGCGATTTGGAAAGGGTGGCTGCCGAAGACGGCACTGGAATCCAGACAGGTATTAATGTCAAATAACTCCACAGCCAATGCGCTAAGGGTGAGATTGTCGATCCGTACTGGCATACATACATACAGAGACGCACTGCTTGCACTGGTATCGTCATTTAATGTACATCAAAAACCATCCACAATCAATCCACCTCGAGGAGTGGTTGAAATAGATGGATGGCACGGAAGAACACTCCTGGCTGGCTGATGCTCCTACAAGAGCCAACCAGACATCGTTGAACGTGTGCAAGTGCCGTAAAGTGGCAGGGAACTGGTATAAACCATCATCCATCCTACACCAGGCTGCTGAGCCGAGGTCCCCTAAATGGGCTATGAACGCTTTCCCAAGGCATTCGGAGATTGTGACCTAGCAGTCCGGAACAGAACAAAGGACATCTGCACAACCCTAGAGACAAAGACAGGGACCAGACCCAGAATAATACATGCAAACATCAATCCCCCACAGTCCAGTGGCAATGTTCCAGTCAATTCGCCCAAGTGAGCTGGAACCAAGGCATGCCAAACCCAGACCTTCAGAAAAAGACGTCTGCACACCACCAGAGTTGAAAACAAACCTCGATTATGTGATGAAATGAGAGAAAATGTATTTTGATATCCAATTTGGGGGGGCTTGTTAACGATATTCAAACCTTTCATAAATTTGAATAAATAGGATTCTCCAAATAGCGATGCCAATGATTTTTAGAATTTCCGAGCAAACCATATGACAAAGGCTTGGGAAACAAAACAAAAAAAATCAGCGGTATCTGAAAATGTCATCCCCAGCATATGAGTAGGCTATATAAATATATATAATATACCTAATTTTTAACAGTAGAAAGCTGGCCATCCAAATGCTGTAGAAATCGTTTATAACGAATCCAAGTCATCTGAACTTTTTTTAAAATTAAGTTTCTTTTTTTTAAGTGAACACTCCTTTACAATAAACCCTGGCCATTCAAACTTCGCTTAACCGAAACGACCTTCTATACTATTTTTTTAATTACATATCCACTTTGAAAAAAATGTACAGAAGATCATTTTGAATGACTGGGTTTTACTATTAAAAGATTAGGTGTGTTATTTGCAATTTTGTAGCCTACTCATTATCTACAGGGGGCGGGCAACTTTCCCGAAAAACAAATAAACCCAACCAAAGGAAAAAGAAAACCTTTTCCATAGGGTACGGTAATTGCCACATTATACAATAATTTTCAGCCACACTTTGGGGCAAAATTGTTCCATGTACAGTGAAAATCGGTTATAACGACCTGCAAGGGACTGTGCAAATTCGGTCTTTATAACCGTTAGTCTTTATAAACGATATCTTTTTAAAATCATGGTAGCCTATAGCAATGCCCTGTAGAGTTTTATATATTATTTTGACAGCAAAAACTATTAAACTTTTTGGTTTCAAAATTAAATAAAAATATACTTAATTATAATGAATTTAATTTCCGTTTATATTACGTTATAGCCAAACTAAGTACATAGTACTTCCTTAGTTTTTTAAATTGAAAAAATTGTAGAAAATACTACTAAAGTATATAATGTAGAAAACAAATGTAATAAATAGTATTTTATTATACTAATGACTTCAAAATAGTTCTGGTTTAAGTGTTTTCGGTGTTTCCACCCCCTTTAAAAAAATAGAATGGGCCCCCTTAAGAATATGACCCTTTTGGTAGTCAATCACTCACTTTTTAGATTCATTTTTAAGTTCATTATCATTCACGTTTAGCAGACATGAAATTTTTTTGGACATTTGTAAATAAACAAGATTAGAATAACGCTTAAATTTTGATAACTAACCCACATTGTTCCGACTTATGACTGTCAAGTTGCGTCGTTATATCCGATAAAAATTTCTCTACTTGAATCTACACAGGCTTCAAAATTGCCCTCGTTATAACCGATATATTTAGTATGGAGTAGAATAGCAAACCAAACTTCTTGTAAAAATTCCGTTGTTATATGCGATTTTCACTGAAGTTTCATGGCATTTTCTCACACAATTAAGCATTCTCGGCTATGAAAATTAGAAACTGATGTTCGTCAACAAAATTCATATACTAGCATGAACGAAAAAGATCGAAATTAGGGACTTTATTTAAAATAAAAACAGTGACTTTAGTGCCTTTGTTGAAAAGGTTAACCTTTAGTGACCCGCTCCAACCTTCGAAACTACTATAAATCGTAGGTCAAATGTACAAGGACATTTTCAAGAAAACACTTTGTTTGGTGAAAAGCGACTCTTGTCCTTCTGCCATAAAAATCCAACCAATCAGTTTTAAGAGAAACATGAATTAGGAACATAATCAAAAGATCCATTTAAACTGTATTAATAAATGGATAACAAACGTTTGTTACTAATAAATTTGACACCCATGTATTACAGGGGTCTAAATTAACTTTTGAAATTAGGTGCACTAAATACTAGTTAGGAATATACAGAATAGAAAGTAGTCGTCCTCAACATTAAAAACGGGTAAAATGTAAGTGTCCCTGTTCTTGAAGGGGGTAAAAAAAAAAAAATTAAGTAGCCATGGCTTTGAATAGTTAGGTATTGAATGCAACGAAATTAAAAATTTACGTGCATGAATAAAATTTCAGGTGCACAGTGTTCCCGCCAATTTCAAATCATGACATATTATTAGATCAATCTAGAGCTTTTTTTGTTTAGGAGAAAAGGAGACGCCGTCCTCATCCGGGATTCAAACCAGGGTACCCGTGTTGTTTCGTTCTACTAGATAAACCAGGTCAACAACAAATGCTTTTTTCTCCGTATATTAGGGTGTAAGTAAGGTATTACCCGTCACAGGGTAACACAACTGCCAAATCATTATCAACACACACAAAGCCACCGGGGCGAGATTTTTGTGAGTTTTCTTTTTTTCTCCTAAACAAAAATAGCTCTAGATTGAGCTAATAATACGTGGGTGTCAAATTTATTGGTAATAAAAAAAGTCCCCCATGAAAAACTCACAAAAAACTCGCCCCGGTGGCTTTGTGTGTTGACCATTATTTGGCAATTGTGTTATCCCTGTGAAGGGTAATAATACCTTACAAACACAATTTTATGAGTAGTTCAACTGGCACATGCAGAATGATTGTGTAGCATTACTTTGGCACAATACCCCAAAAGATTACCAATCCCTGGCATAGTCATTTGTACATTATACTCCCAAATATGTAATTTAACTGCACAAATATATTTTTAAAGAACGTAAATAAAAGCAATTTTTAACAATCCACGCATCATTTAAGCTGCAGTCGCATTTTTCGCAAAATGCGACGAGTTGCTCGAAAATGCGAAGAAAAAATTATTGCCCATCGCGAAAATGCGACAGGCATTTTTAACCACAGTTTATTCTCTGAAAACAGGATTTCTCGATTCCAGAAGATCCGTTTTGCACTTCAGCGATCTTTTCTTGTTCCTTTTTGTTTCCTCTTCAAAATTCTTAACAGCACCTGTTAAGCATCGTTGATATAATTTCATCGATAATATTTTAACTAATATTTTTAGCATTTTGCTACAATCCCCCCATTTTCGCGATACCAGCTTAACCCTAAATCCATGGCTTTATAATCAGCGTCATACCTTGAAGAATGTGCGATCATTCATATAGAATTCATGGAATGACATGATACTTTACAATGCTAAATTTCCTCCTACCCTTGGTCTACGAGAGCAGTTTTCCACAGAGAGGTCACTAAGAGATCCGCACAGTAGAGATGAGGCTTGCTCAACCCGAACTTGAAACAGGCTCTATATTTCATACCGATTTCAGGGTCAGGCTCATCAGACGGATACAACTGAAGCCGAAAACTGACTTTTCAATATCGAAATTCTCCACACAATACAATTATGTGATTTGTTTTCGAGGATTGTAAAAATCTGCGTGTATATGAAAATTCGAAAGGAATTAAATGGTGTAATTTAGCAAATTTTTTAAATCGTATGACAAGGGGTTAAAAGTTATATTTGAAGTATAAGAGTCCGGCTCAAATTTCCACAAAGTATTTCGGGCTCATGTCTCTAAAAATGTAGCCGAAACCATCTCTAGTCCGCAGGTGTTCTGTCAAATTTTAGTAATTAAGTTTGATGGGCCATGAGATTGGAAAAGTTGAAAATCGTGTACGCATAAAATTAAACCCATTTACAAACTAAAATAACGAAAGGTAGTTCTACATAGGAAAAAAAATACATTTTACATATGAAATAATGTATCAATACCTTAAAATGTTTGGCAGGTTGATTTCAACACACCCAAGTATATAAGTAGTCCCTAATTTCTGAAAATGCTTTTCAATTAATTAATGATGCAAAGACTTACATAAAGTTATGAAGCCACATTTATCAAAAGGAATTTGTTGTGCTAATAAAATTAAAAATGGGATATATCTCCATTACCCAGTTGGGGAGGGTGAAATCCAAAGACCCCACCTTTTTTCTCCTGCAAGGACAGCATAGGTTATTTGACATCAGCTATCACTTATTTGTTCGTTATTATATTTTTATATTCTTTTAATTTTTTAGTTTTCATTTTTTTCAAGTCCTTATATAAAATCGTTAAAAAAGGTTTTTATACATTACAGCCACTTAGAAGTTACTTCATGAACTGCAATGAAATCTGATCACAAAAACTAATTGCAACGTATTTGAAAATGCAAAGACAGAAAATACTTTCATTATTCATATTAGAAACACATAAACCAAAGTGATGATTTTAAGCATAGGTCCATACTGTTAAATTTTCACATACCATATGAAATTTCCTCCATCCCAGTTTAAAAATGCTTAAGCGTTATTTCTTTTCAAAAGGGAAATTTGTTTAACTTTTTTTAAAAATACAACGTACCTTGTCTACATGCATCAGAACGCTGTGGGAAAAATGTCAATCAGTTAACCATCAGAAATTTAAACATTCATCACTTGCATGAAAAACATTCCGGTAATCAGAAAAATTCTAGCAACACCATGAAATGTCTTGGGATAAATATCTGTCTAAACTTCTTGTAAAAATTTATTAATCCCCTGCTCGGAAAGAGTTCAGCATGCTTGCAATGTGTGGGATAAGGAGTCAATTCAGAGGTTTTTGAACTGAAGCTGAAACTCCTTAGGAAGATTTCCTTTTTGGGTACTCTCGAATAGCTTTTTAAAAAATTTATTGTTGATATGAGATACATACACTTCCTCTTATTTGGTAATCTTCATAAAATTCCCCCTACACAGCAGGGAGGGGGGCCTTATTTTTGAAGTTTGGAATTTTGTTGCTTCCAACTTTTCAAAATATTCCATCATATGATAAAATAAATCAGTTAATTTAAAAAATAAAATGGAATAGATTTAGAAGTCACTACCAGGGTTGAAAGTACTACTGTATTACTCATTACTGTAATCTCATTGCATGAATTTGTGCAGTAACGTTTTATTACACCCTAGGAACTATTTTGTAATCCTATTCATTTCCAATCTAGTAATAAATGGTATCAAACACAATTGTAAAATATCTTAAAGTTACATTTGTACTGAAAAATGTACAGAAGTGTGGTTGATTGGCCCAATTTCATAATTGCTTTATATTTCAAAGCTTCCATCAATTAACAAGGTAATGGCTTTATTTTTTTTTATTATAAACTTGATTTGAAACAAACAGTTAGGGAATCTTCAGAATCAATTGCATGTGATGTTTTAGAGATGTGGGAAAGGCTAAAATTTCTACTAAACAAAAAGATCATATTGAGAAAATCGATTTTTTTTAATGAATGGCA
>QLNU02003225.1:22555338-22573422 GCA_006491805.2 Dysdera silvatica | reverse complement strand
AGGGATCAAGTTATGTTCAAACACCCATTTATTTATTTCAGATCAGAGGTCTTTGACTGAAAAAAAAGAACATAATACTAAATATTCTGCAACCAAACGCCAATTTTTCTTCAAAATTCACATGAATATAAACAAAGTATAGTCATATTTTAAATTGAGAATAAAAATATTTTTCTTACTGACCTCCCTGCCAGTTACTTGTCAAGTAAAACATTTTAGGTAAGGATGTCAAGTCCCATTAGGAAATATCGCAGAAAAAAAAATAGAATTTCTTTGAAAGTAGTCATGGAATTGCCTGGAAGGTGGCTGGTGGTTATTTAATAAAATGGTCAATATGTTACTGGTTAAAGTTATTTCTTTGCATAAAAAATTATTTTAATGGGGAAAAAAATAATTTCCGGACAACCCGATGTGTGTTACATTATAAGAATCCCAAAAAATAAAGAAATTATGCAGGACATTCTAAGTTACGATTACGACTCAAATTGAGTATTTAAAGGTAGTCCAAAACCAACATTATTAAAAAATGAAGGTGATGAATTTTTAAAATGAATTATGGGACAATTTTATAAAAGATGAGGCACTAGATTTACAGCCAAAATTGTCATTCTCAAACTATTGTCTAAAAAAAGCGTATTTTAAAATATTGAATAAAATTTAAATGTGTGTTATATTTGAAATTTTCTTACTTTGGGTATGGGGAACCTAGTGTCGATGGACAACACATTCTGTTATTTGAATCTACAACATTGTGTGTTTTTTTTAACTGCATTTATATTTTTGTTTTTACATAGCTGAAAATGCATACATAACCTGTAATCATTGTTAGAAATGCACATTTGTACGACATACTTATGACGATTCAACGATCTTGAAAATGAACTTACAAGGAAACCTCCCTGGAGCTCGCACACCAAATCTAACGAATTTAATTTAGTCAATAAGTACACAACATAAGAAACCTAATGTGTGAAAATTAGTGGCTGTCTCCTCAGATTGACGCTAAAAATAATTAATAAAAAATGATTTTGGTTTGACAGAAGAGAGACTTTATCTCCATTTGGCGCCTTTTAATTTCTTCCATAAATTCCTCAAAAAGTATCCAAACAACATTAAATATATTTACGTATATTCTGTTTCATGTTATCCTCACACAGATAAACAGAATACAAGCGATACTTCGTTACAGAATTTTTAAAATAAAAATAGATGCTTCTCTTATGCACGAATTGAATTGTAACTTGCAATGTGATTATAAAAATTAAAGTAATTTGTTTTCTGCTATAACTTTCAGCAATAAAATAAAAAGAATATAGAACTTCAATTTAACGAATAGGAAAAAAATAACTTTACAGCTACTTCAAAATCTAATACGTTTAAATTTAACAAAACACAATCACTGTAGGCTATTACTGGACGTATTCTAAACTTTTAAAATAGTCCTCGCACTTGTTTTCTACCCTTTTCGATCAACTAGATATCTCCCATGTACTGTCAAAATGGTTGCAATTGGCGCTATTTTAACTACATTTTAACATTTAATTTCTCGATTTCTAGTGGGAGGGCATAGCTGCTAATTTTCACACATTAAGGTTTGTAATGCGCGTGTACAGTAAGTTGAATTAAATTCGTTAGATTCGGCGTGTGAGCTCCGGGGGTAGGTTTCCTTGTTAGAATTAATTGCTTGTGGTTTCAACCCTTGGGGGTGTGCATTGTTTTTTTTTGCCACCAAATGTCTAGCTTTAGTTTAACTGCAGATCGCAGTATATCCGAGCTATTAAAATAGCGTGTAAGATGTAACTGTATAAGGAAAAAATATGAATAAAAGAATCGATGGCGCATAGTTTTGCATTGGACATAATTATTGTCCTGAAATATGCAAAAATACCATGAAGGTTGTGAAAACTGACGCTGCTTTCAGCAGTTACTATTTGGCGAATATTCATAGTGGGGCATGACTTCCTAAACTGCAATTTTCTCAAAAATGGGTTATTGTTGTTTCAGTATAATTTTAACGTTAGTGGAAATGTGTGCGTTTTATACCTTGAAGGTGCACCACCCCCTCTCTCCCCAATGGTTCTTCAGGAACTCTGAGAATAATACAAAGAAACGAAAGCACTGTATTGAACATTCACTCTGTGGTGGTGTAATGGCAATGCTATTTGACAGGAAAAACTGTGTGAATAGTTTGGGTCCTGTGGTGCAGGATGGCCTTTGAGTCATAAAAATAAAATGGTATCAACCGTTGATTCTTGGACAAACAAGGTTCTCATTCCACAGGACGTTGACGCAACATGATCTGCGTTGTCCTTGTATCGTAAAACACGTTTTTTGGACATCACCATTTGCAAATCTGTGCTCTTAAAAAAAAATACTGAGGTTTTTGTTAAGGCTTCTACACGGTGTTCTCTTCCGGGTTTTTGTTTTAGTACTCTTTCTTATTAATAATATAGCTTACAGCGTAATGTTGATAGCAAGCAAAGCCTGGATGCAACAAAGAAGTGATAGCGTCAATCTTTTTTCTTCTTTTCTCCTAATGGCAGACCAGATTTTTGAAGTTGGTCCGTCATCAAAATGGAAGCTGGCAAGCATTACCTACTGACATAGACGATGCTCCAAACATTTCCTTCTTTGATGACGATGACGTAAGTATAACTGTGGTGCCACCCTCCGTGAATGTTTTCTTTCTGCTGCCACCTTAGCTTCGCATAAGGGGTTTTGATAATTTTAATTTTACCCCCCTTTCTCTATTTACTGTGAGGTGTTTTGGCTACAACGTGTGATAAATTTTTGAGTTTTATGCTAAAGTGGCAAGGTGACAGTGCTTGAAAAAATAACCCTATATGCTTTGAGTGCATTGCGGGTGGTTAGTTTCATTCTTTGCATGCCATGCTCTGCCTGCGAAATCTTCCAGTGGTTGCTTTGCTTGTTTTTCGTTTATCTTGAGTGATCTTTTCTTACATTTTTTTTTTTTAAGGCTATTGTAGTCAGGTTTATTGTGTGTGAAATTACTGTTCTTTTCTCCTTATTATTGTATATATATATTTTTTTTAATTGCTGCATGTGAATCAAGTGAGTTGCACTCATTAATTATACTATTGGGTTTACTGTGTAGTAGTGTGTACAGGTTTGTAAAAACATTGTGGCATCATCCTAAAAGTTTGTGTTCTTAAACCTTTCCATTATTACTCGAAAATTTCAGTCACATTCAACGGAATCACCGGTATTCATTCTTTCTCAAATCTGTTTTGCTCACAGGTAAAATTAGTCAATGCTTTGTTGTTGTGCTCTCATGAGAGACATTCATTCCAGTGTCATAGTGATCAGTTTAAACCTTCTCATCATGCTGACACTCATTTGAAGACATCGGTTTGTACATCTGTTATGGTCCTTTGGTCACTATATATGTCGGTACCAGTTTCAGATGTGCTTTGGACAATACAATAATGTAGAATTCTTCGTTGATTTCCATGTTTTGCGACTGGGCTAGAAGCTTGGTCTCTGGTCATCCGTACTTGCCTTCATCCCTATCCACGTCTCCTGTCCATTAATCCCTTCTTTAAGAGAAGTTGCTATATGAGCCAATTTCCTTTCCGTCTCGACTTTTGGTTGTGGTGGCAGTTTGCCTAAGCCATGCTGCTCTTTATCATTCAGAAATCTGTCTTCGATTGGATACTTCGTTTATCGTTCTGGGTTTTTGTTGATTCAACTGCAGACTTACGTGTTATCTGCTACCGACTTCTGCACATCCTTTTGCACTGCAACGAAAGATAACTTATTTGGATGATGCCTTTCTCCTTGAAATGAAGCCTCAGCTTACAGCTCTATAATTGTATGCAAGCTTGTGTATTTTAAGCAAATGATTTTCATTCAACTTTGCAAGCATACTATTGTATTGGGTGCTCTTCTTACTTAACACGTAACTAACTGCAAGGGTGAAAACACTATTTGCTTCAGCCCTACAGTGGTATAAATGTGACATATTTGTCTGTTGAACCGCTAACGAGTTGTGATTCCAAATGGCATCGTAGAGCATGTGCCATTTTTTTCTGCCCAATGGAATTTCATTTCCCTTATAGCAGGTCTTTGAATTTCTGTAAACTTGCATGTTCCAGCATACAATGACCTTAGACATCCTTGCGTCATAAAATACAATGTACAGTAATTGTTGCACTTCTGTGTGCCATTACATCCACTGGATCATACTACTTTTTTATCTTTTATTGCTAGAGTAATTATATAAATCTTACACGCAAGGAACATCGTGAGCGTTCGGGCATTTTGATGCCCAAATTCAGATTATTAAAAACATCAAAATTAAAGTGTCTGCCAAGTATATAAAAATCGGTGATTTCTGTTATGAACATGGGTGCCACTCTTCCATGTTTTAAAACCCTTAATAGATAGTTGAATTGTTTGCTCCCCTTTTTTTTTTTTTTTTTTTTTAACCCCTTAGTGTACCTTGACTTTGTCTTCGACTGGGCACCTTAGCTGCACAAGAAAAAGCATTAAAATTTAATTTAAAACATAGCTTTCAATTTTATGCAAGTTTTCTCTGCTTTTAAGTGTAGTACTGCAAATGCAGGTTAATCTAAATAACAAATATTACTGAAGTTTGCTTCAGTTTGAATAAGCAAAACAGACAGTTTAAATCTTTTTTTTTTTTAAGCAGCTATCATTTCCTGGGCTTTACTAAAAATTGCTTTTAACGATTTTATGCTCATAGGAATAAAGCTGGTAAGGTTATCTATACCTTCTCACACAGCAGACCTTTTACATGTGTTCTTTGTAATTTAGTGATAATAGTATGTTATTTCCATCCGTTAAGAATTCTCGATTGTCAGAAAGTGAAGTTTCTGTGTTTGAAGCTTAAGTCAGGAGCTTAACTTGGGTGATCATGTAAAAGTTTATGAATTTGATATTAGTGGGTTTTCTATAATCATATCCAGGGATCATAAGTATCTTTCATGATTCAGATTTTGAGAAAAGTGGTCAAGTAATTAAGAATCGGTGATGAGAGGAAGTACTGTGTAAAATGTTTTATGCGTAGAGCGAAATGTGTTTGGGGGTGTCAGTAATATGCAGCCTTTTTTAATTCTGCTTTGCATGGCAACATTTCTCTTCTGTAGTTTAATACTTCGGCAAATTTCTGCTTTATTACAATTTTTTATTTTCTTTTATGACTGCATGGCAAGCAATTGTATCTGTGTGAAGGCTTATTCAGCTACCTACACTAATTTTGGCTGTGGAGAGATGTAGCAATAGCTCTCCCTCTCTCCCATTTGTATTCTTGGGTCATGTTAAACCACATGCCCTGTTTCAAATGACCCTTGGTGCAATTTCGGTAAGTAAAGAATGAAACCAAATGGAAAGCTTTGAGATACCAAATTTGGAATTTTGACTGTTTCGATAAATTGGGATTTTCTCATTTAAAAATATGTGGAATGTGCTGTCACTAATTTTGTAATTGAGGTGGGGGTTGCATGCAAGTCAATTTACTGACCGCAGCAATTGATCTCTTTGAAATCATCACTACTGGGTATCGTTCCTAGCAAGTGTAATTGATATATATGCGTACTTTGAATTGCACATTCCATTCACGGCCTTTAGGTACGAAAATACAATACCATATAGAGAAAGTGTTTCTTGACCTTGTTGTGTAGGAACCCTCGAAATATGTTTCAAGTGTCTTGAGAATTCCTCGCTTGAAAATTGCTATATTTACGGCTCCTGGAAACCTGATCAAGTGTTTTGATGACTGTGACTGTCGTCGTGGATTCAAGTCAGATTAAGTGCAAGTCGTATTGTAGCTTCGAGGTCATGTAAAGGCATTGTGCAGCCCTGGGACATCAAAAAATGGCGCATGAAATTGCCAGATGAGATGCATGACCAAACCAAATGATCATAGCATGGTTTTTGTTTCCATCCCCGTCCCACTTATGTAATGAACATATTGCTGAACTGTAACAATAACTATTATTTTGTGTACGTTTTGTGTATTTTTAAAACGTTTTACATCAGTCATGTGTAATGTGCTATATGTATCATGTGGATAGTAGTACGCAAAATGGTATAAAGCACACATGTGAAGCGTTTTCTTTTACTCCTTACTTTTCTGTGTTTAATGTATAATACCAAGTCTCACTGCTTTCCTTGAGTTGGGAAATGACTGTCAATTCTTATGCGGATATGCCTAATGGGAGGACAATCCTTAGGAAATATTTTCCCTAGCCACATATATAATCGGTTTAGACATAAACATTTTTTTTTTTAATATGAAAAGGCGACTTGAGTTTGACATCAAAATGAAATTGCTTTTTTGATTATCCTAAAATACGCATAGTTATGAATACATATTTATGTTTCCATGAAAGCTTAAATGTCGCTCTTTTCTCTTCCTCAACTTTGGAACTCGTAATTAGATTTGTCTCGTGTTATTGTCTTGTTTTCGTATTTCTTCCTTCTTGTACTCGCATTTGGAAGTTCCTATTGCTTGTTCCTTGTTGAAGTTTTCGGTAGTGTTTAAAGTGAAAGTTCGGTTGGATGATGTCACAGGGTGTTCAGTATGCCTGCTGCACGTTTCATGTATTTGCCCTAGTTACTTTTACATTACTGTGCTTAAGCGCTTTTCTATATATCCATGCTAATCTAGTTCTTTTCAAATGCACATTAAGAATGCCATTTATTGTAAATATTAGTAACAATGTTGTTGAGACCATAGTTTTCAATGTTGAATAGCATGCATTGATGTATTCTAAACACAGTCCTTAGTCAAGAAATGACCGGGATTCCTTGGCAGACAATGACACTTGTCGGAAATTCATGGTGTGCTCTACCTAGCATGAAAAAATATATGTGTATATATATATACACACACACACACTTTCTCTCTACATCGTTACTATTATCGAGTATTTTATATAATGCCACGTCTCTTGATTTTATGATTGTGCTATGTATGTGGTATTGACATTTGGGTAATCTGTGTGTGTACTTAGGGTTTAACCCATTCTCAAATTGGGAAAATAATAACAATTACAAAAATGGGATTAAGTTGAAGTGTTGAATATTTGACGGTAAATAAGAGAAGAATTTAATTTGAATTGGTGAAATACTGTTATCCCATTCCGATGTCGTGGTTCAAATTAAAACGGCCATGGGGTTATGATTGGGGCAGTAATTTATTTATTTTTGGCTTGGTGAGGGATACAAAAATCACAGGGCGGCAGTTGGGAAAATCTAATTTCAGAGAAATTTAAAAGAAAGAATTCACCGTGGATGTGTAACATACAAAAAGTTTTGAAACGTTGAGACAAAAAACACATTACTAAATAAACATTGTATGTAGAATTGTATTGCCCTATCCAGAGGTCATGCACAGAGCAAATATTTTATAGTGGGGGGGGGATTCTAATTTTGCAGGAGAAAAAAAGTGTGGAGGGAGTGCAACACTAACATTTAAAAAGTCTGTTTCCGTATAATAATACAGTTAACTTTTACGTTACTAAATGAGCATTATGTAGTAAGATTGATAACTCCGTATGCAAGTGATACATTCTAAGAGCAATTGCTGATGGCAATGAACATCATTCTACCTAATCGTATAGTGAAATTGTTTTTTGTTAACATATATGTATGCTTATGACAAAGCTCAATTGGTAAACTATGCACAATAAGTCATTATTAATATTAAGTAATAATGACAGTTATGTAAAATTGTATTGACATCAAAGGGAGTAAAGTTATGTGAAAGTTTAAGAACAGAGTTTTTTCTCAATATTCAGGCAGAAAGACGTTTTCATGTAGATCGTTTACTACGTCTTTACCCTTGCAGTATTCTACTAATGGTCTCCCTCTCGAATGAACAGGATTCTAATGTTTTAGTTTTACCCTCAGGGTTATTATGGGGCAGTGCAAAGTATCTTGCATATGCGTAGTTCAAATACATTTTTGCACCAAATTTCACTCAACATGTTTTTTGATGGAAGTATTAAAATTTAAAAATCATGATAGAAATTAGGCAATAGTAATCGAAATTTTAAAATTGTGAAAATGCTAAAACATTTGAAATAGTTGGAAAAACCCTAAAATTCATGGGAAAACACGAAAAAAATTGGGTCCCAAAGACCCATGACGTTTAAGAATGTGGGTGTTTTCTGGAAAATGTGGCTCCCCCCAAAAAAAATAAAAATAAAACTTTTTGCCTTATTGAAACTTTTATTTTAGTAAATTTTCCAGCATGACGCCATAAAACTACTTCATATTACATTTGCAAATAAAACGAAAATATTAAATTTTAAAGAGGAGCATGTTATAGCTTTGTACTATGAAAACTATTTTTTATTTTAGTCAGAAAGTGGCCGCCTTTTCAATAATATCATCTGGCAGTTCAAGTTTTCCTTCCTTTTTTACGCCAGCAGCATTGAATAGCTGGTCCCTTAGATACCGTGTTTTTCTAATATCGAGTCCTTCCCTTCTATTCCATATATTTTACACACTATGACATGTCAACGGTATCCTTGATCATTAGCACAAAGTAATAGTCATATATTTAAAAAAAAAAAACGCCTTCCATCCCAACATCAATTTGCTGCTTAATTTTAGTGTCCAATTACTGCGTTAAATCCGAATTCCACTCTAGTAGTTATGTTTAGGTGTGTCATTGTTCAGGGGAATAGAGAAAAAGTGTCATAAAGAGAACAAGGTGTTAAACGAAATATCGCTATTAAACAGAAAGCCATTTATTTGAACGTTATTGAGAAAGATTACTGTATATAAAATTTATACAGTATATTTCTTATTTCAGTATGTCACAATATTCTGAGCGGGTGCTTCAGGGGGTATAATCGCCACTTTCTGGGCTTGGGATCCACTCCAAAAATATAAACTTGTTAGTTTACACATTGTGTACCATAATTTATGGAAATAATGCCTCATCTGTACCTTGCTGTGGCAGAGCGTAGTAACGCATTCGCCTTGTGCTTGATTCCCAATGGTGCAACGAATGGTTACTTGGAGATCTCGTAAAGATTGCACTGTAGTCTGGGGTTTGGTTCCCTAGGTCTTAAAAGGTGCAAATTCCTCGGAAAACTAAGTCCAGAGATTCAGGTACTTTGGAAAACTGTAGGTCCTGGCACAGCATAACTATTATAGTACTTGAGTCGTAAATCCACAAACAAAGCCACACCCATGGTATTGACCCTGAATCGGAAAGTCAACATCATAAATGCCATGCATTATGTAATCGCCACACTCGCAGTAAGGGGCTTAACTATGCGGGAAAATCTGTAAACACCTACACGTAATAAATGAGGCTAGTGACATTCATTTAAAATTTGATACAGTTTAAAAAGTGTAAAATTTAAAACTTTTACACGTTGTAACCACCCTGAGGGGCTAGACTTTTTTCAAAGGGTGCTTAGCTCCCGCTCGACAAAAAATTTCCTGTACTTTATACGTGTTAAGTTTTTGTTTCTAAAGGGGCTCAAGCTTCCCTAGTTGCACTAAATGTGCATTTTTCTTCAGTCTCCATATTTGTGTATAACACTGTATTGTTTCGGTGCAAAGGCAATCAGAAAAAAAATCGTGACTGCCACAACCCTGAAATTTTTCTTTTAAACTCATAAATGCATCGTAGGGTGTAAGGGCACCATACAGGCAATTACATGATATCTCTATGGGGAAAATGACAATATTTCACCTTTAGGTTGTAGTGAAAGCTTAGGGGACGGCACTGCAGAGGTTTAGATCCTTCGAAAAACTAGGTTCTTCAGACACATGATCTTGCTTGCCCTTGTACCATAAAATCACAAACCATGCATGAAAATATAATTTTCTTAGTGTCAACTACTTGGCAGCCTTGTTTGTAAACTCTTATGTATGTGTTACATTATGTCGTTAGTCTTAGTGTCGCTAATGCCACCTTACAGGCGCCAATTGACCCTGCTCATTTATTGAAAGCTCTGGATCCCCTGCTTTTCGACAACGGTGGGATTAAAGAAGCAAGTGCAGCACAGTTTTCTAGGTGAGTTTGCTCATTATGGTTTTTTAATTGCTGTATTCCTGATCTGCCGTGACCTGATACTTTTGTTGTCTTTTACAGTGACATCCATTTGTCTGGATATCTGAATGCAACTACACATGGAACCTCATGTTCTTCGATCTTGATAACGAAGTTTTTTCTATTGCAGCCCGTGTATCAACGAGTATTTGAGATGTTGGTCAATAGTTTTTTTGGTATACAAGAAATTATATATAATAGCAGTCGGGAGTCTTCTCTTGTTGTATAAAAGTATTTGATCCAAGGGTATGCTTTAAACTGAGGTCTATAACTCTCTTATATTTGTTTAAATATAGAAATATTTAACACAGTGGTATATTTTACTTTATGTATGTTATGTTAAATCAAGAGAAATTCCAGATTGCTTTAAGTTATACGAGGTTTGTTCAAAAAGAAACCAAACTTTTGAAATAGCGCATCGATCGACTGAGCGGCAGGTTTCGACAACAAACTGTCATTTGCCGCATTTCGCCCTTACCATTAATTGGCGAGCTACAGCTGCTGAAGTGAGCACAAGCTGTTCCTCAGATTAGTGCCAAAGCGACAATGAAAGAGCTTAAAGAATGTGTGTGTGAAATTTTGCCAAGGCGGCCGGACAAGCCGGAGAGGGGCAGTATTAGTCACACACAGTGCTTGCTATTAGTGGTTTAAGCATTTTGAACATGGCAGAATGTCATTCAGTGACGATCCCAAACCTGGACGACCCTCCACATCAACAGATGATGGCCATGTCGAGACAGTTCATGCTGTGATTCGTGGAAATTGTAATTTAACTGTTCAAGAAATTGCTGATGAAGTGGGCATCAGCGTAGGATCATGCCATCAAATTTTGAGTGACAGACTTGAGATGCGTGGTCAGTGCAAAATTCATGCTGCGTTTGTTGGTTGACAATCAGAAACAAACCTGTGTTGAAATTAACAAGGAACTGCTTGCCAATGACAATGAAAACTTCCTTTAAAACATCATAACGCAATGAGACACGGGTTTAAGGCTATGATATCGAAGCGAAAGTACAATTGTCGCAGTGGGTGGGCAAAGGGTCTTCTCGTCAAAAAAAAAAAAAATAACATGCTTTGAGTCGATCAAAGATTAAGGTGATGTTGGTTGTATTTTTTGACTGCAAAGGCATTGTCCATCAGAAATTTGTGCCACATGGTCAGATGGTAAACAAGGAAATCTACCAGGGAATTCTAACACGTTTTAGGGATGCTGTGTGCAGGAAGAAGCCTGAATTGTGGGAAAACCAGACTTGGATGTTGCATCATGACAATGCCCTGGCTCACACATCGCTCCGTGTCCAGAGCTATCTAGCAAAACACACACTCCCATTGTGCCCCATCCGCCATATTTACCGGACCTAGCCCCAGCGGAGTTTTTCCTGTTTCCCAACCTTAAAAGTAAATTGAAAGGACCTCGTTTCCAAACCATAGTGGAGATTCAGGACAATGTGACAAGAGACCTGCATGCCATCCCAGAAAGTGCGTTCCAGGAGACTTTCCAAAAATGGAAGAAACATTGGGAACGGTGTATTGCCAGTAGAGGGGACTACTTCGAGGGGGACAGTGCTTAAAATGTTGTACAATGAGCAATGAAGATGCTACAGCAGAAGTTCGGTTTCTTTTTGAGTACACCTGGTATATATCTTGTCTTCTGCAATCATGTCCAGTAAGGGGTATTGGAAACATTGCGTCGTTAAGGGGTTGTCTTTAAAAATGCAAATCATTTGAGGTTGTCTTGAATCATTGCTGAAGGGATTAATTGCCTGCTGGGCAGACAAAATTATCGTGTATGATTTGTAAGATAACTTATATTTTACAAAAGAACTTCAATTAGGCTTTCAATGGAGAGAAATTATTAAATCATTAGAACTTGTTTCATATTATCATAGCAATCAGTTTTGGACATCATTTTCTACAGCAAACAAACCCTAGTCAACGGTAACATTCTGTATTTGTGTGCGAGTGCTTTTTTCTCTCTTGCATATCTTTTCACAAATTCCATGATTTCTTATGACGTCTAATTATGTATCGTAAGGGAAAATGGTTTCGTGCTCAATCATTACTGCATGGCCAAGATGTAATGGTAAGTATGTCTCTAAACATACTACAAAGCAATTTTCAATGTATTTTGTTATAAACGTTTCCTTAATTTTTTTTTAAGATAGTTTCAATCACTATTATAAAATGTTTCACTGCAAATTTAAAATAATGACTTTTGTGTCCAAGGTACGTTGTTGAAAGAGAGCGAATGAAAGTTTTTGTCGATGTTTGAACATGTCTGCATGCGTACAAAGTGAGAATAAAATCACTTACGTAAGAGCCTTGGGTTCCTTATTTTTAAAGTAATGACAGTAACTGAATATGAACTTCACATGATTTTCAGCTTGAGTTTCACAGCAGGGGGTCGAAATTAACTTTTTAAATCAGGTGCACTAAATACTAGTTAGGTGTACAAATAATTAACAGAATAGACCTTAGCATTAAAAACAGGTAAAGTTTAGCAACTATATTTAAGCATGTAAGCTTTAAAAAAAAAAAATTCAAAGCAAATGCAGACACATTGAGAAATAAAATTATTACAGAGACACTGTTCTTGAAATGTAAACGCTGTAGTTTCGAATGCTTAGGTGCACCCGCTAATTTCGAACCCTGGTCTCACCGCACACATATTTGTCACCGCAGTAAGTCAAGGTTTTACAGCTCGTAATGTTGCATTTAATTCCTCAGTAAGCTTCACTGCACATACTGTGCGTTGTGGTAAATCGTCAGTTTCAGCCTTCCATGTGATCTATGTAGTGGGGAAACTGTTCTGGCATGCTTGTTGGGGAATTCTACTCCATTGGGTGGTTTTCCTTAAAGTTCACAAAACATTTTCTATTCCCTCCTCTTCCCTGGTATGGTGTCATAGAGGTAACATGCTTTTTAACCATTCAGAGAATCCATGTTTATTTCTTCCGGGTACCAAATGCTTACCATTTTATCGATCACTAGCTGTATTCCCAAGTTAAATTCCCTGGGTAACAGGTTTAGGCTTTTCAAATAACTGAGTCCTGTCACAGCATGATTTCAGCTCTCCGTGTATCATGAAGCATAAAGAAATCAATCTAATGTGGGGTGGGGTGGAATTAGTATCATTTTCTTAACCCCTCAAGCATTTTGAATTTTCATTAACTGGAAGTACTATACACACTTGTGGAAGGGGTTTTCCAACCTTCAGATTGGAAAGAAAGATGCATAGTCACTCACCTGGCTTTTGAATTTCAGCAAGTAGTACGTTGCAGTAAAATGATTAGTACTAATCATTGAATTAATAGATATAGTAGTACAACAGACTCCCATCTGGTGGTGCTTCTGAAAATGCAAGTCGTGAGGTAGCATGACCCTAGCTGTACATTGTAAAATGTAAACAACTGAAAATCCGACAGGGTGTGCATCTGTAAATTGATAAGCTACTGGTTGTAGGGGGAACCTAGTCACCGTACACGCAATTTGGTGTATGACCAGTAATTGACATGTTTCAAAAATGTATAAAGTGATAAAATATGGGTGAATAATACAAGGCTCTGTAATGACTTCTTACTATATATACACTACTCAATATTATATATCACTAGCCTTACAATTTTTTTTTTTCCCTTGAGGCATAACTTCAACACACACTTACCTTTATTATGAACATTTTGTAATTTTTTGTCCTCATGTGGCATTAAAATACGATACATTCGTCCGTCACGTTGGTTAACCCATGATCACTACAATGTTGGTGGGTTTTTTTAAAGCCTGTAATCTGGAGCTTATTTGGATTTCTCCGAGAAAACTGTTCATCGAGCTATAAAACACATTTTTCGTTACTGTTAAACGTTAATGTTAAAATTTTCTCTTTTTTTTTTAGTCCAATAGATTATTATTGCAGTGAAAAAAAAATGTAGTGTTTTATTAGCAAAGAAGATTATTAACGTATATTTGGTAAAATTTCTGAGTTTTGTTATTCTAAATATTTATTTTCATGCTTTTCCAGCAAATTTTTTATTTCAGTTTTGCACCGTTAGCAAATCGTATATTCTGGCTAACAAGGAAAGTTGACGTAATACTGTATTTCGTTGAAAGTGTCAAAATTCAGCTTCTTATTCATGGCCATTGTCTCTCATTTAATCTTAAAGCTATGAAGGTTCATTGAGATGAAGCACGTAATGCCCTTTATTATAATTTTTAAGTGGAGTCTACACTTGATTCGAAATTAGTATTTTACTATTATCGGAACAAACTGTGTGGCAAAGTTTTAACTGAAAAATGTGCGTAAAATTATTGTAGCTGTCCTTTATTTTAAATTTAGAAAGCAGTTGTAATGTAGGCATTTTCCTCTCGCCTCCGGCCCTTTAAAATTCTTAGAAAGGAAATGCTGGTCTATATGCACAACACATTTTGGCACACAATATATTGTAACTAATACCGAAGGGTATTGAGTTTCTGTGGCTTCAAGTTTTGTGCATTTTGTCGTACCCTGAAGATTGTGTCCAAGAAAATTATGGGTAGGAAATCGGTTTTGACATGATTGAAATATCACTTTGCTGCAAGAGAAAACAATGTGAATTTAAAATAACATCCAATTTCAAAGCCATTATAAAAAATAATTACAACTCAAAAATCATAATCTCACCCTTTATTTAAAGCAGTAATAATGTGTAATCCCCCCCCTTCCCCTACCTTCGAGGTTAGTTTATTATTGATGTTCATAATCAAGGCTTAAAATATGGAAAATGCCCATGCAAAAGATTTCAGAAGCGGGGAAGTCTTTTGTTGGATAGGGATTTTATATTATCTAAATTAGGGGATTTAATCCCCCTCCCTCACCATTATGCACACCTCCTTGGAAATGCATTATATGAAAGAAAATTAGTTTAATACAAGTGCTAGATTTATTAGATACTTTTATGGATTTTTTGGTTAAAAGAAACACCATAATCTGCTCAGGTGTGGTAATGTTCTGATTTGTAGCGATGCCCATTTTCCTATGCTGGATCGTTTTTTATTTGTTTGTTTTTTCCGGCATCAGAGCCACTCATACTTGCTGTTCCAAAAAATTTTGCACAAATACTTTGTTTACATCTTTAAACTGAGTATGATTACATCAATTTTTGGGAAATCAAGGCAAGCAAGAAAGTTAGTGGGCAGAAGTGGCTTGCATGAATTGCAGAAGCATGCTGGTTTCTTTCGTTGCTGCACATTGCTGTTTCAGAAGCTATGCAAGCAAGCCATTTGAATCACTTAAAATCATACTTGAAAGGGATTTTCTCAATGAATAAATTCAAGTGTAGCTTTTCATCATTGGACCTGTTGCAGTTGGATACCTCAGTACCATAAGATGGGAAAACTGAACATCCTTGACGTCTGCGTTGGTGCAACAACAGCATATACGAAGGTGAAGGGAAAGACTACAAGTGACAGTTACATATACCCTAAGACGCCTGCTCACTGTTCATGAGTACAATATATTTTCAAGAAGTGTTTGCTCCGAAGAAAATTTTGTGCATGTGTCTGTGAAAATATTTCTGTGGTCGTCTATCCTGCAATTTAGAAGTCGAATACTCTAAATTTTCTCAAGAACTTCCCCCTTTCTTGCCTTTTTTTTATTTCAGTTATTGGAAAGTCCATAATAAAGGTTTGTTGTGGGTACACATATATTTTTTTTAACTTTCTGTGTATAATATTATAAGCTATATATATGAACTCCAGTTTTTATAATGGAGATATAAATAATAACTAAAAAAAATAGAGTAATACGAAACAATCTTTACTTGACGTATAGTAAAAGATGTATACAGGGTTTGTCCCAGAAGTTCCCGGAATGATTTTTTGTAGTTGGCAACGCTGGCTGACGGGGCGGAGAAGTTGGTGGGGGATCTGAGCTTGGAAACGAGACCGGTATCAGTCGCCTGCGGGCAGTTGTTGAGGCAGGGTCACGCTCCGCGCAGAGGTATCTACTGCACCCTCGTCGATCAAAAAATGGACCAGTTTTTGGAGCAGCGTTATGCAATCAAATTTTGTGTGAAACTGGGTAAAAACGGGGCGGAGACACTCGAAATGCTTCGGAAAGCCTACGGTGACGGGGCGATGAAAAAAAGCCAAACTTTCATGTGGCACAAGCGGTTCCGGGAAGGTCGGGAGTCCGTCAACGACGACGACCGCTCTGGACGCCCGTCGACATCACAAACGGACGACTCGGTGCAAAAAGTGCGTCAAGTTTTGGACAATGACCGACGATTAAGTGTTCGGGTGATTGCAGAGGAGTGTGGAATACCCAAAACAATCGTTCATCGCATTTTAACGGAGGATCTTCAAATGAGGAAAGTCTGCTCGAAAATGGTGCCAAAAGTCCTGACGAGTGAGATGAAGGAGCAGCGTTTGTTGAAGTGCCAGGAATTGCATGAACGCTACGAAACGGACCCAGAATTTTTGGACAGAGTGATCACAGGGGACGAGACGTGGATTTTTCAGTACGATCCCGAATCAAAGCGCCAGAGCAGCGAGTGGCACACCAAGGAGTCTCCTCGCCCGAAAAAAGCAAGGATGAGCAAATCGCGAATCAAGGCAATGCTCATTGTGTTTTTTGACAGAAAAGGTGTAGTTCACAGTGAATTCGTGCCACAAGGACAAACAGTCAACAAGGAGTTTTACTGTGAAGTGCTCAAACGGTTGCGCAACAGGGTTCGACGCGTCCGAAACGAAATTCGCGACAATTGGATCTTGCACCATGACAACGCGTCAACCCACACCGCGCTCATTGTCTCCGAGTTGCTGGCCAAAATGGGTGTGGCAACGCTGCCCCAGCCGCCGTACAGCCCCGATCTGGAACCAGCGGATTTCTTTTTGTTCCCAAGGATCAAAAGAACCCTGAAAGGAACTCGGCATGGGACGCTGGAGGCGGTAAAAGCAGCCGCGACGACCTCACTGAAGGAGATTCCCGTTGACGACTTCCAGGGCGCCTTCAATGATTGGGTGAAGCGTTGGCAACGGTGCATCGAAGCAGGGGGAGAATACTTTGAAAAGTTCTGAAAAGATTGTAAACTGATATTGAATAAATGATTTTAAAAAAAATCATTCCGGGAACTTTGACAAATTCCTGTATAAGTAACCATTTTCACACAATAGCCAATTTTCCCCAACCAGTGGGCACCACGTACGTTTTTTAAAGAAATGTATGGCTTCTGTGTGCTAAAGGTTGGCCATCACTGATTTAACGCGTTCTATAGAAATTTCGCGAAACCCCCTACTCTATCCTAGAAACGGGGGTGATTGAACATCAACACCACTAAAACAGTTTTTTCTGCTAGCTTGCTGCACTAGATGGTGCTGGTGACTAATAATGATTACCATCTTCCCCCACCCCTTGAATAGGGGGGAAAACGCTAAAAATTTGACATTTAGATAAATGTAGTGACACGTGGTATCCGATTTAGTATTTTTTGTAAGAGGGAGGGGGGGTAAGCGGTTAAATGATCGAGGACTCGTGATAGTGGAGTGTCATTTTGTTTATCCTTGGCGGGCTTGTGTATAGGATTTCGGGTGGAGAGGGTGAAACTGCATAGTCCACCCCCTACTGAAATTTTTTGAAGTATTGCCAAAAGTGGCTGGCAACCATGCACGGTGACCTGTCGCCGTGATTTTCTGAATTGTGGGGGCGCTTCAGACGTCACCCTCGCTGCCTGATCGATCACATTAGTGATGTGCTTTCTGAATCTGTAAAAACCTTCAAAATTTTAAATAAAAATTTCATAGGTACTCACCTAGTGGCTTCAACGCCGCTATATGGCGGGAAAATGCCGGGAACAAGTTCTCCGGCCTATCCTTTTTGCTTCGACGCCACGTAAATTCCGCAAATCATGTCATCCACACCAGGCCTATCCCTCAATCTCATCTCTCATCTGTTCCTTACATACTGAACACTCATGCCCCGACGAAATTATCCTCTTTCATAGCCTACTCAAGCACACTTCTCTTACCATTCAAACGCAATTCCACAAAAA
>QLNU02003225.1:22523110-22555238 GCA_006491805.2 Dysdera silvatica | reverse complement strand
TCAACTGGCACCCTGGGTTTGATTCCCAATAATGTGCGCCCCCTCCCACCCAAAAAAGACCTCTATAACTCTTCGCTGTGGTCCCGTGTTGGTTTCCTAGGCCGTAAGTAGTTCGATTTCCTCGAAAAACTTCGTTCCCGCAGAACATAGCCCTTGCGTCGTAAAACTCACAAATAAGCTCTGTAGGTAGTTAATATAAAAGCCATAAGATTAAGTTCGTGAATTCACGTTTAACCCTTTGAACTGGGTGAGACGTTGAATGAGCGGGCGTATCATTGTAGGATGAGGCCTTAGTAATATAGGGAATATAGCAAATGACGATAATATTGCCATTACGACGTGCCAAAACATTGTAGCAATAACAGAGTTAGGTGTTTTGGGGAAAACACAGTACAACCTGCCCAAAGCGACCATCTTTAGGACTCGAGATCAATGGACTAGTGGGCACTAACACAACAGACTTTGATATTGGCATGTGCACCATTATTTCTCTTATAAAAGGTGAATTTACCAAACTCCACTGCCGTGTAATTATTGTATGTGCGTACCTATTAAAGAATTCGGCTACTGGTGTCCCGGCTTCTGAAATGGATCAACCTTTGCTTATATATAAAGAACCTACGAATTGCATTGTAAACAAAACTGGTTTATTACTGTGTAAGGGTTATATCGTGTTCCGATTCTTGCAATAAAGGGTTGGAAAACTAGAGGTCCCAGCGCTGCATGACCCTTCAGGGTGTGTAGCGTCGTTAGAAACCGCTTATTTTTTATGAACCTTAAGAACAACCTTAAAAATGCTTAAAAAAAATTCCGAAGCTAGGGTAAAAACGCGCATGATTCCCGCCCCCCCTGAAACAATCGCCGTGCGGTAAGGGCAGATACAAACATGCAACAGAACATCGTATCTAGTCTACACTTATAAACTCTTCGCAAACCGGTCCAAATATATGAACATCGGTACAACATGGGCCCCATAATATTTCTTGTAAGATATTACCCTTCACAGGGATAACACAATTGCCAAATAATGGTCAACAAAGCCACCCGGGGCGTGAGTTTTTCGTGGGAGATTTTTTTTTTTATACAAATTTGACACCCACGTATTAGTAGCTCAAACTAGAGCTATTTGTTGTTTAGGAGAAAAGGACGGCATCTCTCTTTTTTTTTAAAAAGCTCTTAATTTGAGCTGCTAATACATGGGTGTCAAATTTATTTGTAATAAAATCCTCGCCCCGGTGGCTTTGTGTGTTGACCAATATTTGGCAATTGTGTTATCCCTGTGAAGGGTAATAATATATGGAGAAAAAAGCGTTCTCATTCGTCTAGTAGGTCAAGACACCGCGGGCTCAACGCGAGGACCCTGGTTCGAATCCGGGATGAGGACGGCGTCTCTTTTTCTCCCAAACAAAAATAGCTCTAGTTTGAGCTACTAATACGTGGGTGTCAAATTTATTTGTAATAAAAAATATATATATTTTCTTCTAATGCTACGGCGAAAGACCAACAGCTGATAAGACGCTGAAATGTTACGTTAAGCCGCGTCTACACGTTCTACGGGACTACGTTGCACCCCCATATTCGTGTATTTAGGCCGATTTACGAACAACAGTTCTGTCGTAGATTGGATGTGGGCGTGGATTTATGGAACGCAGTGATGTTACGCACTGATAATACTCTGCGATGTTCTGTTGCATGTCTGTACGCACCCTTATGTTGCAAAGTGGGGTCTAGACTGGAGACGCGACTATGTTACGTTCTGTACGCGTGCCAAGATCATAGGCGGAGCCAGGGGGCGGTTTTGGGGGTTGTAACCCCCTATCGCAATGAAATTTTGTATATTTAATATAGGAATATATGAGTAGTAGCTCTGTAACCCCTCACATTAAGCCTATGAGCCTGCCTACGCCAGTGCCTGAGATAACTCTCCGTCTGTGACTTTCTTCTATTTGGCGTAGTTAGCCTTGGTGTCTGTGGGGAATATAGACAATCGCTAATCCAATACCTTGCTCATGGCATTTGTAATTTTCGTTTATCCACGAGGGGGTGGAAAAGAAGGGGCTAGTCAAATATTTTCGGTTTGGAGAATATGGGAATAGCGGTTTTTTAAACCGAAGCGATTACTGCAGCGCCCTCTATTGCCATCAGCCGAAGTTTAAAATTTTTTGTATTTAAATAATACCCACTCACACTTATACTTCAGATACGAATTTTTACAAAGCGCGGTCAAACCACTTAATTATTGAAACGTGGGGGGTCTAACATTAAAATATACCAAAACCCCACATTAGCGGACACACTAAACAGAAAGGGAATTCGTTGCCATGAAATGTTTATCGGACTGTAAAAAGGGGGTGTCCGTTAAGAGGGGTTTTAGTATAATATTTTTAGAAAATATTTGAGATTCTTGGCTATAAATTTGATAAACTAAAAGCTGAATTCAATCGTTAATGATTTGTAAATTCAAAATTTTTTTAAAATTTAAATTAACGTTTCTGGAACTATTGTGAAAACAAAAATTATGGGGGTGGGGCAGTTATAGAACTGCTAAATACTATATTTGTACTGTGCATTGAACTCTACGACCCAGATTTGGAATTACAAATGTCTTTAAACGCACATAGCTACGCTGGCAAAGGTAACTTTTTTTTTTAAATGTCGTGACGCTCTCTAAAACTCCAAAATGTAGTTAACTATTTGAATCCCTCCTCCTGAAAATAGATCCACGCTGGGCACAATTCTCTCCTAATAGCTCAATTTAGAACCTGGCTTTAGCTCCTAACGATGAGTTTTTATCCTACGGTCACTGATTCAGGTCAGTACCCACCGGGAGCAAGTTCAGACTCCTTTGAAAACGATAGGTCCTATCTCCCTATGAGATTAGCTGTATTCGGGTACAGAGTGCACAGTATTTTTCTATGCTTTCATCATTCGAAATTTTTGTGCACCTGATACAGTATTTTTTTTAATTGGGACACCATTGGCCCATCCCTTCAGGCAACACTGTGCTCACTCGGTAGCTTTGCAGTCATGTTGGCCATCTGTTATCCAATTATGGGATATGAAACTCAGTGTCTTTGCTTAAAAGATTTCCCGCTTCGATTGTTCCATTCAGTGTCGCCATTCCCATCGTTTATGAACTGCGAACGTGCCACTACGACACTAATCAAACCCGCTTTCTAAGATCCACCAAAACGGATCACATGAAAAATACAGTGCTAATCACTTGGAAATTTGCTTTCTTCATACATAGATGTGGAGTTGCATGGACCCGAGCCCCCCCCCCAAATTTCGAAAACGCTACGTTGATGTCTTTATGTTTAGCGCTGTGGATAGGGATGAGCACTCGATCCTTAGTCACTAGACCATGTCCATTATACACGGAACATAAATTACCTTATACCCGGCTTTTCCGTAATAACTCTTGATTTGGCGCGCGTGGACAGTTTTGTTCCTCGGGTATAATATCTATAACCAACAACTATTTCGACACTGGCGTAAGGTTTAAAAACACGACGTTTCGGGAGCCAACTGCTCCCTTTGTCAAGTGAAGGCAGAATATTCTCACACGCCCAACATCTTAAACACTTCCCTTTTTTAAATGCTCATCGCAGGTATTTAATGGAATCTTGGACTAGTTTTATTTCCATTAAATCTTCTCTAACTATTGTTCGATGTTAAATTTTCTATTCTTCCCCCCCCTCATTACTTTGGGAATCATGGGCTCCATCAGACCTTTGTCTGCTCCCTATTACCCAGGTGGATAATCCTTAACGAGCTGTATAAATTTATCATGTATCTGCTTGAAGAAAGTTACTGTATAATAATAAATATTAGTCGTCATTAACCCTAAATGGGCATACGTAGAGCCCCTAGAATACGAGGGTGACGCATCAGCCGCCATTTTGTTGTAGAATTCCGGTTTCATTTACTTTGTCAACAAAGGGTTTACGCATTGGCGTAGTGATCGCTATTTTGGCATAAAAATAATTAACAATCCGCGATTATCCGACGAATGTAAACATTGGCGCAACTTTTAAAATGTCGCCAATGCATGGTCGTATTTTCTGGCGCGAGGACAGCAGAGGTCATTTTGCGCCAACCAAGGCGAGAGCGTACATCCCCAATAAATATCATTTCCAACCACCACCTGATACAGTGACAACAAAATAGTATATATGGTACAGCACCCTCCCCGGTTTGAACGGTATTTCCTAAGTGGCGGCTTTAGAAGGGAAAGGGTGTCTTGGATCAAGAAGAAATTCAAATATAATAAAAGTATTGATTTTAATTAGCTTTTCTGCACGAAATACTGACGTTTCTATGATAAGCATAATTTATGCGAAGGTCTGTCCTTATTTACGTCTATCCATTTAGTGTTAAGAGTATTGTTTGGGAAAGCGTTTTCTAGTGACTACTGAAATTTTCGGGGTTGGAAGTGCTTCAATGGCATGTCTTACAGATGTGTCGCATCTAAATAGTTCTGATGGAGTTTCATTGTATACCGACTGGCATATCGCAACTGATGCAGAAATGCGTAGTCTTGAGCATCTCTTTTGCACATTCGTCTCCCCAAACCAAAATACCCTCCTCAGCGACTAGGTGTTGAAAGGTTTAATAGCTGCTACCGAAATAGTAAAACACAAGATATCTGATCCCCGTGTATGTGGGGGGGGGGAGGGGGGTTGTAATTCCTCCCACAAGAAAAACTGATGTTATAACCACAATGTTTTTGCCAAGCGGTCTGCCCCCTATGTTTCTGTTAATTGATGTTCGACTGTACTTTTTTTTTCTTTCCTGGAATGGAAGTGCCCAGATTGGTCTGTGATGGGTAATCTGGATTAGAAAAGCACTGTCTTAGTCGTTAAAAGTATTAATGGGATTAATTTTAGCTTTTTAATCCGGCGCTGTATGACCTTTGTTGTCCTTGCGCCGTAAACAAGTAGTGACCAGCTTTTTAGGCCGTGGGGTGTCGCCATTGTCGTACATAGGGGGTGGAGTTGTAAGCCCTCCGCATTTCTGAAATTTTGTATATTCAATGTAGGAATATGCGAGTTGTAGCTCTGTAGCGCCCCCCCCCTTAAGAACTTGCTTCATATGCCTATAGGTGTCGCAGTGATAACGTGTTTGCTAGCCTTGCCGTTATCGTGGGTTCGACTCCGAACGGTGGAGGGAAAAAACGATCAACTGCTCGCTGTAGTTCGGGGGTTAGTTTTATATGTCGCAAGAGATTCAGGTTCCTTTGAAAACTAGGTCTCTGAGCAACATGACACTTGCGCCTTAAAACCTCCTGACTTTTTAGGTCTTAATTCACTGTTTGGTTACAGCATGTGCCCAAGAAATCTATGATCAGGTCCGAATAAAACAAATATGTTCATAAATTCATTGAGATTCAGATGCGCCTTTAAATAATAATGGGATCATCTACACCGGCTTATCAACTGATGTTAAGCTATTGTGCATTATTAAAACTCTTAATAGCATGTCAGAAATGGATCTTGAGTGCTTTTGAGGCAACTAAGTGGTTTTGGTGATTATTTAAAAATATTTGACAGTTAATGTAGGAAAAATTTCTTTTGAGCCCGAGGGAAAAGTACACTAGCACTGGTTTTAACCCCCCTCTTTTGTTTCTATCGTGGATTTATTGTTTTGCTTCATAAACGTTATCAATGAAACTTCGAATTTACACTCTGAAAAAAAATTACTTTATTCTGCGTTTGTAATCGTTTGACTCGAAGCAAACCTTAGCACACCTCCCCTGCCCGCGGTTCAACAAGAAATTCTTCATTATTTGTTTATTTTAACCAAAAGAGAAGGTTTTTTTTTTTTTTTTACTGAAATTCAAACAAATTTTTGCATGCAACTTCCCTATGTTGCCTTTAATTTTATTCTGCGCGCGCAAGAAATACCTAGTTTTCTATACTACACCCCCCCCCAAGTAAATTTTCTTATTTGCATTCAGTAAGTTCACTGATGCCACGTGTAATGCCCACTTGTTTGTTACACACAGTGGCCATAATTAAACGTGGTGTGTTTGGAGGCGGTTAGCATAAAATCTATTGGGCCAAGCTGAACCAAATTTGGTGTACATACTCCTGTAACTATGGGTGGGTGTTTTTTTTTAAACGAAGTACGGAATCTGCATTATATTTTTGATAACAGGATTTTACCAGAAAAGTGACGTGGTGTCGATTTACTATATAGCGTATCAATTTTATCAAGCGCGAAGCACATTTTCAGCTTTTTTATGTTCACCAATTAACTTCAATGTACCACAATTTGTGTGATCTAGCTTTATTTTGGTGAAAATATGGACAGTTACGCAATTTCAGTGCCAATTTTCCTTGTGATAGCAAGGTTTTGAACTATATTATTTTTTTAGAAAATAAAACCACATGGTCCCAAGGGTGGGTATGTATACCAATTTTGGTTCAGTTTGGCCCAATAGATTTTTCGCTGTTGAACTCTTAAACACCTCATGTTTAATTATGGCCACCTTGTATTAACTATACTTGCGGCAAAGCTAACCTGGTACACTGACGAGGCGCGGAACAGTGTGATTTTATCAGTGCGATATAGTTCGCCCATTCGTGAGATAACAGAGTTAATAAAAATATGCATTTCAGGCATAAAACATTGAAATAATGTTGAAATACATAAAACATAGGCATGTTTGTGTAATTAAAATCTGGTATTTATTAAATTTAGAAAAAAGACTCATTATAGCAAGCGCTGACGTCATTCAAGTAACTAACCACTCAGAGGACTTCGTTCGCTTGGCGGGAAATTTGGCTCCTGGAATTTTGGCAACCGCGTTTTTCTGCATTCCAAATTAGGCGATAAATAGCCTAATAACGTTGTGGGTTACCTCATTTTTCGCCAACTTGCGAATGAATACTTGTTGCACGGGCGTGAATAGGTCGCCGAGCGTTACAGTGTATCAAGTTAGCTTTGCCGGTAGTGTAGTTACTATATACATAACTAGCTTATTTGTTTCAAAATTTTTTTAGACAACATAGCAATTTTTATTTAATGGCAGTGCGTGGAATTAATTATATCCCTCTCCCTAAGTCTCATCGTGGAGGGGGTGGGGAAGGACCTGGGTGTTTCATAAACTTGTTTCCTAAAAACTAAGTTCACCCTATTGCCCAATCCTCGTTCGGTTCTAACTGGAGACGGGCAAAAATGGTCCATTGCTTGAATTAATAAACGGTTCTACCCACCGCTAAGACACGGACAAGTTCCTCGCATTGATTCCGTTAGCGATCGATTTTTTCACATCTAGGGGCGGACTGTCGACCCGCCCTCATGGACTATAGGACTCTTGCCCTCCGACATCCAAGGTATGCGCCCTTTGAGAGGACCCAGTCTGCTCCTGTGCACACATGTAGTTCGAACACTCGCTAGTCGGAGGTGTTTTAATAAAAGCAACTGTAGTAAATTGCCTGCGCATGTAATAAGGCTCTCTCTCTCTCTTATTTTTATTTTTTTTTTGTAAGTAATAGCCAGTTTCCAATATTTAGAACTTCATCTCTTCCCCCCCCCCAAATGTGTGTTCCAAGATGCATATTAATCTCAAACGTTTTATGATAGAAAACCCTTCATGGTATTTGAGCTCGGGTTCATCATTAGAATTCACGTAATCGCACGCTGTGTATTATTTTTTTTTTTTTTTTATGTAATTTCTTAGCAAACTTGAGCATTTATGGTTATTATTTTTAATAATAAATGCAGGAAGAAACTTTTGGAACTTTTTCATGCTCGGCTTCCCCCCAACACGTATCTCGAGTCTTTCCTTAAAAATATAGTTCATTTTTATTATGTTTCAACTTTTTTTTTTAAAAAACAGTTATTGGTGTGTGATTAAGTTTGGTCATGAGCATTACTCCACCACCACCCTAATTACTCCCTTGACTGTGTTAGCATATTGTGGTTTGGAGGGTTACTTGATGGATGCCACGAAGCTGAAATCGTGCCTTATGCAGTCCTTTCCCCTTCCACTAATTTTTTTTCGAAATAGAAAAAAAAAAATTAAATCGTAGAACATGCCCTTGCCCTGTATTAGCATCGCCGTGAAACTGTATTATCTACTATAAAAAGGTTTTATATCTTTAATAATTACAAATTCTTCACTGTTTGCAATACTGAGCAATGGCGTCCATATGAGTACTTTTGGAGTGGGGGAGGGTGTTAATAAAAATAATTGATACTGCTTAACAATTTGTAATCAGATAAAAATAAAAGGTACCTTACTTGAACATGAGACACTATAACTTTTGAATGTAAACGCATAGCAGAACCATACAGGTCAAGTTTTTAAACATCTAGGAGGGGGGGATTCGCGGCTCCCCCATCTGGGCACCCATGATATTGAGTAGAATGACACTAAATTTGTATATACCGTGTGTTCAATTGGAAAAGTAACACCCTGTATATCTCTTGGTGGAAGTTGAGTTGAAATTTGAAAAAAACCATCGACTTTTATTTCCGGAGGAAGCCCAAAATTAACACCAAAAAATTTTTTCATTCAACCCCCCACCCTCCCCCGAACTTTGAATTTTCAAATAACACCCCCTGTCTTATGATATATCATTTAAAAAATATTTCTGCGAAAGGAAAAAATTGGTTCATGCATTCGGGAGAAAGCTAAAAAATAAAATCATTATTTAGACCCTTTCAAACAATACTAGAGGGCGCCCATCTCTCTTAGACCTATCTTTTGATTGAATGAACTGATTTGCACACCGTATGCGCATAAAATCGAGTTCCTTTTGCGTGTTGGTTATGCTCAGTGATACTCGTTCGTTATTTCTGTCACGATGTCGGTTCGGATAACACGGGACGATTCTTTGAGCTCCTTCTCCAGAATGAATCATCTTAGTTTTTTCTTCTTTATGCTGTTTAAAATGATATATCACAAGATACGGGGTGTCATTTCAAAATCCAAAGTTGAGGGGAGGGGGCTAAGGGTTGAATGAAAAAATTCAATATTAATTTAGGGCTCCCCCGAAAATGAAAATTGACGTGAGGTATACAAGGTGTTGCCTTTTCAACTGAGCGCACTGTATATACCGTACAAAGTAATCGGAGCAGGAAGTTCAGTGGTTCCCAACCTTTTTCAAGCCGCGACCCACTTTTATAGTAAGGAAAAAATCTGCGACTCGCCGCCGCACATTTGCATAATAAATGCATTTTAAACAGTAAGGAAGGCACATTAAATACAAAATTTTATTATATATGTACTCTTTCGCAAAAAAAAAAAAATTCAAATTCCCCCCACCCTCACGTTGGGAAACGAACAGCGCTTTAGTTCCAAAATCTGCCGATAGGGGATAGTATGGCGCTGTGCAACAGGAAATTCCTAAGATAAAATTTTTGTGTGTGTGCTGGTTTCAAAGACGAGCCTGAACTTCTACAGGAAATGAAACAACTTAAGATTTATAAGATGAGCAGTGCACTGCTTAATAAACTATTTAAAAACGAAAATTCACATAACGCAAGGTTAATATGAACCTTAACAACTTTTGTACAATTGTCTGGGATTTTCCTACCTACACAAGTTGTAAACGATGTCGCTAACGTTAAGTTCCATATAATTGCTGTTGAAATGACGCAGCACCACGTGAAATCCGTTAAATATTGGTACATCAACATTATAGTGCGCGATTTTGAGCTGTAAAACAGTACTATGAAAAAATTCCAACTCTACGTGTTGCGTTAAACTTCGCTCTATTCAGTTCTTGGTTAGGGACAACGACATCGTGAACTACGCTCTATAACGTTCATGCTAATATTTAATGATTACTACTGTTATGGGTTAGAATTTGCAATGGGTTGATAATTTATTCTTTTATGCCGTCGTGTTTCTTCCCCAATCCGTTGAACAGTGGGTGTGCAAAATTTGTTATCGCAGTTAACGCGTTCGCCTAGTACGCCGTTAATCCGGGTTCGACTCCCAACAGTGTACAAAGAACGCTTACTCAGAGATCTCATAAAAAGATCGCACTGCTCACTGTAGTCCGGGGTTTGGTTCCCTAGGCCATAAGAGGTTCGGATTCCTCGGAAAACAGTAGGTCCCGGCGCAGCATGACCATTGTAGTCTTTGAGCCGTAAAACCACAGACAGAAAATTTGTTATCATTCCGCTTTGAGCTAGAAAGCTCCGTGAGTAATTAAATGTAAATTATAACTGTACATTATGTGCAGGGAGTGGATATTAGTGTCGGAGGTTCACTTAACACAAGAATTGCCCCCCCCCCTTTTTTTTATTTAGCCCCAGAAAGGTCTAATTACATGACTAAACATTGACACTGGGAAGGTATTGTCTATCCATGTGGTCTAGCATTGTCATGCTGATAAATAGCCCCGTAAGATGCAACAGTATTAATAGTACAATTAACCCGCGCTGCCGAATTTTAACTCTACTATGAAAGTACAAGGTAGTTATAATCAGTTTTGTTTAAGAGCTAGGAAGTGGAATGATGTCAAAATTTGTGCACATATTATTCCGGGGGGGGGGTTAAAAAATAGTTTCAGAATTTTCCGATAGGGGGAAAATGTGTGCTCCAGAATAGGTAATACGTTGAAACGGCATGAAAAATGAATTTAAACAAATCTAAAATGGAATTTTAATTTTTAAGTGCAATAACGATAGAATTTAAACAAATGGCCCTGCAATTTTTTTGGAAAATAAAAACAAATGAACATGCCTTTTCATAGGAATTCTTTGGGAAGGGGTGAACTCGCTTTTTCATTTCGATCTCACGAACAGTCGGTATCCAAAAACTGCCTAGTATACGAAAGTCGGCAAATTCTCCTGCCTTTACTAAAAATTTTTGTATTGTGACGATTTCAAGACAAATTTCACCCTTGGACCATCCTGTTCTGAGGGATTGCAACCCATGGGTGCGGTAATTTGTCCCGTTACAGCACAAAATTATTTGTACGTTCTACCTACCTTTGTAATTCCGCAATGTCGGAGAAAACGGATGCTCGTATTGCAAAAATTTTGTTTAGTGGCCGTTTCCTTTGGAGGTCCATAGGTGCGGCCTTTTGACAAAATTAAAATTTTGAAGAAAAATCCCTTTATTTTTATTAATATGATCGTATTCGTCTTTTTTATTTGCATTATAATTTTAAAATGAACCTAAAAGTACAGTATAAAAAAGTGTAAGATTTAACTAAATGATATTCCTTGATTGACTGACACAATCAAAACACGTACGATTTTCTAACGTTAACAGCTGTTAATGCAGCCTTCCAACATGAAAAGGTTCTCTACCCTAGGACATGGCCATCATGATCACCTGGTATTACGTTCCGTGGTTTTTGATGTGGGATCGACTCAAAGCCAGTGTACGTAATATTTATCCAGAGACGACGTTGCGTTCTACAATCGAACATGCCGTATAATGAATGCAATTTATCTCCCAAAATAATCTTAGTCTTGTCGATGTTCAATTTCAGAATCGGTGACAACGTGAATGAATTGTGAAATCATTTCTCATGACATTTTCACAAGTTTTATTTTTTGCAAAGTTTTAACTTAATTTTTTAATTAGTGTTTTCTTTATTTAATTTGAAAATGGAATTTTATTTTAGATTTCTTATTCATTTTCTGTGCTTTTTCCACATATTTTCTGTTTAGCAGCGCCCTATTTTCCCTTGTGGACGAATTTCGAACTTTTTTTATCCCCTTCCCGCCGAGGATTCCTTCTCTCCACCTTTTGAATGGTAGGTGTGTAAATAAAATTATAATCACCCTGTACTTTGTAGCAAAATCAGAGATCAACTATCTGGTATATGTTGGAGAATTTATTTTTTTTTTATCAATATATTTAATTTTTCGCAGGAAATATACTTAAAACTAAATTGGAACAAATTGCTTAAGAAAAAATTTCACTAATTAATTGCCTAATTAGCATTTTTCAAACATAATTTGGATTCTGTTTAATTTTGGGATATAAAAATGGAAATCAAATAGAATTATTCCCTATGGCGGTGGTCCGCAGCAAAATCTGGACATTATTTGCATTTTTAATGATTTATTAATAATAAAACAAAAATAATATTCTAAGAAATTCTCATATTCTGAATGACAATTTCCACCTTTATATTGCACTAAATTCACGAAATGTGGTCCGCGGGATTTAAAATTATGAATTTAGTGGTTCATGAGGTCCGAAAGGTTGGCAATTGCTGCTCTATGGGATGTCCCAAAATGGTATTTATATTGCAGATAGCTTTTGAGAAAACGAATATTCCAGACATAATGCAAAGAGACGGTTCTTCAGAATCAGATTAAAAACTGTTTTTAAACGAATCAATTTCGGTACATTGTTTCAGTCACGCATTTATATGCTATAATGTTCTTTTGCAATTTTGTAAATCGGATTATTGAAACTATAGATATCGTGTTTTCCGTAAAGCAGTATTGTCCTCAAAGTTTTCCATAAATTTGTTTGTATATTTTATGGCGCCAAAATTTTCCATAAAACTGCTGTCTTAGTTTAGCTGCCCATTTAAAACTCTGGACGTTGTACTTGTATGAGTAAAAAAAAAAAAATATAATAATACATCGAAAAAGCGATTACAGGTTATAAAAGATAAAAATTTGTGGGACAAAATAGGATTTAAAAAAATAAAAAATTTTGACTTTTTCAACGTATACATACATATACCATAAGACAATTGCCAAATGATCTTTTTTTATTTTATTAGCCTGTGGGGGGGGTGGTATATCCCATACGGACGTATCCCAGTTCGACTGTGAGCTAGAATTTTCGTCTTCTCTTTTTGGGGGTATCAAAAACGTTCTCAGTCTCTACCCCTCCCCCCGCGAAGATACTACGAAAAGACATGCACTGGTTAACCCTGAGAAGGGCAGTAATATTTTATAAACCTCATACACGAAGAAAGGGAGCATCGTTCTTATGCCTCTGTAGCCGAGTGATTAAGCCACTCCGGTTCGCACGGAGGGTCCCAAGTTTGACTCCGGTCCAGGGCGGTATCTTCCTTTCTCTTCTGTGATATAAAGCTCTTGTTGCGTACGTGAACATCAAAGCGTTACCCAACTATGTAGTTCATTGGCGCTGAGTTTTTAATCATTTACATATACAGCGGAAATACCTTGACACGTCAAATTTCGCTGCTCTCTCTAGAGGGAGATGTTTCATCCCCCTCCCTTCCTCCAATAGTGGAACTTGCCAAGGTAAACGTATTTTATTAAGAAATTTTTACCTGGTAAGTACACAAAGAAATACCCATTAAGTCATGCTTAGGTTTCCGCGTAAGTACCCCGGTTTTCCGAAAAGTGAACCTCCAGCATTTCTCCCCTTGTAAGCAATGAGTGGGCTACAACGGTGTAAATACTGCACTTAAACCCGATCATCCGAATTTAGCTTAACCGAAATTATCTCTGTACTATTTCCTTAAATTACCTTTTTAAGTGGACACTCGTTCAGTGTTTTTTGACAAAAACGTTCATACAGTGGAAATAAGTTTCTAACGAACCCCTGGCGTCCGAACTTTAAATAATTGAAATGACTTCTTACGTTATTTTGGGGGGGGGGGATTTCATATAATGAAAATCGTTTATAACGAACCCTGGGCATCCTAACTTCGCTTAACCAAAATATTACCTTTTTTTAAATTATTTTTAAGTGCACACTTAATAAAAAAAAAAATGTCGTTTCGGTTAAGCGAAGTTCGAATGACCGGGGTTCTACTGTTGAAAAATTATGTGTATTTACATCTTTGTGGCCTACTCATCTACAAAGGGACGAAATGCTTGGGGCCACTTTTGCAGATCCCAAATGCCACAGAGTACTGGCATACATCGAAATTTCGCGTATTGCATAGGGAGTGAGCACGTGTCTTTTGTGTTTTAATACTTTCGCCCATTTGCAAGGAGTTGTTGACCAGAAAACATCTTTGCCTTTTTAGCTGATTCCCGGATGGAATTTATGTTCGAAAATTTTGAGAGTTGGGATTTTAAAATGAAATAGAAATATTGTACTTGACATTATGAATAAAGTAATGGGTACCGTCCAATTATTAAAAGCAATACTATACATAATTTGGAGATAGTATGTAATTTAATAATATATTTTATATATTACATATTATTCTATATGAAATACTTGGCATGGAACATTTTAAAACTTCGGCTTAAATCTATAGTTCGTTGACGAAAAGGAGTCTGATCGTGGCGTTAGAAATAACAGGAACTGATATTTACAACCGAGGGGAGGACACCATTTCAGAACTGGTTTTTGACGCAGACAAGCGATGACTAAAAACCAGTTCTGAAATGACGTCCTCCCCTCTGCTGTAATCGGCTAGGCCGTTTGTGATGTCAACTCCCGTTATTTCTAACGGTACCATCGGACTACTTTTCGTGAACTAACAGTACAAACAATACTATCTAGAATTTCGTTGCTTTAATGCTCACTTACAAGCCCCCCTCCCCTGAAAACAACCATGAATCTTTGCAAATCTAATAAGATCAAAATTTTGTTTCTAAGTCGAGCGAAACACAACGTTGAAGCTTTTTCTAATGATATATAAAAATAAATGGGACTTTTTTTTTCTTAACTTTAAGTTCAATTTACTCAGAATTTCATTTTTTAAATTTCAAAATCATGAAGCTTTTAAGCCGTTCCAAGATATTGCCTTGAAATTTCGCAGATGTATAATATGTACAGATATAAACAGTGTTTTAATTATGAGTACACGTTATCCTGTTTTATATTCCTCTCTACGAAATATTGTTAAAATATCAGTTGATAAAAAATATTAATGTTTATGTAAGAAAACTAAAAGTCCTTCAAATTTTTTCTCTACTTCATTTTTAACAAGATATAATATTAAAAGTAAGAAAAAAAAATATGGAACGTCCTTTCTCAGCACAGTGCACATTTTTTCTTAAGATTTTTTTTTTTTTAAAGAATTTCTTAAAAGATAAGTTGTCTACAAATTATTTTTTTGCCTAATATCAATGCGTTATGTCCTGGAAATGTACACTCAAGAAATTAAATAATTTTAATAAATTAAAAAAAAAAATTCTGAGTGACGGACCCTAAGCGTGGATTCGACTATATTACGTGTGTGCAGGACTACAATTCATGGTGAATCGATTTTTTTCTCAAAAGCCAAACCTTGCACCTTCATAGAAAGATCTATTCATCAACTGGAAAACCTAGTTTACAGTGGCGGCCAGCATATGGGTAATCTGGGCCGGTTATTGTCCGCTAGTTTTTAGGAAAAGGGCCAAATTGTACTTTTCCCCATACAATTTTGATTTTTTGCCTACACCCCAAGGTTGCGCTATATTTAACACCCTGTTACGGCGGCCGGGTGTGTATGCTCACACGTAATTATTTCTGTTCTATAACGCGGCTAGGGGATTTTTTTTTTTTAAGTTAAAAAAAAAACTGAAGAAAACGTGTCGGCGTGCACAGTACGAGTTTGGTCAACAACTTTGGCTTTCGTTTGATCTAATGGGCTAGGTGATAGTATAGGGCAGTGATTCTCAATTAGTTTCCACTTTGGATCTTCTTTTCGGTCCGTGGGCCATAAGATGTAAAAACGAAATTACTTTGCACTCTATATCGACAATGGGGGGGGTGTAGGAGACTTTATTCCTTCGTACAAATTTTCTGATTCAATGAAATAGCATTGAGGTAAGAGCTTTATCTCTCCCCCCCCTCTGAATAAAGTTTTCAGTTTCTTGTCTTTTGTAGCCGGACCAGTTTTTACTGTTCACGCACTACCTGTTGAGAATTGCTGGTATAGAGGAAACGACTGTTCCCAACGTACTGAGACGTCGGTAACTGTGAAAGCCATAGCTTCTACCCTACTACTATAGGGTGTTTGGTAATGTGTGGGGGACTTCCTAGAATTTTGAAATTCTGTAAGATATTAATAGTGGGATATTTCTGCGCTGCGTTACTGGACCTGCTCTTTGTACCCTGTTTGAAAGAGCATGACCATAGCTATCTTTGTATATAGAATGCGTACAACGCTCTGCCTTGATTTGAAAACTGCATCTTGTCAATTATGGACATGTGCATGATTGACCTGTCGTGCAGCCTTGAAACGTTAAAATAACAAAGCAACCGAAGCATTTAACGGGGCCGCAAAATACTGTCGTTAATTAGAACGACATTATTCAAAGATTTTGCATAAAATTATTAAAGTATTATATATATATACAGTGCATAAGAAAGTCCCCTTATCCTAGAATATCATGCGAACGAAGAGAGCTACAGCTTATCCGACGCGACCGATGGCAACGCCACTTGTAGTTAAATTTGTAAGTTAACAATTCTAAATTGAAAAATGAGAGAGACGCAAAATTTCCAATTACGAAGTTGTGGAGCATCATAATAAAATAAAACCATATTAGGTTCACACGAGTAAGATAAATTGCAGCCTATAAAACGTTAGAAATCGGTACGCGTCAGTTTTGAAGGCATAGACATGAACAAATACACGTAATTTGATGACATTAAACAAAAAAGGGGGAAAAGCAGGTAAACTAGCTCTCTGTGATTGCAATTTGGTGTTGATCATGTTAGAGTTCACCCTTGGCTATGATGCACACATTCATCAGCATGGAAGTTGTCACATTACTGCCAGCATCGATAATGCGACGACAAACTAAGGCAGCACCAGTCGTAGCATTCTGGAATCAGGACGAATTGGTACGTCATTGGAAAGCTGTGAGCACGTAGATTACGAATATGAGAAAAAGTAACTAGAACGAGAGGTTCCTTCAAAGATAATGGGGCAAAAATATCGGAACTTGTGCTCTGCAGGGAAAACGACCCATGGGTGAAACACTTCGGTTTAAACCCGATTATCTCCCCACCCCCAATGCTAATGTAGTAATTGAGGTTTAAACCCGCCATGGCTTCAGTACAAGGGCATCACTCGAAGGCCGTACAATATGGGAGGAAAATATGTGAATATTCACAGAGACATTACTGTTCTTACACTGTCAAGCGAAAGTGAGCGGCAATTAAAAATGAAACGCACAGTGTGTTGCGTGAAATTGAAAAAAGAAACAGTCAAAACAAAGAATAATCATGCATCTACTACATTTAATGAATCTGCCATTGTCGCATCCTGCAACACAGCAGCTGAAATCATCAGTTGTAGAAAACGTAAGGCAAACTTGTTTCACATTTTCGAAACTTACTTTTTCATAAGTAAGGCCCTGAAGAATAAAATGAATAAAGAATCATGTTTTGATATGCTGGTGCAGATGCCTGATGATGATGAATGAGAGAATGCATGCAAATAATATTCTTCCTTTGGTATAGTCGGTTTTCTGGATGTAGTCCTTTCTGTTCTTCAAACACGGCTACATGATTTAACAAAGTTCGTGCAAAGTATTTCACTTGCCGATGGAATGTATCTAAGAGGTAGCAGAATTTTGTACAATGTTCCGGAATCACCTTCAAGGGTCATTTCGGCCTACCAAAAATTTCATTGAAATGAGCATCACGAATTTCAGGTTTACTTTGACCAGATCGTGAATCAATCAAAAGAAGGAAATCTTAGTTACGTATTCGCCTATTGTTTCTTCAAGATACTGCTCGTATATGGCCGTTGATAATTTCCCTGATTCCACTGACTTGTTGCAAACATAAAAATACATTTTCACAGATTTGTCCAGCCAAGTTTATGGTTTATTGCACAGTATACGAATGTGTTGCTTTGTTTTGGAATAGACAAAGCCTCTTGTCAAATTTTCACCTTTATTTGATAATAGCTCATAGTTAAAGCCACATTGATCCGTATTTAGCGCATGTGTTTTGTTAAATACTGACAGTAGTTCTGTTCGCAGGTTTTGCACATCTTCCATTATTTTTACTTCACTGACAATTTCTGTTTTATTGGCAAAGTGACATATCTTTCTGTTGGAGATACGTTTTTTTCTTAAACCGAGTTGCCCATCGAATTTGTACTGCAGTCACCTGCAGTGGCTGCATTTATACTCTGCGTGTCAGCGATAGCATTGCAGCCTGAAGACTCGCCGACAACATCTTCAGAACTGGGCCCGGCTTCGCATGTCACAGGAGTGCGTGCCACCTCCCCTGAACCAGCGAGCTATGGGTAGTTCTATAATTCGCCATAGTTGAGCGCCTACAGGTCTTTCCCTGTTGGCCCTGGCCATTCCCTCTTTTGGTCCCGTAGAACTTTATCTTATTCGTATTAACCTAATGTAGTTTCGTACTAATTAACTGATGCTCTACAATTTTGTAAAGGAAAATTTGCTCTTAAAATTGCTAACTTCCAAATTTAGCCACCAGGGGCGCTGCTATTAGTCGGATCGGCCGTTGCCATTTTAACGTTATATAAATTGAAAAAGCAGTAGTTCTCTTCGTTCGAGAGCTATTCCAGGATAAAGGGACTTCCCTATGTACCCTATATATTTAATAATATAATTTAAATAACTCAAAAATCCCTTTCCCTACAAAAGTTACACGAATTAAATATACCTAATTTCATCCCCTTCCCCTGAACAGGTTTTTTCTTGTAATGGGAGCGGCAATTCATCCTATGCTTATATGCGCAGCAATTTCTAGTGTTATATAATAAAATTTAATGTTTGGTAATTAAATAGGCAAATAATTTTGATATTAAAATAACGGTTGACACAAACGTTGCATTAAGGTTATACTGGTGCTTATATAAAATTCAAGCTTTTGTATGTACAGTCGACCCCGCTTAATCGAGTCATGGGTGAATCTTGGAGAACCAAGATATCTCCATAGGATCAGTGTTTACATTTTTTTAATCAATATTACGGTTATCCTCGAATAAAAACTAGGAAATTTTAGCCTGAAAATAACTGCTCTGTCTACAAATGGTAGGTTGGGGTCTTTTCAAATATAGTCCCCTCCCTTTGTGTCTTGCATCCACAGACCCTTTTTTTTTTCTCACATCTAGGGTTTGTTTTGTTTTTTTAACCAATTGAACCCGCCCCAATCATTGATTACAAGACGTCACATGGTCGCGTCATAGGCGGCCTTTTTTTTTTCAGATGGGCACAGCTGTCTGATTTCAGTCGATAAGCTAGAAGTTTTAGAATCAATAAAGTGTGCAATAATACGTAAGTCAAAAATGCAGCAGAGTCTGTAATTTCCGCACTAGTAAGCCGCAAATATGTATGCTAGTGTACAATTTCTCATTCATTAAAACATACGTAGGTACGCATAGCCCCCCCCCCCTCGTTTTTGGCCTAGTATAAATTATTAAATACTTTCAATTTTACGTCATTATTCATGAAGTAGGGCATGTTAGTACATATTGGCTGTACGTATTCATTCCACCGGATAATCGATTGCTTTACATTAATAATTTTGCTGGAACCGTCAATATTCTCGTTTGTGGAGACCGACTGTGTGTATATAGTGGAAACTGGTAAATTGGCCACCTGGATAAAGTAACCACTTTTTATAAGAAGGAACAGGTAGGGACTTAGTCATGCCTGTACTAAAGTCTGTCGTGTATAGTGTTCACCTATGGTGTCCAGTTGCAAGGGTGGTCACTTTGGGAAGGTTATGCTGTATATAAAGCTTGGGCGCATATACGTTGATACAGCATGACCTTTGCTGTCCTTGTAGCATCTAGTGGACATCTGCGCCAGTATTAAACCACAAATTCGACACATTTTGCGTGATGTCGCTAGTCTGACATTTTATACGACTCTCGTTATATATGTATATAAAATTTTAATTATAATTTTTTTTTTAAATAAAATCTATGCATTTCAAATAACCTAAAATTTGATGACTTTTAAGTACCCGACAAGTAAAACAGAACCAATTTGAAAATTCTCCCAAATATTTTTTTCGAATTTACGCCCCACACCTCCCTGATTCTATATAAGGTATTAAACCACGACCCCGCAACGTATAGCACGTGGGGTGACAGCAAAATTCTTATTATACGTGCTAAAATTCAAAAGAAGTGTTTTATTTTACAATAAAATTGTAAAAAATCCCTCCCTGACTAAGAGTATTCAATAAATAACGAAATCAAACTCCTGTTATATATATTCGCATAATTTAGGTTCTTGGTTTAAAGCCATTTTCAATTACACCGAAGTTGTAATTAAGAAAAAATACAATGTTAATGAATTACTAAGTTACAATTCAAATATTTGGGGGCCGAAGGCCCGTGCGTTAATCGGGCCCTAATTGCTGTATAGTCACGTTGAAAACACTTGGTATGAAATTTCTTATAACGCCCTGCGGTGGCGCAGTGTGGTAACGCGTTCTCCTAGTGCGCCGCTAATCCGGGTTCGACTCCCAGCAGTGCAAAAAGAACGCTTACTCAGAGATCTCATAAAAGATCGCACTGCTCACTGTAGTCCGGGGTTTGGTTCCCTAGGCCTTAAGAGGTTCGGATTCCTCGGAAAACAGTAGGTCCCGGCGCAGCATGACCACTGTAGTCTTTGAGCCGTAAAACCAAAAAGAAAGCGAAATTTCTTATAGCAATAGTTGCGCCGACCCCTAGAAAATCAGTTCGCCACCCCAAGGTTGGGAACCACTATTCTCGTGTGAAGCGAAGTATTGACCCTGAAAGTCTAAATTCCCACATATTAAAGGAATCTATTTGCTAAAAACCTTTTAATATATACGTTTTTGAACTTAATTTATTCGCATTAATTTCTTCCTTTATAATTTAATTGCACAGCAGTGTTCTTGATCTAGGACTGAGGAACTTAAACGAAAATCGTATTTTTGTCAAATTAACCTTCAAGGTTTGACACATTCGCCAGTTGCACTGGTGTACGCAGGAGGGGGTTGTACGTAACCCCTCACCCACCATTGAACCCAATCCCTCCTATGAACCCTCCTATGAACTTCGTACATACGCTTATGACAATACAAAGCATCATTTAATTGCACTTTTTACAAATTGCAAGGTTGTGGCAACCCTGCAGCTCGTGTTCACTTTGAGTTTCCACGTCACACTTTGATACTAATGTTGCTATTGCGCAATCAGCAGACCATAGTATAGTGTAAACGTGACTTCTACATGCACTGAGAAACAGTACCTTCGCTAGATGTTCTTGTGCCTCTGGCGGAACCATCTAGATTACAGCCCTAGTTACATATTTCCCCCTGCGAGTCATTTCAGCTAACTTCACGCCCTTTCGCTTGCGGGGGCCACCCCTAGCTACGGCACTGCTTAGAAACAAAACAAATTCATGTGACTATTATTTCGGTGATCGGGAATCAAACTCAAATGCTACCAAGGTATGTGTACTCCGTTTGTTTTAAAAAGCAATGCGACGTGGTCAGGGGCGCCGAGCTCAGACCGGTCCCATGACCCCGGCTGTGCCCCCGTCAGCTCTACACGTGGTTAACACGACACTTCTAAGAAAATGCAGTACGAATGAAAGCGTCCCTGTATTTAAGGATTCTTCATCGATATATGCCTTATTTTGAGGGACAGAAGGGAAGGCATATAATTCCCGGAATAGCGTTTCAGAAACCTTGGGTCTTTTACGGACCACCTGGGGAGTCTGCAGACATGGGCGTCCATATTCTGGGTCTGAGCAAAATTACCTCCTTCTCAAAGCTTTCGAGGACTTCAGTGAATATACAAGATACCAAATCCCAAAAAATAGGTACTTCTTAACAATTAGTAATAAGCCAAAAGTACCTCATTTTAAAATTTGACTATGCTTTTTTTTTTTTTTTTTAGTAAATACGTAGCAGAATCGGGGAAATCAAATTTTGAATTCTGGGGTCGAGTCCCTTCCTGCCCCATATGGGCGCCCATGTTTGCAGACCTTTATGGGAGAAGATTGAAAAATACTTTCTACAAATTTTAATTACCAATTAATGTATATATATATTTTATTACAAAGGAATAACCCATGGCTGGTATTGGAAGCACAGATTCCTATCCTGTCACCAAAGTTCAACAGCAATGGGCCAGCTCTCTGTTTGAGAGGGTGACCTCTCGAAACTGGCTGTGGACTAAGGTGACACCAGTCGCTGTATACAGTGTCATAATGAACGTTATGTTCATCTTATCTGACAGCTTGACATCCAAAAGCCAAAGAATGGTCGTTGGCAAATAAGATCAAAATATATGTTCCGGGTGCGCCAAAAGTTCATAAAAAAAAAATTATAATGCTAAAGAAGTGGGATTTCGGGGATATATATATATTTTTTTTTAGTTCAAAAAAAAAATATCTGTAGACGGCGCTCGTAACTGCAAAAGATTACAAGCAAGCACAGCAGTGCAATTCATCGATTTTTTTATTGCAACAATTGTTCAGTACGACCTCCAAAACATTACATAATAAAACTGTAGACGATCAGCAGATGACATGGGGACGTTTCTCGTCTTCAATTGTTTCGCCGTGCGAAATATTCCCAACGCAGTTGTTTCTAATTCAACGTTCAGGCAGAAGAGCTTCACCAGCGACGCTTGATTTGGTAATGATAACATTGTCTAATTATGTTGTACTGCTAGATTTTGATGAATATTCCACGTGCATCCAAGGGTTTTGTTGCAAGCTTGAGTTTTATACGTCTGCTGAATATCTTGCATGTCAGCGCCGCCTACGTGTGGCTTTTGAACTGAACTTTTTTCTTACGCTACTGAAGAAAATCCAGTTTTCCTAGAAACCCTTTCGTGCAAACAGAACTTCATCATTATTTGTTCCTTTTAAATTTTTGTGTGACCTCTCGAAGCTCGACGAATCGTACTCGCGAACTACAAAAATTCAGTCGCCAGTGGCGATCGTATTTATCGAGCCCTGTATATTTATCCCCGTTGACCTTACGTCATAAAAACCCAACGATCTTATCTATAACCGAAAGTGGGGGTCTTTTCACATCTACTGGGGTCATTGGACTTAAAAAATATATATATATAGCAGAAAGGAAACGAGGATTTTAAGCTAAAATAATCTGTTTTATTTAGTTTTAGTATAACTAGTTTTATTCATGGCGAAGGTTTAGAATTATATCACAGAAGTGCCAGTTACTAAAAAAAAATCGTTTTATAACCCCCTTGTAGATACTAGAAAAAAAATTAGCGAATATATATATATAATATACCTAGGGTTCCTAGGTAAGTCCGACTACGGCCAATAACTATTGAATCAAGACATATTGCAACGAAAGTTGGGTATTAATAAAGTAATTATAGTTTCTGCACTATCGGCTGAGAAGAATAGTAGCGCCTCTGATAGCGAATTGAAGTTGAAAAAGTTATTTCGAAAAATATTGAAGACGGCGAAATATTTTCAATTAAAAGGTTATAGAGTACCCTTCAGTCAGTAGAAAAAGGCATACGGATCATATGCAGCGTGTCCATGTACTGCTACGAAGTGAAGTGTTCCAGAAGTGCAATGCATAGCTTTCAGGTAATGCTTCCTAGCGCTTTAGAAGTTCCTAAAGGAAAGAAACCATCATCTCTCTTCCCCATAAGTACTTCAACTAACTTCTAAAACTTTCGAAATACTTCACTTTGTGGCAGTACGTGTACGTACATACTGCATGCGAGCCGTATGTCTTTTCGTACTAGATGATGCTCCACAAACTTCCTAATTGGAAATATTTCGCCATCTTTATTATTTTTCGAAATAAAATTTTTAACTTCCTCAATTCGCCATCAGGAGCGCTGCTGTTCATCTCGTCTGATAGTACATAGTCATTTTATTAACTAATATCTAACTTTCTTTGCAATATCTGTCTTGGTTCAAAAGTTATTGATTGCGTTCGGACTTTCCTAGGAACCCTGTATATATTCGTTAATTTTTTTTTATTTTTTTTTAGTGTACAGCTGGGATTAACTCACACCTCAAAAACAGCACTTCCGGGATTTAATTCTAAACCTTTTCCGTGAATAAAACTAAAAAAAACGAAGATTATTTTAGCGTAAGTCCCCACACACACCTTTCCTTTCTGCTCAGACGGAAATAAAAGTAAAGTTATGGGTTAATTTTTTCGTTAGAAGAATAATTAAATGGTTAATTTCTGAAACGCTCAGAATATACATTTATTGTGATTCTTTTAATATATTAACGTTAAAGATGATTAAAATATTCATTTGCATATGATCTCGGCTTCATCATTAGGTATGATGGCAAACTGGTGCCGATGTCTGTAAAAAAAGAATTGCACACCGCTTTTTAGGGTGCAGCATGACCACCGTCTGTCTTGCTTGCGCCATTAACAATAATTCTACTCACCAACACGTTCCTAACTAGATAAACACAAACGCCCATTAATTTTTATATTAAACCAAATGTTAAAAAATGACGGAAATTTTTACCACGTTATAAAGGACCTGTCGAATAATTTTAAATGCTTTAATATTCTCTGCAGTAACACCCGTTCATAATTAAAATACAAAACCCGAGAATCGTCGCTTCGTTGGAACACGCACGAACTGATGATGATCGTTGAAGTGGTAGTTTGAAAAAAAATTTCCTGCGCATGTGCGTTAAAAGTGGAACAATGTGACGTGCGGGTATTTTTCTTTTAGGTGTTTCCAAAAAATAACTACGTTGCGTCATGCACCGTCACTGTTGCCATGAGCTCTTCATACAGACGTGGCCCTTTTTTTCATTCGAGCGCAGTATAGCCTAGATTCTCTTGCGTCATAAAAGATTCAAACGAACTTCCTCACTCGTTCCCTAAAACCGGTTTCCTTGGTGCGTTGCCTAGCAGCAAAATCTGCGTCAGTTCTTTCCTCTCATGTGACGCATTAATGCACGGGTAGTTGGGCAACGATTAGGAATGCCACATACAGGGCTGCTAGAATTTATATTAAAAAAAAAAAAGTTCCTAACACGCGTGACAAAATGATCTGGATAATCTGGCCCTTTTTTCCCTTATATATATTTTTTTTATATGTAATAAGAAACACTATAAATAATTATAATAAACAGCTATGTGGAAATTCCTGTTTTTGGGGTAAAAAGCAATTTTATTGGACTAATGGATGTAATTAAATATTTAAATGGGAATCGTACCAATACGAAATATCATTGACATAAATTATGAACATTCAGGCACAACATTTTTCGATTGTCTTTTCTTTTTTTTAGTTTCGATATTAATTACAATTTTTCTTTTAATCTAATACCGACTAATTAAAATTTAACTTGTGTTTTTTAATTAAAATTGTAGTTTTAATATGCACACAAAGTTGTAAAATTAATAATTTTTTAATAATGGAAGATTAGTATTGTGCTTGAATAACGTTTAAAATGAAAGTTTAACAATAATCTCCCTTATGGCGAATATTCTACGAGTACTGTTTTAATCAATTAGAAGAAGAGTGATGCATACAATTCAGACTTTGAAGATAAAAACGTTTTCTTCTCAGTGGTTAACCATAGAGCTTATACATAAGTTGCCCTAAGCGTAATATTTGATTTATAATTGCCAGTGGTAGACTTCAGTTTAAAGATATTTTATCTATCTATTGAAAGGGTTCCATTAATTATGTTCAGAGTCTACTGAAGAGCAATATATTAGCTAATAACATTCTGCAGTTACAAAGAGTCCACACTTGTTCCTTTGTTATCTGAAATGAATGAGCAACAGTTATCTTTTTGCTATCTGTAATGAAGGGAAGTATTTATCCTAATCAATGGACAAGTCAGAACTTCACTATTCATTAATAGTGAATTTCACTAGTTGGAAACTTTATTAGCAATCGTTACCGCCCATGATGTATACAATGGGACTTTCCATACATTGAAGTTTTTGTGAAGTCCGTGTGCATTGCATAGAAAAAATGTTTATATATGTCAAAAGGATGATTTTTAGAAGTTTCAATTTTAATATAAGAGTTCTCTTGCATTTATTAACTTCAAAGTTAGTAATTCTTTATTGGCACTTGGACTGACGTTGCTTACTTTTCAGGATTCAATTAATCACAAAATTTTCTCTATGTAGGTGGCTGATCACATATGTAGTTGCATTCAGAAATGTCCTTTTTTTTTTATACATGTTTTGCCTCTCTTTGTAGATCAGGAATATTGTGCTTTTATCGTTTTCTTTTGGATATTGCACATTTGCTCTTTTAACTTATGTCAATTTCATTTCTTTTTACTTTTTCACAGCTTAATGAAGAAATTTTCAAAGAAACTAGTCAGCCGTTGTGTTTATGTGAATGTGATGACAGTAACTAATCCAGATGTATTAGAAAAGTAAATATTTTTGAAGTTACTATCGTTGTGTTGTTTTTTCTCTCACTAAAAACTATTTTACATTTAAAATAAAACATTGTTGAATTATTAATATTAAATGTTATTTTCTATACAGAAAAAAATATCAATTGATGTAATAGAAAGAAGGGGGCTAATTAATTTAGTATAGAGCAAATTATTGAACATAATGTTTACCACAGGGTTGGGGTGCTATGTGAAACGACTTCTGATTCTACAATTATGTCGGTCGTTTCAAATATAATTATAATATGAAGGGTATCTTTCACATTCACACGTGTATTTATACCTTTACCTACATTTTATGTTTTGCTTGTCTGCCAATACCTCCCCCCCTCCTTTTTTTTTCAGGGCTTAGCAACCCTTGTTGCCAAACTTGTTAAACAAAATTTTACGTATCACAAAAAATATTCAGTGCATCTTAACTAAGAAATTATAATTTTCCATTTCTTTCACCATGCTGACCATACGCACGTTTTTAAATTTTTAAAAAGTACTGGCTTTTACTACAGTCTTTGATTTTACCATGTTTGGCGCAGTATAGCCCAGATGCTCTTGCGCCATAAAAAAGCCAAACAATCAAATCCATTTCTTTCATCTTGATTTCTCTTAAAAATATACATCTTGCACATTTTCATTAATACTAGCATTTTAATACATTAAAAACTAATAATTATATAATAACATACAATTTATATAATATAGTTTTGTTTTTCAAATTTCCACTGATTACGAGTTTTTAATATAAGCAGATTTACAATTCATGCTCTTAAATATATAACACATATTTCGAAATGCATAATATATATTCTTGCATCTTTAAAGAAATAAAACCACCCATAGCATCATGTTTTAAAACGCATTAGCTTTTTATAAAGTGAGTGTAGCTCATTGCTCTATTAACTTGAAATCCCTGAAATAGTATTTTGTTACAATAATTAAATCCCCTTATGCTCAATATTATTTCGCTCCAGTTGTAAATTTCCTACAAAACCCTGATATAACATCAAAATGAATCTTCATTGTTCTTTCTAATGAGGTCATTCACTTCCTATCAAGACCGTGGCCAGGTTTTATTTTTTTTGGGGGGAGGGGGGTTCAAAAAAATTCACAGCATGTATCTATACAATCACAACATGCGAGGCCGTAGTCAAGTCTCATTAAAAATTTAGTTTGTTGGGGGGGGGGGTCCGGTCCCTAAAGTTCCCTCCCTCTCGGTGTGTGCTTGTTTCCTACACATGCATTTCAAAATATTTTCTTCTGTTTTACAGTTACTCCTAAAGGCTTTAAACTCTTCATTGTGTTTATTCATTAACCATGAATGGTCTCCTTTCTTTCAACTTGGTCTAGTCAAATGACCTTTAAACCTTTTCCAGACTTTCCTCTATTTACACTAATCATGCCTGCTTCTTTGCCTTTGAATGAAGACAAAATAAACTCTCCTTTTAACAACAAAATGCCTGTGATTAACAAATTTTATTCTATCCTGGTTTCGTTCCTATATCGTTCTACAATCATTCTTAATTTCTAAAGTAACTGAAAGAGTTTCTTCATTGGAAGACTATATCTGTAGCAGTAAATAATATGTCTTACATTGCCATATTTAAGCATTTAGTTTAAAAATGAAAGTACATTTTATATGCACACACACACTAATAATGCTATAATGAGCATTTTATAATTACTGATTGGTTATATCAAAATTTTGCTAGTCCCTTTAATGACATAACCAAGTTTGACTGCCTATTGATTCAATATTAAAAATATTCCCTTTATATATCCTAGCTCAAGAGTGGGAACCCACAACGTTATGACCATATGTGTTTTTTGAGGCCCTCAGGTGTGACATTTTGACCGAATTACAATTTTGCAGAAAAATCCTTTTGTTAATATGATTCTGTTCATTTTTTTATTTGCTTTATAATCTTAAAATGAACCTAAATAAAGTATAAAAAAGTAGGTGGTGAGTTAACCAACTAATCTTCCTTGATTGACTGACACAACCGAAACACATATGGCCTTTGTACATTGCACAGCTAACTTAATGTGGCCATCCAACATGAAAAGGTTCTCCCACGTCTGTCTTAACTACTTAAGGCCCATCCCTTTACATATATTCATAATCTACATACAGTGCCTTCAAAAAAAAACTACTCACTGTAGTTTGAGGGTTTGTTTTCTATTTCTTGAGAAGTTTGGATTACTTGGATAAGAGTGGGGATTTTGATCGCCACCCCTTTGAATGAAAATTTAACATTGAAAAGATACAAGGTAAAGGTCCAATGAGGTATCATTTCCAAAAATCGCCATTAATCTCCCCCTCTCCCCCTCCTTGAATAACTTTTAAATTCACCCCATCCTTGGAAAGCTTTAGTTCCTAGTACAGTAAGACCTTTCCACCATAAAACTTGCACAAGCAAACGTAAGTTGTCCTCTCTCTCTGCATATTTTACTCAAATACGTACAGTTTCTAATTTTTATTTGCCACGAATATGCTTGCTCGCATTCCCACAAATATTTATCATATGCTACAAAATATAACTTGTATATTATATAAATGTATACTTGTATAGTATGTATATAAATATAACTTGTAACAAAATATAACATTGGCACTGAAAAGATAAACTGAGATTTTTAATTTGCATTAATCAAAATGATTAAAAATAATTATAATTGTACAAAATAAAATACATATAAGTTATTTAATAAGAAGCAACCCTTTGGTTGTTGCTTCCTTGGAAACAATTTTGTTTAAAAACGGGCACTGCCTCAATCAAGACCTTGACTTCTCATTTGTATATTGAGTCTTCATAGCACATGAATGTGGTAGTAGATTATAAAATCATATTGGAAGCATGTTCACAAATAGTGAATAATTAGGAGCCGGCTAGCCTACGTATTTTTTGCATTAGTTTATAAAGCAGGGTTTGTTTATTTTTAAGACATGAATGAAACATTCCTTTAAGATTAAATAGATTTTCATATTTTTTGCAATGTTTTCTCATCTTATATAACTTTTAAATTTCACTTATGAAAACATTTGTTTTAATTTTTAATTAAAACACTTGTGATAAGCTGTTATGATCCTATCTAAAAATATCGCTTTCTTACTATTTAGGCTCCTCGATCAAGGCAGCTGGGGAACGCTCAACTGTTGGCTGACGGATGCCAAGGAAACAAACAACTTGTCTCTCCTTGTGAGGTTGCTTAAGCTATGTAAATTATTACCAATGACTGTTGAGAGATTAAAAGAAAACAACACACCAAAAATAGTGAAATCCCTCTCTAAAATTGAGGGTGAAGGTAAGTTATTTTTTCATTCTGTTTTCATAATAATCTATCTATGCCTACTGAAATAGTTGGGATGTTGTTGTTATTCATATTAATTCTAAAAATATTGGTGTACCTTTAGGGGTAGGGTGGCTTAACCCCTAAAATAATTACAAATGTATGCAATGTGCAAGGCATTGGAAGTCGGGGCTATATTTATTTCCCTTAGACTTTGAAACCAGCTTTGCCAATACTTAAAAATGTGTGATATGTGTAGATATAAATCTTAAACTTTCCTGGAAGAGCCCTTGGCTGGCTACCAAAAGGTTATGGGTTTCGTTCCCACCAGGCATTGTGAAATAATTGTTTTCTTTGCAAGCAATTTACAGAAGAAAAAAAATACGCCTTTGTGGCTCCGTATGCCAACCATTTGGCAAATGTGTTAACTCTGTGAAGAGTAATAATATCTCATATATAAAAAACAATTTAACATTTAATATTACCACATCATTGGCTATGATGAGAAAAATTTCAGTCTTTAATACATTATTGCCTAGTTAACACAAGTTGGTATGGTTTTGTACTTGTGTAGTATATGTAAAATATAATTACTTTTAGAAGATCTTTAATTTTATAAAAGTTTTAAGAATTAATTTTTGTTATTTATTAGATATTCAAGCTCTTTCTCACGAGCTTGTCACAAAGTGGATGACGATAATCAAAGGAGAAACAAATACTACTGGTATGCATTTTTTAGTTAATCTCTGGTTAATTTACTAAATTTATTATCCATTTCTCTTTAAAATGTATATTTCATATAAAACTAAAAGGAATACATATTACAAATATTATACCATTGCTAAAAACTTCAGCCAGTTTTGTATTTTTTTAGTCAATTTAATTTCAGCTTAATTTAAAGTGGGGTTTGTTTATTTATATTATATATATATATCATCATCATATTCAACCATTATCTATCCACTGCTGGATGAAGGTCTCTCCAAATGCTTTCCACACAAGTCTATCCTGAGCAATTCGCTTCCACGTCACCCCAACCTGTTTTCTTATTTCATCCACCCATCTAGTTTGAGGACGTTTTCTAGGTCTTCGGTGGTCTCTTGGAATCCAGTTCAGAATTTCTGTTGTCCATCGTTGATCAGTTCTTCTTGCAATATGCCCAGCCCATCGCCATTTCAGCCCTTTTACTTTAACAATGATGTCCTCTACTCTAGTTTGCTCTCTCACCCAAGTGTTTCTTTTTCGATCTCTCCTAGTTATTCCAAGCATGCACCTCTCCATGCTCCTTTGCGTTGTCTGTAACTTTCGTATTGCTCCAACTGTTAGACTCCATGTCTCTGATCCATAAGAGAGGACTGGCAATACACACTGGTTGAAGACCTTTCTTTTTAGACACAAAGGCAATTTCCCCTTCAGGATAAAACTGTTTCTTCCAAATGCACTCCAGCCAAGTTTAATACGTCTGTTGAGTTCTTTCATAATGTTGCCATCCATTGAAATCAGCTGGCCAAGGTAAATATATGAATCAGCAATTTCTAGCTCAATGTTGTCAACTTGTATTTTTGTTTCCTCTACGAAATTATTGAACATGATCTTAGTTTTTTGTAGGTTCATCTTGAGTCCAACTTCTTTACTTCTAGTTGAGAGCTCCTGTACCATGTCTTGGAGTTCTAATGGGTTCGTTGAAAAAATAACAATGTCATCAGCAAACCGCAAATGATTTAAATATTCACCATTTATTTTTATTCCCTTGTTATTCCAATTTATCTGCTGAAAAATCATCTGTAAAGCTGAAGTAAAAAGTTTTGGAGAAATGGTATCTCCCTGCCTCACACCTTTACCAATTTTGATAGTTTTGGTATCTTTATGTAACCGAAATTTTGCACTTGCATTTTTATACACACGTTTCACCATGTCAATGTACACATCCTCAATGTCTGTTGATCTTAAAGAGTTGATGACTGCTGATGTTTTAATAGAGTCAAAGGCCTTCTCATAGTCAATAAATGCCACACACAATGGAAGTTCATATTCATGTGTTCTTTCAATTAATTCTCTTAATACTTGAATATGGTCCACTGTACTGAATCCACTTCGAAATCCAGCTTGTTCTCTTGGTTGAGCTGCATCTAATTTTTTCTGCAGGCGATGTGTTAGCACTTTTGTGAAGATTTTATAAATAGCAGGTAACAAGCTAATTGGTCGGTAATTTTTCAAATCCTCTTTATCACCTTTTTTATGCAAAAGAATTACTGTTGCAGAATCCCATTGGTTTGGTATGTTACCGCTGTTAAGACATTTGGTAAAGAATTTTGCAAGTATGTCTTCTACATATTCTCCAGCTTCTTTTAGGATATCTAATGTAATACCATCATCACCAGGGGCTCTTCCTTTCTTCATACTTTTTATTGCAAATGAAACTTCTTCTTTTAAGATTTTAGGAGCTGTTCCTTCGACTATCTCAGAGTCTTCGTTTAATCCACTGTTACTTTCGTATAGATTTTTGTAGAATTCTTCAACTCTTCTAAGTATTTCTTCCCTATTTCTTGTTACGGTGCCATCCTCTCCTTTTAATGCAATGATGTGTTTCTTCCCAACAGATAAACTTCCTTTAACA
>QLNU02003225.1:22508708-22523010 GCA_006491805.2 Dysdera silvatica | reverse complement strand
TATGTTGCATAATTGAGGATTTACTAGAGAGGGAGTGTTTTAAGAACATGCCTCTTAAACTTGTTTTCTTTTTTCTTTCCTTTTTAACATTAGATAATAGTAAAAAGAAAAAGAAAGCAAAGGCGACGAAGGAAAATAACAAGGAACAGAAAGATCCAAAGAAGCATGGAAAACGAGATTCACCAGTCAAAGAACGAAAGGAATCTGTCAGCAGTGAAAACGTCGATGAAATCGATGAACTTTCAAAACCTGTTGCAAAATTGCGGGGCTTAAAAAGGACTTCTAGTGATAAAGCTATATCTCCAGAAAACTTTTATAATGATGCAAATTCTAACTTAAAAGAAGAACCTGCTTTGAAAAAAGCGAAAGTTGAAAGGACAAGGAAGTTGTCCAATGATAAGACTTTGGAAGAGCTGGACGATGCCATCAAAAAGGAACCAAAACCTGAATTTCTGTCAAAAAAATCTAGATTGCAGAGGCCAAGGGGTTTATCTAATAATAAAACCATTCCTCCTGAACTTTACGAAGACGTCAAAATTGATATCAAAGCCGAACCTGTACCAAAAAAACCTAGAGCTGATAGACCAAAGACAGTAAAGTCCTTTGGGGCCAAATTCCGCACTACAGGTACTTTTTTCAATAATAATATAATAATGTCTATATGAAATTATTTAATGTAGTATTGTTTCTGTACTTCCATTTAACAAAATGCTAAGTTTTTTCTGTTGTTAAAAAACAGGGTTTTTTTTTTCATTATACAAGGTGTTTCATAATTCACTCCGGGGTTTGGGAAAGTTATAGTTAAAAAAAACTATAATCAATACAGTTTCATATTGTTATATATAGAAATAATTCAAGTTCGGTGCACTCTTTACAAGTGTTCAATATGCGCACCCTTAGTGACGCGGAATAATTCAGTTCTATGACATTCTTACCATACTCATTGCAATGTATCGGGATCAATGTTAGCGAAGTATCATGTTTGATAATTTTTCTACAGTGTATGAATTGTCTTGACTATTAGCATTTCATGTTGGTACTTCGCACGAAATTTCCACTGTACTGTCACAACAGTACTATAGGGATGACAACAGCTTTTTTTTTTTCCCCATAACCTTTTGACTATTTTTTGGTGAATTTAGAAATTATAAATACCATGAATTGATGCAGTGTGGACTTTTAACCGCATCAATTATGTGTTTGATTTTTTATATAAAACTACTAATTGGCTGTCTACATAATGGCGTACGCAGGGGAGTAGAGGTGGGAGTTACATTTTGATTTCTATTATTTTATGCAATTGTATGTTTTTGTAAAATTTTAGCCCTGTAACCCTGGCTCTCCTCCTATGAATTATCATTTATATAATGAAATAATTTATAACGATACTTCGCTTAACCGAAATGACATTCTATACTAAGTTTTTTAATTATTTTTTAAGTGAATACTCGTTTAATGTTTTTTCGCAATAACATTCATACAGTGAAAATCGTTTATAATGCACCCTGATTATCAGAACCTTGCTTAACCAAAATGGCACTCAATATTATTTTTTGATCAAGTGTCCACTTAAAAAACTAATTTAAAAGCATAGAATGCCATTTTAGTTAAGCAGAGTTTGAATGACCTGGGTTCGTTATAAAAGATTTTCAAAAAATAACTATAGAAGTACCTGTTACAATTACTATAAGAACAACTGTAACTAGCTACTTTAAAATACAATTAACTGTAAACGTAACACAGTTACTTTCTAGAAGTAACTGTCTACTACTGTGACTGTGTATATATATATATAATTTGTTTTCTCCCCCTTAGGTTTAGAAGAAGCTGCACCACTGCCAAAAAAAATTTCGAAAAAGACTCCTACAGTCAATAAGAACATTGCAGCTGCTGTTGCCAAAAGTGTCGTTACAAAAAGGCTCAATTCAACATTACCAGAAAGAATAACAGAAAAGAAAATTAAGCCTGAAAGCCTATTAAACATCAACGAACTGGCAACACCTAGTGGAGGGATCAAGCTAATACCAGCTAAACCAAAACGTATGTCTACGTTGTTCACTAAACTGTCACCAATACCATTGTCACTGACGGCCTAAAAATATTGGGGAGGGGGGGGAACAATATGCCAGTAGAAGGCATTTTGTTTGAAATTGAATGGGGATTTGGAACCCTAACACCAATATTGGGGGGATGGGTCTTCCCTGTCCCTGTCCCCCCCGCCCCCGCTAATGGCGCCCATGACCAATATAAACTAATATGGGAACTTAACACAGTTTCTATTTAATCTGTAAAAATTTCATTCAGACATTTAATTCTCTATGGTGGCATAGAAGTAATGCTCTCACCTACTGTGTTGTTAACTCTGATTCCTATCATACGGTAAAACACACACAATTTTTTCTGCCCACTGTAGGTACCAGCTCATCATGACCTTAACTGTTCTTGCAGCATAATATACGGGCAAATAATCTGCTATTTAATACTTTGAGTTGTAATATTCTCAATTTAATTTAGGGCATGGCCAAAAATTATTGAGCATAACAGGTCGGTGTACACAGAAAGTTCGTAAGTGGGGGAAGTTACAGATCTACAACTTTATATATTCATGTGTGTGTATATATATACGTACACACACATACACACACAAAATGTCATTGCATTAGGGCTTTGCTGTCCTTGTGCCATAAAAATGCAACCAATCATTGCATCGGGAGGGTTATGGGCTCTAGTAATCCCACCTGCATACATCAGTGGCATAACAGGCACACAGTCCCAAAAATTAGTAAGTATTACTAATTGTTGGCCTACAATGCTTAGATACATGCACAATGTTATAAATAAATTTTGTGTGATACGCAAGAATTATATTGTATAGCTATGAAGAATAATGTGTAGTATATTTAATACCACATATGTTAATCCCACCCACCCCCACACACACACTACTTACTACTGAGAATAGAAGGAAAGAAAACCTGCAGTTCGGATCTATGGTTAGTTTGAAAATGCAGTCCAGCACCAATTATTCGAACTTTGATTATCTGAACTTGAATTGTTAATGCATTTCAATATTATTGTTTTCACAGGGTGAAGGAGTCTTCTAGCAAACTGAATGGGCAAATAAAAGACAAAGGAAATTTGCAACAAGGGAATGTAAAAAAAAAATTTTTTTAAACACACCAGCGTTGTGTTTGAGTAACATGATATCTGTCAGTCCTAAGTCTGAATAAAGCATGAGGGAAAGTACATATATACACTATATTTAAATTTGATAATTTTTTAAATCCACACGATTAAAAAAAGACCTGCTTAATTTATATTCATTCACAAAAGAAAAAGCATTTGATATATCTCTTTTTTAATTAATCTGTTCTTAGAATTTTTGATTATCCAAAGTGCTTTTAATCCTGACTGGTTCGGATAATCAACGTTCTACTATACAGTGTTTTTAGATATATTTCTCTTTCCCCCCCACCCGATGTTTTGTGTAATTTATATTTAAAATTTTATTGTATTATTTAAAATCGTGTCATGTAATATTTTCATTTGTTTCTTTTAGCAACTCACGTACTTCACGAAAGTGCTAGTTTTATGGATGCCTTAGTTGCACAACCTTCAGCTCCTCTAATAAAGAGAAAAAAGAAGCAGCCCCAAAAACCAGTGACAACTCCTCCAACCAGCCCTCCTATCAAGCCCCCAAAATTGCAGGTATTTTCAATACATGTTTTTTAACTACATTTTCTTTCTGAATATTTATGGAAAATATCTATTTGCCATAGGGTTTCGTTTATTGCAGTTTTAAAATTCCAAATAGAAAATATGAGCATCGTATTTAGTAAGATACCAGATTGCATTGTAACATACTAATTTTTTACCATGATAGCTCACTATGTGTGCTACCCTGCCTCTAGAAATCTTCCCAAATGCAAATAGTGTTTCCTTACGAATGTAAAACTTTGTTTCTTTTTCTTACTAGCTCTGGTATACTTATTAGGGGCTGCATGGCCCATATAATATGCCGACAACTTTGTGTGTGTCTATTTCGCTCATAAGATCATTTAAAACTAAACTGACAGCCCAATATTAATTGTGAGCTTTAATACATCCATAAACGTGTATTATGTTCTTTATTCATTCATTCATTCATTCTGTTTTAATTAAATTCATTTTGCCCTTATAGTTCTACAAAGATACATTAGAAGCAGAGGAGCCTCCTAAAAATGAAGATGAAAAGGCTGAGAAAGAAGATGCTGATGCTGAAGCAGCTTCCAACAAAGAAGAAGAACAAGAAGAAGGTGGTGCAGAAGTGGAACAGAAGCCAGCTGTAGCTAATGACACAGAACCTTCAGCTACTGAAATTAGTGTAGAAGACTCCATAAACAATGAAATGAAGAAAGATATGGAGGTGGCAATGGAAGGTAGTTATATTCTTAGATATGGAACAAAAATGAAAAGAGTTTAAGTAGTTTATTTGAAGAATTATCAATACATATCTGTCATTGAATCCATTAAATATAATTCATTAGTTGTTAAAAGTACCTAGCACAATCCAAGTCCATAGTGTCATATGTTGTGGCTTACATATTGCTAGCAATGTGTTTCAGAGATGCAACTACGTTTACTAGGCTGAATTCAATTTCCATTGACCTCGATAGTATGTAAGAGCATTGTGGCATGGAAGCCAATATTAAGTAGTCATGCAAGTCCATGGCGTAAAATTGCAAGCAAATGTAGTGGGACTTCAATAACTTAATTCATAGGAAAGTGGTTTTACCTATAGAGTTCTCATGCAACCTTGGGAACCTGGAATTGTTAGAGAATTTGAAATTGTTCCTAAAAGTCAAGACAACCGGGAGCAGTCGGGGAAAACCTTCCTAATCTGTTCTGACTAGTAAAATTTCACACGAACATGAGGCTATTTCTTCCCCCCCAAAACCTGAAGTTTGGTTGAAAGCATCAGGGAATCGTGTCCAAAAAGGGAGAAGAAAAACCTAGACAAGTTGTTTTTTTTTCCCACAGTGAGTATAGACCCTGACTTTAGAGTCATTTAGGGCATTTCAAGGGGAATGGGAATTACTTTAACTTACTCCACAAACTAAACTTTTTTCTCCTTGTAAAACTGTGAGTCCTAGTGCAGTGATTTCCAACCTGAGAGGCACGAACTGGTGTTTGGTTGGGGGGGGAGTTGCTGCAATTAATTTGAATTTTATATCAAATGTTTCCAGCACTTTTACGTTTCAACATGGCTACACACATTGCAATATTCTACTAATGGTTGTTAATTTTATATCTATAATATATATGATTAATATAATTTATTTAATGTGTTTTCTTTGTTCATTAAAATGCTATTATGCAAATGTGTTGGAAGCAGAGAGGGGGGGGGGTCGCAGATCACTTGACTGCTATATAGTGGGTCGTGGCTTGAAGAAGATTGAGAACCACTGTCCTAGTGCAACACGATTGTAGCTGTCTCTGTGCCGTAGAACACAAATGACTTAAACCTTTCAATAGCCTCATCACACCTCACATCAGGAGCATCATTTTGCATGTTTTCCCCATTCATAGCAGTAACCCTTTGACACCATTAAATTTGTGCATATCTGGAGTTGTGATGGGCATTTATAAATAGGTTAATATGTTATGTTTAATATTTCTTATTTGACAATGCAAAATATGGTTATTGAATTTGGGTTAGCATTTTTGCTGTTGATCAACTCAATGAATTAATTCTAATATATACTCACACGATTCCATAAACTTCGGGAGAACTCGGGTTTCTACACGGAGCCATTATAGTTAATCTCATTATTGTAAAATCCAATTCCTAATAGTTTAATTAATTATTGATAATTAGTTATTAAATAGTGTAATTCCATAACCTTGAGATAACCTTTCATCCTGAGAATCCATATGAAATTAATCTATTGGTGTATAATATATATCAGATAATAAAATATGATGTGCATTTCCTTAAAATAAAGTAATTGATGCATAGTTTATTATCATTTATAACTAACGTGTTACCTTTGCGCCATATTTAGTTCAAAGTGGAGAACCTGACGACGTGGCTGAAACATCCACTCCCGGGGAGCTGAAGTCAATATTATCTCATCACCGGAAACGAAAGCCCAAGAAATCTGTCAGATGGGTAGAGGACGAAAGCTTAAAAGAAATGTTCTATTTTGAATTAGATGAAACAGAACGAGGTATGTTACATAAAAAAAAGTATATATATTTATTCTTTCTGTTGCCATATCCCATGGGATCAATTTATTTTTTATTTTTGTTTATATAGTCATGGTTTGCAAATTCTATTGTGTTGTCAACTCACGTCAGACGGGTCCATGGAATCTTCATTTGGAATTGTCTGATCGTGTATTTACTGTATCTTGTTAATTACGCTTAAGAGTGTTGGGATTGCTAATTTTCTATTGTATTGCAAGATGTAGCAATGAAAGGGCCTTTTCTCTTATTCTATGCTTTTAAGTTTACAGCCTTCTAACCCATTTTTGCTGAGTTTACTCTCAACAAACTGGACTGTGTGTGTGCGCGCGCCATTGCATTGCAGTTTAGGGGTCATATGAAGCCAGTGGTTTAGTTTTAGATGACCCATAGCACTGCCTTGGGGTGTAAAATATGCAGGCATTGTTTTTCTCCTAACCCCCTCTCCCCCTACACACACACACAACCCCCAGTTATATCACAGCTGTTGGACATGTTGGGCTAGACTTTGCTCCTTATTAAGTGTGGCTGTATTAATATATTGTAATATTGGAGGCAATACATTATTACTAATAGAACTCCGTTTTGCTCGGCAAATAAATAAAATAGCTATTCAGTTTAAGAATGTGTTGCTTACATTAAAATGTTGTTATTTAAGCTAGAGTTTTTGAAATTGTTGTTTTCTTGCAGTCAACGTTTTACGCAACCAAGCTTTTGGAGATTTGAAATCCATGGAAGCGAGACAAGAGAGAGAAACGATTGAAGCTGTCAGAAGACAAAGTGGTGATAAAATGACAGAAAAAATTACTGTAAGTAATTTTTACAATACAGGCAATTTTCTGTAGAAATTTACATTTAAATGTGAGCGTAGTTACAGTAGAATTCCGGTTATCAAATTTTTGATCATTCGGATTGTCCAATTAAATGGCTTTGCATACTTCATCTTGAAGGGCCTTGGGGTGCAGTGGTAACGCTTTCACTTAGTCTAATATGACATTAATTTGGTTTTTGACTACTAATGGCACCCTTGGGAAAAAGAAGAAAAAAGAAGAAACACTAATCTAAATCATTTCTGATCGAACCTATGTACATGGTTCCCACGATGCTTGAAAAGTCCTTGAATTTTTTTGCCAAGTAGGGGCCCTTGAATTTTTCTCAAAAATCTTTTCTCAAATTTTGGCAAAAGAAAAAAGGGGGGGGGGTATTTCTCCTTATTTCCCGAACAAAGCCAATAATGCTTCAAACCCACCCCCTTCCTACCCCACCCACTAAACATATGCTTATACAAGGGATGCAAAAAGGGTAGCTTTTGCTGGCAGTGTGCCAAGTTGAAAAGGAGCAACATAATTAAACACTCTAATTTCCGTATTATGCTTATAATGTCTTGCATTTTTAATTTTTATGTACATTGCGATTGACAATGTGAGGTCCTTGAATTTCATCAGGACAAAAGAGTGGGAACCATGTATGTAGGTAAATTAAAATTTTGTGATAATGAAAATCGCATAAATTCAGATGTTCAGTATAAATTGTAGGTGATTATTGGGTGTATTTTTTTTTTAATAATAATAATAATAATGGGTAAGCATTTAAAGGAAAAAACCGTTGCGTTATTTTTACCAAAAAAAAAAAGTTCCAAATTCGCTACCTTGTTATGAAAATGAAGATTGGTTAATAGGTAGTTCTAAATGAAAAGAGTTGGATAATGGTAATTCTACTATATAGTATTTATATATGAAAGAGCATTTATTATTATATATGGTAATTGTGCAATGTATTGTAGTGGCATATATATATATATATATATAATCTTATATCTATATGTATGTTTATAGTATTTCTTTAGTAGGGCAATAATTATGTTTGTTTTTTGGTCTTTTTCCAGTGGTGGGCTGTACCCATTCTAATAGATGTTCCACCACCATTAGTTGAACCAGGTTTTTTAAGCCAAGAAAGGGAAACCCAACTCATTCGTCATCAGTCCGTTTTGCAGGCTATTTATTTCTCCAGAGAGTCGTAAGTGCTATTTTAATCTTTCCTTTGCACAATTTTATTAAGTTAATTTTTTAGTTGTTAAGGTAATTTGTGAATATTAGTTGATTTATACATGTTTTGTATTTTAAGGGCACCCGATTCAGCCCAGGAGCCTGATCCTGAGATGGTGACTCCTCAAGAGCCTAAAATCATTCCGTTGGATGAAGTGAGTTATCATTTTATAAATTATTAAATTAATATATAAAAGTACATGGTAGTTGTAATTAGTTATTATATTATTTGATTGCAATAGCAGTTTGCTATTGCAATCAAATTTTTAAACAGTTGTTCAACTTTCAATTCTTAATCCTTTCTCAAAGGTTAAACGTTTAGTTCAAATTTTATTATTTGGGGACCATTCACTAAGAATATCCCTGTGTTGTAGGAGAAAAAGCAGAACCATCAGCTAGAATCATGTTTTTGTTTAATTTATTAGATGTGGTCAATTTCTACTAGTCATGACTGTGTAATCACATAATAATTCAAAAGTTTGCATAGAATTTAAAACAGGAGACGGGAAATGCTCTAAACTTCGGTTTTAGGTCAGAATGTGGTTAATAAAGCTATTGACTACAGTTTCAAATTAGAAAGAAGTGACTCAAAGTTTAAATTATTGGCTTCAGATCTAAAATCGGTTGTTTAGCTACTTGCTTCAGTGTTTCTGATTCAAAAGCAATAGTTTAAGCTCATCGTTTCCAAATTCACATGTAAGCTGTAACGCTTTCAAATGTATCATAATTTAGAAGTCATTTTAAGTTGTTAGCAGTGCCAGCTCTCAACTAGTCTTTGAAACAACTGATCTAATCTTTATATCTAAGGAAATGTAACCTGAAAGTCGTTTCACGAAATGTTATGATTTTGCTATTAGAAACAATGTAATAATATCTGCATCTTATACATATTTACATTTCTTTTTAATAGGAAAATATGGTGGGATCTGTAGTAGATCATTCTTCACAAAAACTGCCAACTCCAAAACTTCCCGAAGTGCTTTCTTCGTTAATAAACATTCCATTATCCAGGTCCTTGCCCGTACTTCCTAACCACATGGAGCAGGTAATGCATTTAATTCTGCGTTCCTTTATGTTTAATTAAATGACGTCTCTTCATCAAGTTCAGAAATTATTTTCTTTTACTTTAACAAAAGGGGGAGGGAGTAAGAAATAACAGAGGTTGTGGATTGTTTATTCAATGTGCGATTAAGAGTTTTTGACACTCCCACTTTTTAAATGATTGTCACCAGAACTTACGTTTTAGGCAGGTAAAAGTAAAATGTACCCCACAAAACGGCGGCTGGAGTCGGATCAGCTGCCTCTGGGTGCATGCCACTTTTCCTTTCTCTGCCAAACACACAGACCTTTGCACAAACCATATAAGAAGGTGCTTAATCATGTCAATTACTTTCAATTCTTTTACTTTTACACTATTTTTTCTGTTAAACTGGAATATATATCCACATAATACAAGTAACAGCCTTAATAATAATGAAATATGACTACACCACGAACAGGACTTTACAGTTTTTGGGTTTCTGGTCTATTCCTCTGACCTTTAAATTACCGAGATGAGCCACGCATGGTCTTTTTTACTTCAGTCACTCTTACTTCTCTCAACTAAAATTAAAAAAAAAAAATCAGTGACTCTAAATCTTCCTTTTTACAACTAAGCTTATGCTACAATCACTTGTTTACGTTATGGGGTGTTGATGGGGGTTTTAACCTCCCCATTGCAATGAAATTTTGTATATTTAATGTAAGAATGTATGAATTAATTGTAGCTGTGTAATTTTGTGCCCATTGTACCTATAACCGCCCCCCTCCCCTTATGAATGTCCTGTCTATGTGTATGGCTACAATCCAAATGAAGTTAGAGGCCTGTTAACCTCCCATAGATTGAGTTGTCATATTTCAAGTGACTAATTGAATAAGACACCGGCTGGAAAAATGCATTCGTTTTCTTATTACTGGCTTGTTAATTAATTTTTAGGTATGTTTTAATATTCGTTGGATTTTATTGACAATGATTTTTTTTTTTTATTCACAGGATTCTCACATGATGTCAAACCCTATGATGCAACAAGCTACGCCTGTATCGCCTGCCTCTCCTTATGATCCAGGTACGTTGACAGCATTAATAATTTCAGTCGTTAATTTAATGACTCATTTTTAAGTATTTAGAAGGAAGAACTCCAAATGAAATAAATGTTTGAACACTCTGAAAAGCAGAAGGAAGAAAAATACTGGCATTTACTGTACCAAAATCCTGCTGTACTATCTTCTCATTACTGTGTTTAATAACTAGCATGAATTGATATGGTGGTGCAGTGAACACAACCTTTACACTCATCGAGCCGGGATAAAATCATAGTGAGTGTAATTGTAAAGTCCAAGGGTCATATTAAATTGTGTGTCTTTTAGTCTTATAACATATAAAAAAAATAATACAAATGATTAAAGACATGCGTAAAATGCATTTGCTATTAGTAACTGTAATGTAGATCAGGGGTATCCAACCTTTTTCTACCCAAGTGCTAATTTTGCTTATCCCTGTTGGCTCACGGACCGCACTACTGTGCCAATAACATTGAGACTGAACAAGACAGATCCGGGCAGGGGAGCAGCCCGAGCATACCTCAATTGAGGGGAGGGGACATAAAATTTTCCAGCTACCCAGCAATAGAAAAGGATATAGTCCACCTGAGGGTGCAAAATAAGTGACTTGGGCAGAAGAATGGCAGGGCCAGAGACCCATTGGGATAGAGCCAATCACAGACTTCGTGCAAACTGTCCTTATGGTGGGATCAGATAAGACCACGTACTTAATCGACATAGCAGTACCCAACACCAATAACATACAGACAACCTACACAACGAAAATCACCAAGTACCAAGATCTCAGACATGAAGTACGAGATATATGGGGTATGGAAAAGATCCTCATCATCCCGTTAGTCATCTCAGCAACAGGGATAGTACCAAAAACGCTTGCGACGAATTTGGAGATACTCAACATTGACCCAAACACCTACATTGAAATACAAAAAGCCACAATCCTAAACACGTGTCACATTGTCAGGAAGTTTCTAGACATGGCACATTAAGAAGTGATGTAAAAAGAGGCTTGGGAACATGGCGCTCTGCCCGTCCCAAAGCCTGTTTCCGCCAAGAATGGGCGAGGAAAACTTTTTTCTTTATATATATATATATATATATATATACAGTGGAAACTATCTAAGGCAGAAACTTGCTCAAAACTGAAGTTTTTTGCAATCCCTTCAAAAGTCAATGGTAGTTAACGTTAGCTAAAACGGAAAGCACTATATGAAGAGCTCTTTTCCTAAAGGGCCCAAGTCATGTTTTGCAGTTTTTGAGAAAAACGCACTATTTTATTCTCAGACTAAATAATGTTTTGAATTTAAATCTTATTTTGGGGAAATATTATACATCCCTCACTCCAACTTTCATGCAAGTGACATAAATCCTGGAGGTTTGAGTACGGTGGTAAAGCTGATAAAATTTTGACTTACCACCTTTTGCCATAAAACAGATGACTTAGGGCTTTTTGCCATAAAACGTAAAATTCAAGTATATTTGAGACAGATTGATTTGTGCATTAATATAAATGTATTAAATTTTATTGCTTAGCTTAACAACATCTATAAATAAATTGAATGCTAAATACTATCTTGCATAAATAGAAATACAAATAGTATTACAAACTATGTAGGATTCTTAGCATAAGTTTTATATAACTATAAACAATGGACACTATGCCGAATCTGAACTCATATGAATGTGCATTAGTTTAGCTATCAAGGACCTTCATTTACAAAGGCAATTTCGTCATCACCATCTGTTTCCTCTCTCTGTAGCATCGTCAATACACAATTGCTCGTAGAAGGGAAAACACTCGTGAACATTATTTATTTCGATTGTTTTTAACAGTTTAAGGACATTAGTTTTCTTCGCTTGTTTGATGGTGTTGTGAAGCTTCTTTACATGCAAGTTCTGGGCCATTGATTTTTTCAATGCTTAAGGATTGTACGCCGAGAATACTGAGCACTATATGTTGGTTTTCTTAACACCTACGCTGTATTTCTTAATTTCTATCACTTTTGCTTCGATAAGAAAGGTGTTTACTTTAAGTACTTATTGTTATATTTTTCCAATCCATGCTGTCTCGATCTTTTGTATATTATAGTACAGTTCCAAACTTCGGAAAAATATTTAAACTGTTCAATTGATATTGGTATTCTTTCTTTGACGAATAACCACACCAAAGATGTATTACCACTGTTGACGTCAGTAATACGCTTCTGTAATTGGTGTTCTTGGTGACTCCTGATTCTGCATCAAGTCAAAGTAAATAGTCATTGTGTTTTCGTTATCTGCAAACTCCCCTAAAATGAATAAAATTTTCTGCTCCGATGTTTGTGCAGTAAATATTCAGTTACTAAAACTTCCTTTTTGTGGTACGTCTTTCCCAATCTTCATTTGAAGCTTCTTTCTCAAGCTGTAGGAACAAATATCTTGTCTTGATGACCCAAAACCAAGATTGAAATCGTTCGTAAATATTTTATGATACCCTGAATATGTACAGTTGATTTTATATTTTTCTTGGCACAGCCTCCATATTTTACGTACGTTTAGAATTGTAGATTGGTACTTGCGATATGGTGTCTTTTACGCCCATTATTATGGTCCATGGTATTAAACTTAAATTGTGATCATAGAAAAGCAATTAAGATAACTTTAAAACGTTAAGGTTGTGAAATCTAAAATAAGTAAAATTGCTTTACTAAAAATTGCGAAAATAACTAAGAGTGATTTCGCTAAAAATTGGCCGCGATAATATAGTCCGAAGACCGTGAGATAAAGTTATTATTAAACAATAATCGAAAAACGGAGAAATGAGCTCAGAGAGAAAAATTAAAACACAAACGATTGTTTATTAACATTTTAAAATATGGAATATAGGAAAAACAGTAGCACAAGACTAATTATACTAATAGGCAGAGGAAACATATTGGGTCGTGTCGTCTATTAACGACCTTTTCCCTAATAATAATAATAATAATAATAATAATTATGAAGTACGGGAGATATTATCCCGAAAAATTAAGTAGTATCAAATCATCGGAAACTAACCCTTGGTTCTATTGATTTCGTGGAGTTAAGAAGACCTAAGGCATGAAAAACAGATTACTCACCAGGACAGACTTCATGATAACTCTCTGCTCCATCAGTGTTGTCATTCGTCTCATAGTCCGGCAAAAACTCACATACTCACAAAAGTTCTATTTAAGCTAACTATCTCCAGCTGAGACCTAACCATCATCCCTTTTTTTCTCGCTCGAGAAAAACTTAAACTTCACTGGTCAATATCATCGCCCCTCTGTTTCACTGCAGAAAAACTTAATAATCTCCCATTTCCTCACTGGCGAATTACTCAATAATCTCCTCCCTCTTTTCCGGAATTATCTCTCTTCGTTTTCTATATTAGCGCCCTCTTCTTAAGCGCCTACCAATTTTTCAATTCGTGAAGAATTTTAATAAGGTACACTGACCCTCAAATCACAGATGGAGGAATGGAGATGAAACGCCCTTTGCTTTTCCCCTCTGCAGGTGCGTTATCTGGGGCTCAGCGACGTCTAATTGGTGACGGGTTTAGCAAACTAAAACCGCATCGCACACAATAAGAAAATATTACTTCTCGTATCCTTTCTTCAGATCAGCAAGTTACTGCTAACTTTTGCTATGCCCAGACAACCAGTTTTAGATCCACTATTGTGATAGGAAACATTTTGTTATAAAGGAAAGTCCTTTCTTGAATATCTTGAATAACATTTTACGTAAGGAGAAAAATTGATGTATAGAAGATGTGTATCCATACGCATTACTGCCTGCAGGACAACATTCGGAAAGGTGGTTGTTAGCCTCTTAAACTACCTTTTTTAGGTAAAAGGGGGTTACACCTGGTTTTAACTTTCTCCAAATTGTATCGCTATTTGTGAGTTCTATCTATGCCTTTTACATAGTTCGCA
>QLNU02003225.1:22497253-22508608 GCA_006491805.2 Dysdera silvatica | reverse complement strand
CCCCCCCTTTTCAATGAAATTTTGTATATTATAACCCCTTTTCCCCAGGCGGTGACTACACAATTATTAAAATCATGTAATTGCTTTGTCATAAACATTGAAAAGTGTTAAAAGGAACAAATGAGCTTATTTATAAACTTTTTTTTGCAGGTGAGCCAATGTCACATGTTATGCCAAACATGAGACCAATGAATCAGCAGATGAATCAACAAATGAATCATCACCAACAGCAGCAGCAACAACAACAACAGCAACCACCACCTCCAATGCCTCCACAACCCATGTTCAATTCTGGTCCACGATTCATGGGGGATCCAGAAGCTCAAGCTCAAATGCCTATGCAAAACAACTGGGGTGGTGTGGACGCTAGCTTGATGGGCCCACCTCCAGAGCGTTTCTTCACACCAAATGTTTACCCTATGAATCCCTACCCAGTGATGGAACCCAACATACCCCCAGGCATTCCACATATGGGTGGTGGTGGTATACGGCGAATGGGCGGCGGAGGAAGAATGATACGGCCCATGGGCAAAAACCCACCTTACCATCCACGTCCAGGAGGTGAGATTTTTTATAAAAATTTATTTTAAAAAAATGCTAGTAGAGAACTGAATCAATAATTATCTACTGTGTATTTATAAAATTTATCATAACAGTCAATCTTGCATTTTAAAAGAGTCCCAGTGTACTAAGTTACGGTTGAAAAAATTTTTTAATACTGTTGACAAAGGGTATTTTTTTTTTTCTGGGATATGCCATTCTTCCACTATCTATTTTTGCAAAAACTTTAAAATTGTTATTTGTGTGTTAGCTAAAATCAGGGCGTGGTTGCATTCAGGCACTGGTGTATGAAGTAGGAGGGGTTGTTGGGGTCATAGCCTCTTCCCCCCTCCCCATTATAATGCAATTTTGTTTGTATACATAAGTACATGAATTGTAACTCTGTAGCCCCCCCAACCCCTATTAGCTTTCTGCATACTCTAGCATATTCAAAGTTATTCTCAAAAAGGTTGGACATCTACTTCATTTTACTACTACCATTCTACAACAATTCATTATGGTATATTGTTTGCCTTGGTAAATTTCCCTTCTTGGTATATACCAGCCCATAAAAATGAATTACGCCCAGTCTTTAGTATGGTAACTGCACAATTTCTATCATTATCACAACTCCATTGCCATGTCATCAACACCAGATGTGCAATACAGCAAACTAAAATTAAAGTATAACTACGTTATGGTTAATTAATGACTCACCCTTGAGTTACATTGAATTAAAAATTAGAAAAACCCCACGAAAACTCACAAAATTCTCGCCCCGGAGGCTTTCTGTGTTGACCATATTTGGCAATTGTGTTATCCTTGAGAAAGGTAATAATATCTTAAGAAAAATATTAAATTAAAAGAAAAATATCTTACATCCTTATATACGGAGAAAGAGAGCGTTATTACCTGTCCTCTTTCATCTAGCGGTCCAAGACACTCCGGGCTAAACTGAGGGACCCTGGTTCGAATCCAGGATGGGGAAAGCGTCTCTTTTTCTCCAAAACAAATAAGCTCTAGTTTGAGCTAATTAATACGTGGGTGGCAAAAATTATTGTATAATAAATTCCCCCACGAAAACTCACAAAAATCTCTCCCCGGAGGCTTTTCGGTGTTGACCATTATTTGGCAATTGTGTTATCCCTGTGAAGGGTAATAATATCTTACATTGAATTAGAACCCTATAATAACATAATTTATATAATAAATGTATGAGCAAAGCATGTTGTTTAATGCATATATTTTGTTATAGGTCCTCGTCGAGGTATGCCTCATGTGCCTTGTCGTCACTTTATAGCTGGAGGCTGCAGGTTTGGAGCGAACTGCAACTTTCTTCATCCTGGTGTAAATGGCCCTGCATTATAACAATGAAAAGATGATGAACTAACTAACCAATTGTGCCTATCATATAAACTATTCATATGTATATACAGCGCATCTCATGCCTTTGCTAGGCCGCGAAAGAGTCATATCATCCACAAAGAAATGGTGTCGAATTTGATGTGCTGGATGTTTTTTCATGGACATATATACTGATCAACTAAGATGATCAGGCAAGTAGATGAATTGTTAACAGAAACAACAGTTATGGAACTTGCGTGCATTGTAAATAATCTATCGAACAAAAAAAACTTTTTTGTATCGCTCATTGCTCCAATTTTATTTGATGATAGTAGCAATCTTAACACAATGCAGTGCATTTGGAAATGGAGGAATCGACAACTGCATTTAGTCACTGAAAACTGCATTTGCAGGAGGCTTGAAACTGTTTCATGAACTTTTGATTAAGCATGTGCGAAAAGGTTTTTTTATTTAAAAGTTCTTGTGTATGATGTTGGCAACACAAACACAGCCATTGTTTACGTTTTCATAAAAATCATGGTCACACGTTACTGGATGATCTCGGACTCATTTGGACATCATTGGAATGGGGAGTTTACGTTTTTACTTGGTGCCAATAATCAGCCGCATTTGTCATTTTGATGGATTAGTATTCAATGTTTTTGGAAGTTTTCGGTCGATATGTATATTTTGCACTCCATTTATGCATTGAGTATTATGTTCACGTTTTTCGAAGGATGTATATATGGCCCATGTATTTATAAGATATATATATATACTCTGTATCATATGTACAGTTTTGCATAGGAAAAAATTTTTTAGTTAAATATATAATATATGAAAGCGTTTCAATATATTGATTTTTGAATTCATTTTATCTCATAATTTATTAAAAAAAATGTGTACATTCTCAGTCACCAAAACTGAACCGCCATCAAAACAACCATTAGTGGGAATTCTCCAAGGAAATCCCCTTCAAACACCTTGCGAAGACAAAGCTCAATAAGTTTCAACGGTGTTTCCAAATTTAATAATTTATTACCATACAAAATGATAGGATTTAAATGCGCTGTCGGTAATATATGGTCAAATATCCATGAGCAACGAGAGTTTTTTGTCATTTTTTTGGCCTTGCAGATAAGATTTAAATTTGCTGGCCTTATTTCAATAATTGGTACGCCTATATATTTAATGTTATTGGGTTTATGTACATATGTCGATGGTTGGAAAAGATCCTAATAACTAATTATTTACTAGAATGACCCGACATCAAAGAAAGTGAAAACTAATAGCAATACCTATATTTGTGGACTAGTGTTTCAAAATATATATATAACTTTCCAAGTGCAGATGAACACCTCTTTGCAGACGTCCTTGGTGACCAAAGCAAGGCTGTCGTGATATACGCTCTTGAGAACCCTGGCCAAAGACTCAAATGTTTAAAACATCCACTTATTTAATTATATGAATGCAAATTAAACAAAGAAAAATGTGGTTGAGAATGTCTCCTTTTGTTTATGGGTTATATAACCTATACCAGCATTGAACAGATACCAACGTTATCTGTCACAAATTATTTTCTTTACTAAATGTGAACTTAGTAACTAATGTTGGAATGGAAAAAACAATTAAAAATTCTCAGTTTGTTCGTTTTTAAAGAGTTGTCCTATGTTTACAATTATGCCATGTTTTGAATTAGGTGTTCTTCATTCATGCCTCATAACTCATAATAATGTGTGGGACTATAAAGCCCTGGCTTATTTCAAATAAACATATAAGGGAGAGTTCAAGTATTACGTAAGCAATATTTTGGCCATTTCAACCCCCCTCCCCTGGTAAGCAAAAATTATATAATAAGTAAGACCAACGGCAATCCCCTTCATCCCCTGCCCCCGCAAGGTGCTTACGTACTTGAATTCTCCCTAAGCAGTTTGCTGCCATGAAATTCAAAACAACTGATTAATCAGTTAAATAAAAATGGAAAGAAAAAATTCTTAGCCTGATAATATATTCTTTGAAAAGTAGAGAGACGAAGAATAAATTTTATTCAAACTGTAGATGAACTGAATCCAAACGAAAAAATAACTAACATTTTTAAAGCTTACTTTATTTTCCCAATTTTATGAATTTGGACAAAGGCACATACATGGTAAGGTAGGGTTGATAGGATAGAGACGTGCTTAGGAAGAATTAAACTTGGAGAGGTGCAGCACACTCAGAAGTAAAGCAAAATGTACCAAATGATTCAGAATAGGTATCATCGTAATTATCTTTTCACCCGTTACATTGTGAAAAAAACTCAATAAAAAAAAAAGTTTAAAAATATGTAAGGATGTTGTACATGGAAGTTAACTTTTCAACTTAGCTAGACTTTAATTAACTTCCTGTGTGCCAATTCAAAGCAAGGTTTCATATGTGCTTCAATTTTTATGCACAAATAATCACCTAAGGTTGTCATTATTTTGCCATAAAAGTCATCAATACAGAGATAAATGTTCATCGGTGATGAAATTTAACTTTTTCATAATTCTACGAATATTCTACTTAGAAATATGAATTTTCTGTATTTGACCAACTAAATACAGGGCAATATTTTTCTAATCTGAAATGTTTTGGTTATGGGCCTGTATAAAAAGTTAAATTCCATATTTTTATACATATACCACCTCTATAAAATAAATAGCGTATGCAACTTATACATCCTTACATAATTTGAAAATTTCTTCTGTACTAATGGTTAAAAAGAAATACTTGCAGTGACGTCTATTCTGAATCACCCTGTATAGGGGTATGTTAAAGAAGGATTAAACCCAAATAAAGCATGTTAAAAAGGGATTGAACCTAGGTAAGGCATGTTAAGGAAAGATTAGATATCGACTGACGATATGTTAAGGTGGGATTAAATCTGTGTAAGCACATGCTAAAAACGTAATGGACTCCGTTAATTAAATGTTTCTGTAGGGAGGAATTTATATAGGCGCATGGCAAGGGACAAATGAAAGCAGATTGGTACACATTAGGGGACGACTGAACTTATAGGCGTAATCATGGTGAGGGGCACTTGCCCTCCCAGTTTTTTTAGAAAAGAGGCAAATTCGTATTTTTTTCCACAATTCTGGGGTTATTATTTTTGCCGCCCCGCCCCCACCCCAAAGTTCACGTTATATTTAACTCTCAAGTTACACTTATGACGGAACTTACAGTGATAGGTTCAAATGAAAACCCATAGTTTAGTGTATGGGATCCGGACTACAAGCATGTGAATTTTTCATGGCGAGAATCAAACTAAAGAAACACACAATAACATCTTAACGTTATGCTAACACAGTAAAATGGAAACTTTAAAGTTTCCTATCGCATATATATATATATATATATTATTAACTCTTCTCAATAGAGATGAACAGAACAACCATTGTTTGGAAAGTGACTTACTCTCTGATGGAAAGTTACTCTTGTAATTATCTGGAAGCCTTATAACTCAAAGTTTACTCTTATAACTCATTGACTCTTCCCATATCTTTAATCGTCATCAGTGATAACATTTATGAAAACAGGAGGAAATTTTAGTAATTAAAATAGGATATATAATTTTATCTCTGATTAATAAAACTAAAAGTAGTACTTGTATCCAATAAATTCCTTGCAATGTTTTATTTCTGGCACATACGCGAATATAGATAAAAAAAAAATTGTCCAATTGTTTAAAACTCCATGAGCAAACCAGAATGTCCTCATGAAACACTGGAGTTATTAAGGAATAGACTCTTACTTGCATCTTAAATTAATGGTGTACAAAATCAGTGAACGATTTTGCCCATTTGTTGCAGATGGTTGATATACAATTTTACAGAATATCTTAAATCACGTTAGATTTTTAGGGAAGTGGCTAATTAAATGGAATCAAATTGGACTGATCTTTAATTAAAAAGTGAAAACGAATTAGTTCTGTGGTACAACTCGCAAGAAAACAGAATTTTTGGAAACCTGATGGGGTGCGGTCCCAGTGTCTGTCGGAGAAATGCTTTAATCACTAAGCTACAAGTAACCTGTCGTACCTCTTCCTGCGAGCATATATAAAGCTTTTTCACTGTGAACCAATTATTCTCGAAAATGGGCAGCCCATTGACTACGATTTAAACATCAGCCGAAACCAGTTTTTTGAATAAACGAAAGTCAGGCGACGTTCCTATTACCTCGTGCGTGTTACTTTTGACCGTCTCTTATTCAAAAAACTAGTCCCGGCTGATGTTTAAATCACAGTCAATAGACTGTTCATTTTCCAAGAATAACCGGTTCATAGTGAAAGTGCTTTATATATGCTCACGGGATTGACGTCACCTATAGCTTAGTGGTCAGAGCACTTCTTCGGCAAAAAGATACTTGGGATCGTACCCCACCAGGTTCCCATAAATTCCCTTTTTTTTGCAAGGAGTTGCATCATAATTTCCATACTCCGTAGTTAAGAATGAAATAAAAAAAAAGTTTCTAAATTAGTCCTTAGACATGTCCCTAGAATGAAGTACACCAACGTTAGTCGGATGACATCATTGGTTATGTCCGTTCATTTGGTAATTTGCAATATATAACAAAAAGGATACCTCAGCCAAAACACATAGGCAGTTCAACATAGTTCCAGAATATAACAACCCAATGATTTAATAAAAATATAACACAAACCAGACCATCAGTTTGCAAACCTTCTGTGTGTGTATAAATATAAAATTAGATATGAAATTTCATTTGTATGTAAGCATGTACAAATACCCTCATCTCTAGCATTTTTTTTTTACCCGATTCACTTTATGGCTGCAAATACAAAGTTGATATTTACTTTAGTTATAACTTAGTTTGTATAAACAGGAAGACGGGAAAGAAAGAATCATTCAAGAGGATTAATAATATACGATACTTTTTTTACTCAATTCCTCAAATAGAAAACATTTTTAATTACATGGATTCTTTCATCGAACATGGATTGTACAAATTGTTATAGACAAAACAACGATTTCAACGAAGACTTTTTGTTATAGACAGTTTATGTTGCAAAAGTATGACGAAGATTTTTATGGTTCTAACAAATTTCTATTGAAAGAAAACGGTTTTTTGGGGCCAAATACGGCACTGGGATATTTTTCAAAAGTTTTAAAATGTTCCTCATGAAATAACCGAAGAAGCAATAATTTTAACTAAACTCTACTAAGTAAGTATAGTTTCCTGTTGACCTGAATAGTGGCGTAACAACTTAGTACTAGCACTTGACTTAATTTAAAAATAAAAATATATATATATGTTCTGCCCATTACATTTTTTTCTAACTCGCTAAGTTATAATCTTAAAGGAGCCATATATATATATTTCGAAATTTTTTTGTGTATTTAGAAATTGTATGCTTTGATAGTTGTATCATGTAATGTTCCTATATAATAAAGGTTTAAGAATACAAATGTTTTTGTTTTGCTTGTTTATGTTGTTCAGTTGGCGTGTTTTTTTTTGTTTTTTTATACACTATTGTGCAAACGTTCTGAGAAAGGAACAATTTATAATATAAGTCTCTGGGGTATTGGGGTTTGCTTTACCAGAGGTTATTCAGTAACTGTTCAAGAATTAATCTGATTTTGAAAGCAGCGATCTTATTTTAGTAATTAGGCCACAAACGTTTAAATAAAATATGAATTGTGTAGTAACTCGTAAAGGGCCATAAACGAAATTAGATTCCATAACGTATTGTTTATTGCGCAAATTTGCTTTTAGCGGGGAATGATAGAACTAATTCTATACCGTATGCAATCATTAGATTTAACTCCAATTAAAACTATTTGCTAGCTATCCCTGAGTTGGTTATATCTGATTCTATCCATGTTTCTTTTGAAAGGAAGACAAATGATATAAATTTAAAATATCATACAAAATAAACACTTGCTAATATTTCTTAATGAATCAAAAGATACAAAAATTGAAAAATTCGCGTTAGAAAATAACGAAAATGATTTTTAATTCATTTTTAAAAAGTGTGTTTTCAAAGGATATATGGAATCGTGTGATGATGGAGACAGATTACGTGATTTGCGCATTATGAAAGGATTTTCGTATATTGGCAAGCAATAGCCAAATGTTTGTCGATGGCTTACTCGGTCTTCCGATTTGGCATTATTCGCTATTATTCATAAAACGTGGACTTCCTAACATCATACATCTGGGATTACAGCGCCGCCCCCGGCGGCCACTTTCCCAATGAAATCCTTGTACAATTCCTCCTCCGACATCATACAAATAAATATTGTTGCTAATTCAAATATGATAATTGTTTTTTTCCATTTAAAATTAAAAATATTGTCTCGTTTTTATCGTTCTTGAGGGAAAAAAAACCAACAAAACGTTCGTATGTCAACGCCTACATCTCGAGTATTATATAAAGATGGCGTTTTCAATTTGAATTTCCCCAGGAAGTAGAATAGCAGTAGGAATGTGTTTTGCTTTTAATGCACGAGAACAATCTAAATGCTAGTGATATATGCATTTTACTTTACATTCTACAGTGGGTAAATCTTTATTTTTAAAGTAAATAAGAGTCTTTAAAAGAAAAATCTTTTAATATAAGGATATAAATTATTAATATATTATATTTTATAAGGTATTAATATATTATATCTTTTATAAGGTATTAATATATTATATTTTATACATTAAATATATTATACTCTTTATAAGGTATGAATATATTATATTTTATAAGGTATTAATATATTATATTTTATAAGGTATTAATATATTATATTTTATATTATTATTTATAAGGAAAAATATATAATTAGAAAGGAAAACAGAGAGGTTCATTATATACCCGTGCTGTTTCATATGTATCTTACATTAAATCAAACCAACCGAAATTGTTTGTGCTTTAGAGTTGTGAATTTATTATATCCGTGTTCGTTATAATCGAGTTCCACTTTGTCCTGTTTTGCTTTTATTTATTTACATATTATACAGCGTAGGTAAGTTTTTATTAATTTTAATCTTAAGGAAATGTGAATTATAACAAACCACACGTAGACAAATTCCATTTTCAATTGTTCAAATTAACTCATACATGATTTTCCATGTTTTCAAAATAAGCGAATAGCATGAATGAGGATAATAAAGACATTTGATGTCATTCCCATTTTAAATACTTCACTAATAAGGAAACCTTATATGGATGTCAACATTTCCACCTATTTAACAGTAACGCCGATGTCAAATTAATCCCTGAGCATTGTATGACCATTTAACGTTCGTGAAACGCATACGTTTACTTCGAATAGTGCAAACCTATTTTTTTTAAAATTTAAATCAAAGTCTAAATTGTATTTGTTACACCCTTAAAACGTGTTATGTGTATATATAAATGTTTTTTTTACTGTTATATATTTAAATTGTCGCATTATTCTTAGTTCATAAAGGCGTGATTAGCATCGAATATAACCACCGATAATTTAATTCACAGTCGGCAAAGTAAAATTTTCAAAATTATTGTGTACGTGTGTGTGTGTGGGGGGGAGAGTGGAAAGCACCTATTATAACATATATACGCATATTACAATATATGTAAAAATGCAATTTACTTTAAATTGTTGGAGAAGAGGGTTCAGGTCGCACATGCCCATATAATTGTACACAGTAGTACTGTTTTCTGTGACAGTACAGTGTGTACAAATATAACTCCACGCAGTACTTATGTACACTGCTGCTGCTCTGTCACTCTCCCCTTTTAATCCACAGTCAAAGACGTATCCACACACACACACACAATGACAACTATTTCTCAATTTGAATTTATCCTATCTCTAATCTATTTAATTTGGCAACGCTCAGTGAGGTGTGTCCAAAATGCCAGGAATGTTTACAGTTGAATGCGATCTTCTGTTGTTTTTGTTTCGCAAATGTCAAAGTGAAAAGTCGTTTCTTTATCTTTCTAACTTTGCCTTTCTTAACTTTACTTAGTCTTAGACTTTCGCTCCAGGGATTTGGCGGGACAATTTTACGAAATTTCTTTCATCAATTCGTCCTGTTATCTTCTATCAGTCACAGTACGTAACATTTATGTATATGCTGCATCTGCGTTGATCGTTTGCGTCATATTTATTGCGTTAATCATTATTTATCTCTTAACTATCATAATGATTATATATTTAACACATTATGATGCCGATTGTGTAATACCCTTTGTTGACAATTTTCATTATTTTTTTTTTTTGTATAATTTTATGCAGTACGTAATGTACGCAATTCTTTTACAGTAATTAGATGCTTATGCATACTATTTGCATGCCTATTAATGGCAATACGTTATGGGAAGAGGGGATGACACGGATGAAAACGTTTCTTTTACGACTCAACGATTATATGAAAAGGTTGAATTCACGTGAACGTGCAAGAATGCAGGTATATTTAATGCAGCGATTCCTCCGTAAGGATCGACATATTTATTTTGAGTTGTGGGGAAAGGTCGAAATATTGTTCTTGGCAAAATATTTTGCTTCCAGACTTCGAAACCGAATGTATCACCTATAGTTAATTTTAGCTCTGGTGGATTAGTTTACGAAAAGTTTGTGCAATGATTCCTCTAGTGAATTTTTTTTTTGGGAAACTATTTAAATTCTTTTGGTTTGTGTAGTTTGATTTCGTTGGATTTTAGGTAAATGTGTATCTTTTAGACCACAAGGCTATTTAATGGCGATTTGAGGTATTTTTTCTGTTGATGCATACTAAAAACTATACATGTTTATTTTAATGTGTTAGTTTTGTGTAAATTTTTAATGATATTTCATATGGGCTCATGTGTCTAAATTTGTTGATTTTGTTTGGCAAGTTCTTATCGTTTTTAACTTAGTATTATGAATTAAAATGTAGTTATTCTTTTACCAAAATAATTCATTTTGTAGAAGTGTAGTTATATTAAGCTATTAATCATTTAATTATTATTAAGTTTATTTGGTAGAAGTGCACCATTAATTACCACTAACTCCCAAACTGCCGCTAAATCAGAAACACTACTTTGAAAATTGAAGATGGCAGCAACTAAGAAGGCAAATTTGACTAGTTTTTGCAGTAAAATTTAAAAATAGAAATAAAGGTTTTTAAACGTCTTGATGTTAGGTCTGTGGATTAAACAATGTGGTGACTGCAGGCATGGGAAGGAAGTGAATTTGATAAATTTTCAAAAACCAAATGGCAAAACTGAAAAACACAGTGGTAAAATGTAGAAATTGAAAAAAAAAAAAAAAAAAATCTTTCGAGCAGTTTGTTTGGTTTTAAACGTGGAAATTCGCATTGTGCATGTGGTCTGTGGCCCCTTCGCTTCGGCCTTTAGCTTTGTGTCATGGCATTAAATTTAAGTAAAGAACTCCGTTGAATCAGTAACCTTGAAAAAAGGGAAAATTGCGGAAAAACATGGAAGTAAAAATGCATTAGAGCTCATTTCGAAGAAAT
>QLNU02003225.1:22441931-22497153 GCA_006491805.2 Dysdera silvatica | reverse complement strand
CCAAGACACTCCGGGCTAAACGGAGGGACCCTGGTTCGAATCCAGGATGGGGAAAGCGTCTCTTTTTCTCCAAAATTAAAAAAGCTCTAGTTTGAGCTGTAACTTAAACGTGGGTGGCAAAAATTATAGTATAATAAATTCCCCCACGAAAACTCACAAAATTCTCGCCCCGGAGGCTTTCTTGTGTTGACCATATTTTGGCAATTGTGTTATCCCTGCGGAGGGTAATAATACCTTAACACCTTTACATACGGAGAAAGAGAGCGTTATTACCTGTCCTCATTCGTCTAGCGGTCCAAGACACTCCGGGCTAAACGGAGGGACCCTGGTTCGAATCCAGGATGGGGAAAGCGTCTCCTTTTCTACAAAACGAATAAAGCTCTAGTTTGAGTTATAATCAATACGTGGGTGGCAAAAAATTATAGTATAATAAATTCCCCCACGAAAACTCACAAAAATCTCGCCCCGGAGGCTTTCTTGTGTTGACCATATTTGGCAATTGTGTTATCCCTGCGGAGGGTAATAATACCTTAACATCTTTACATACGGAGAAAGAGAGCGTTGTTTCCTGTCCTCATTCGTCTAGCGGTCCAAGACACTCCGGGCTAAACGGAGGGACCCTGGTTCGAATCCAGGATGGGGAAAGCGTCTCTTTTTCTCCAACATCAATAAGCTCTAGTTTGAGCTGTAATTAATACGCGGGTGGCAAAAATTATTGTAAAATAAATTCCCCCACAAAAACTCACAAAAATCTCGCCCCGGAGGCTTTTCTGTGTTGACCATATTTGGCAATTGTGTTATCCCTGCGGAGGGTAATAATACCTTACATCTTTACATACGGAGAAAGCGTTGTTTCCTGTCCTCATTCGTCTAGCGGTCCAAGACACTCCGGGCTAAACGGAGGGACCCTGGTTCGAATCCAGGATGGGGAAAGCGTCTCTTTTTCTCCAAAATTACACAAGCTCTAGTTTGAGCTGTAATTAAAACGTGGGTGGCAAAAATTATAGTATAATAAATTTCCCCCACGAAAACTCACAAAATTCTCGCCCCGGAGGCTTTCTTGTGTTGACCATATTTGGCAATTGTGTTATCCCTGCGGAGGGTAATAATACCTTAACACCTTTACATACGGAGAAAGAGAGCGTTATTACCTGTCCTCATTCGTCTAGCGGTCCAAGACACTCCGGGCTAAACGGAGGGACCCTGGTTCGAATCCAGGATGGGGAAAGCGTCTCTTTTTCTCCAAAATCAATAAGCTCTAGTTTGAGCTATAAGCTATACGTGGGTGGCAAAAATTATTGTATAATAAATTCCCCCACGAAAACTCACAAAAATCTCGCCCCGGAGGCTTTTCTGTGTTGACCATATTTGGCAATTGTGTTATCCCTGTGAAGGGTAATAATACCTTACATCTTTACATACGGAGAAAGAGAGCGTTGTTTCCTGTCCTCATTCGTCTAGCGGTCCAAGACACTCCGGGCTAAACGGAGGGACCCTGGTTCGAATCCAGGATGGGGAAAGCGTCTCTTTTTCTCCAAAATTACATAAGCTCTAGTTTGAGCTGTAATTAATACGTGGGTGGCAAAAATTATAGTATAATAAATTTCCCCCACGAAAACTCACAAAATTCTCGCCCCGGAGGCTTTCTTGTGTTGACCATATTTGGCAATTGTGTTATCCCTGCGGAGGGTAATAATACCTTAACATCTTTACATACGGAGAAAGAGAGCGTTGTTTCCTGTCCTCATTCGTCTAGCGGTCCAAGACACTCCGGGCTAAACGGAGGGACCCTGGTTCGAATCCAGGATGGGGAAAGCGTCTCTTTTTCTCCAAAACAAATAAGCTCTAGTTTGAGCTAATTAATACGTGGGTGGCAAAAATTATTGTAAAATAAATGTTTACGAACAATGTGTGGAGCTCCTTGTTTCGTTTGAAACTCAAACATACACAAAGATTTAAAAGTCGAACTTCTTCACACAGCAGCACCCGACCAATGTTTCACCTTCTTTGGAGAGCTGGAGGACAATCCAATAGCATCACTCATCGAACCCTCAAGGTACTGCCTTCAATGCCTAATCTACTCCAAAAGGGACAGGCCACGTTCGGTTTTGCATCTAAGTGGGCTCATGGAACACCTGCAGCAAGGTGAACATTGTGCTTTGCGGATTTTTAATAATTAACTCACCTCGTGCTATCGTCGCTCGTGGTGAGAGCACTTGACTGCTCCCACTTACAGATAGTGGTTTCTTATCACAGAAAACCGGACAATGAACCAACACGTTTCAACTTGTTTTTGGACCGTTTCATTCACGCCAGTGCTGTAGTAGCGCCTAACTTTATCATTAACTTAAAAGTGAATATCAATGCGAAATGTATGGGCGCTGCCTAGGTCATTTGTACAAAAGAATTAAATTCTGTATCTGTATCTTGGCAATGAGATTTTATGGCAAACCTATTTTCAGATTCTCCTCAATATAAAGTCCGGATACTTGAGTGCGTCATCGATTTTGGCCATTGTCTTTCACTTGTCACGTGGTGATCACTTGGATTCACTTTTGGATCGCTTGGGATCAATTCCATGTATTTATTATTGTTGTACAGTAGGAGATGGATTCAGACAATAATAACAAATGAATAAGGTTTGTCACCAACAGTTTAAGAATAAACCCAGGTGATCACTACCTGACATTCTAGAAGCATCATTTTGGGATGTTGGAAGGTAGTCCTCAACCCATTTTCCTGAGTTACAGATTTGAAGATTAATAAATTGTTAATGCAACAAAAGAAAAACAATTTTTTATATTAAAATATTTAGTTCTACAATGCTTCTGGTTTGGTGGGGCTTTCAGTGGCAGGTCCAGAACTCATTGTGAAGGGGGGATTTTTTTGGAGGTGGGGGTTACTCTTATCTCCTATGTTCTGACAGAATTTATTCCACATGTCTTCCCCGGGGCAAAGCGTGTTAACCTCATTTTCATCAAAACAGGCGTTGCACTGTTCTACTCCTTCTCCCCCCCCACCATCCACCAAAAAAAAAATCACTCTGCTATCTACCCAAGTTAATTTTTGTCTTGTGTTATCTCGAATGCTTCAATTAAAGTGAGCCTGAAAAATATTTCTTGAGGGAAAAAAATTAATTTGACAAATTTCACTAGATTTAGCATATAATGAATATAACTGGCATCCCAAAACAAAAACTGAGCTACAATTTTCGTGCTATGGTTAGTAGTACTTCTGATTTTCTACTAGCTTTTGTACTTTTTTGGCATGTTAAATTCTATTGTCAATGTTTCCAGGTAGCTTTTTTTTTTTTTCTTTTCTCAGGGTGGCCAGCGACCGGGAATTATTAGGAAATTTTATGAATCTGGAAAAGTCAGGGAAATTCGTTATCCAAAACATTACAATTTTCACACACTAGCGATTTATTCCAGGATATCCACTCACCTGGAAAAGTCAGGGAAATTTGAAATTCATTGTTATAATAAATAACTTATTAAAATAATTTTCCTGAACTGTGCTTTTCATACCACATTACCTACTGAAAAATTTGAAAAACTTGTACTTTTGACTAAACTTCTTCCAAAAGTTACCATTTTGCACCAAAACTAATATAATTTATATAAAATTATTAAGCCTATATATTTTTCAGAAGAAAATGTTTGCCAAATATATAACTAAAACTTGAAAAACAAAAAGTGTTTTTAGCTAAATTATTTAATTTGTAAGGGATTTTGATCATCATACCAATCTCTGAAATAGGGGATGAAGCATCAGCTTTGCGATTATATAGTTAAACTCTTTTATAATGAAGTCATCTAGGTATCATAGTGGGCCAGGTCCCACTAGATCTCAGACTGTGGGTTTACCCCTAATGAGAGCAACAATGGTTCTGATCTTGCGACGTGCGTTGGTGAAATTGGCAGAGGGAAAAATAAAGGATTGAGCAATCGAAATTTACGTCATATAAATAATGAAATTTGAAAAGGTTAAAAATGACTACTGGGTTTAAAATCTTGGTCGTCAAAACAAAATTTATAGGTGCAAAATATGACTAACGTCCCCTAATTTTGAGCCTTGGTTGCCACCCTCTTATTTGAATCTTGAAACTGGAATAAATGTTAGTGGCGTGATAATAAGTAAATTATCAAGGGACTGCCAATAACTAAAATACCATAAAAATAAAATTCTACAATATATTTCAATATTAAGTTATGGTTTTAACACTTTTAGTGAGTTTTTTTTTTCATTTAAAAAGCTCATTATTTATTTCAGTAATGACTTTTACATTAATAACTGATTTCATTTCATTGTCATAGTAGTATTTGCACAACAGGAAACCTGTCTCGTGTTTGGCAATGGATTGCTAACATAATGCCTCATTTGAAATGGCCTACTCCCATTCATGGTTTTTCATACCTTAATCATTCAAGGTCATCTGTGTATCTGAAATTATTACTAGTTCTCTAGATGCTATTGTATAGTATCTATTGCATACAAATCACTTCTTTTCAATGAGTTGCTTTACATCCGTTAACCTAATTAGTTTGCTTTTGAATTTCTTTAGAATTGCTTGATCTTGGGGGAAAATAAAAAAAAAAAGAAGTTTTTTATTTTATGTCTTTTTTTTTTCCTTCAGTGTTTCATAGATGTTGGAAATTATTATTATTACTTTTTTGGTGAAATTGCTTTAAAAAATTTTTTTTATAGTGGTGGTTTTGAAGTTATTTTTGAATTTTGGTTTAAATTTTCAAAGTGGATTTTTTGCATTATTCATATAAAATTTCAGTGACTATGTATGTATAACAGAGTCATTATTTGGCCTAAACGGGATCAGAGATACATTGGGTAACTAAAACATCAGATCACGGGGATGAAGTAGAAAAGAAAAAGATTAATGAATAATGTTTTAAAATGTCAAGTATTTAACTTTTAACATACTGTACATACAGTTAAGTAACCACAGTAAGAATAATACGAGACCCACAGGTTTGGGTTGACAGACCCACATGTATTGGTGACCAATTCAGGCGTTTATAAAATAGCTAGAACTATCCCTCTTCTGATAAGCTATGCTACTGCGATAGCTAGGCATATTTGTCAGATATCACACTTTCCCAAGGGTTAAGCTTCGGTAACACTTATTCAAGTGGCACTGTCTGTGTAGGGGATTTCCATAAAATATGATGTCTACTATCATAGTAAACAGCAGATATCATAAATCATCCCTAATCTTATCTATTCCGACATTGTTCATTAGGGAATACATAGTATCTTGGGATTTAAGCCTGTATTCAAGCATTTTAAAGATTTCTTTTACTACTTTGGGTAAAAGATCCAAATAGTATTAAGTTTTGGAACAAACACATCGGAGGTTGGAAGGGCTTGACAAATCACGGCAAACTGCACTCATCATACAAAAACTGTACTCGCCTGCCTCAAAATGAGAACTTTGGAACCAAGCAGAAAAAAAAAGATTTTCTACTTGCCATTTGCAAAAATCTAGTCGCCAATGGCAATCAGGCGACAAAATTTGTTGAGCCCTGAAGATTAGGGCCTGATATTTGAAAGGTGGGTAGCTATATTATGGTTTATTACAACCACTGGGGACTGATTGTACCAAATATCAACTTGCATTCCACAAGTCTGTGTTGTGTTTGTAATCTTTTCATTATTGTAATTAAAACTACGTGGGAATTAGTCTCTAGTGAAAATAGATAAATTGCAAGTCTTGTGGAAAGTTTTTGGTTACAGGAGCAATGGCTAGGTGAGGTTATGAATGTTAAATCTAGATTAAAGAGTGTAGCTTTGTTGGTAAAAAATCATTAAAAATTTCAAGAAATGTTCTGATAAGAAAGCAGCTTGTAAGTGTTCACTTGAACTAAAGAAGAAAATTAAGTGTTACCATTGTAGGCAGAATGGCCACCACTCAAAAAGTTATATTACACACAAGATTTGAAATGTATATTTTATATAATATTATTATATAAAAGACATATTTCAAATCTTCAGCTCAAAGCAAAAGATTTGAAAAATGAAATAGCACACGAGTCAGGTCAAGCTTTTGTGGCTGTAAAATCTAAGTATTTAATGATATTTTGTGTCTTTCTTGGTGTTGCATTTTTAATGGCCAGTGGTGTAGTTCATTTTTAACTTTTCGTAGTGTAGAAATTGTTTTATTTATTTATTTTTTTTTGGTGAAATTATGTTTCAGTTGAATGTGTTGTATACTATTTGGTAAGCTGTAATTTTAGTCTTACTAAAATATTTCCAGTTGGCTTATTTATTTTATCAACTTTCAAAAGTTTTAAGCATTAAGGACGACATTTTTTTTTTTAATATAAATAGCTTTAAATTTTTTATAGCTTGCTTTTGAAGATTTATTGATTATATTGAAGACTGATTCATAATTAATTTTTTAAAGGTGGGTAAAATGGTTCACTGAACGAATCACCAAATGATTGCAAAATCATTTACTGAACGACTCACCGAATGATTGCAAAATCATTTACTGAACGACTCACCGAATGATTGCAAAATCATTTATTGGACTCACCGAATGATTGCAAAATCGCCGACCGAACAACTCGCCAAATGATTACAGAATTGTTTACTGAGTATCTTACCGAACGACCAAAAATTTCCATGTATGACTTACCGAATGAATAATTGTAAAGATGTGTGTGTGTTCACTGAACTATTTGCTGAATACCTCTGATTATTTGTTCTATAAGAATGGAATCATTCAGTGTGAAATTTTGCTGAGAATGATTGCAAAATCGTTTACTGAACAACAGTTTGAATGATTGTAGAATCGTTCACTGAACAACTTAAAAATGACTTCAAAAACTGTCCATGTATGACTTACTGAATGATTGCAACATCGTTCATTGAATGACTTACCGAATACTTGTAAAAATATTCACTGAACTATTTACTAAATGCCTCTGATTATCTGTTTTATATGAGTGGAATTATTCAGTATGCAATTTTACGAATCTCTAATTAAATTAATAAAAGAACAACCGTTGTCACCACTTCCACTGCGTCAAGTAATTAAAACTTCTTCAAATATGTTAAATATTCACAAAAAGCACATAAAGTTAATATTTTTAGTTTCAAATGTATTTTTTAGTATCATTTAGTTTTATATTTGGCATTATTTTTATTTTAAAACCTTGTTTGGTAATTCGGCTACACAGTGGTGCTGTAGTGGTAACACATAGGTCTGGGATGTTAACTTTTAGGTAACGGCAAGTACGATGAGTGAGTTCACCTTCCACACGGCTAAAATACTCTGAATGCTTTCTCGGGTCAACATCACGACGTGGAGTCAATTGCAGATTTTAGCAAAATGGTTGTTCATAAACTCTGCCTTTTAGAACCTTTTTATTCTCTCTATTCTTTATACTAATATGGAATCTGCCCCCTCCTCCCACAGCTAATGTGCGGATCTTGGAATAATGAGTTTTCGTAAATTGGTGCGACTGAGGGGGGAAAGCAGTGTATGGTCATTGTGTGGTACCTATATATGTCCCACAAGACGTGAACTTTGGGCGATAATTTCATGGGACAAGTCCTGTCCCATAGTCACCAAGAGGTTAAACCTGATTCGACTCCCAATGGTGTTAATATAGAATGCTTACCAACGAACTGCTTACTAGTGTTGGTTTGCAAGGTTCGGATTCCTCAGAAAACTGCAGATCCTAGCATAGCATGGCCTTTCGCTGTCCTTGTGCCTTAAAACCAAACAAGATGTGAAAAGGTTGCATGAAGCGATTAAGCTGTCAGCGGTCTTTTTGCTGAAATGTTACGTTAACCAAAATTTGGTTAGAAAAATTGTGGAGCAATTTGCCAAAAAGTTCCAACTAAAATTGGAAAGATGATGATAGCGAAATCACCTGACTGTATGGAAAAGTACGGTTAGGGATAGGGTCACTATACCGCCCTCCACATCAGTGATGAAACATACCCTTACTGGAAATATTGAGCTGCCATTGCATGAAGTTAACTGTTTCTAACCCAACTTTCTTAACTTTGAAACAACTTTTATGATTAGGCTACAACTTTTCGAATTTGGCTACAACTTTTAGGTTCAGATTAGCCTTGAAGGTACAAAACTCTCTTTGGCAATTTAACTCTCTGGTCGCTTGGGCGAAAAAGGTTGAGAACCACTAGTTTTGATAAATGGGAAAGTAAACTCTTGGGTTTACTTAAAAGTAAATACTTGGAAGTGTTTTCTGTGCTTGTGTACTGGTGGCAGCACTTAAGGATATTGATGCTGGATTTAAGAACCAGACGCGTTTGTAAAGTACCGTTATGAAAAAAAAAAAAGAAGATATTTTTAACAACTTTATTTTTAGATGAAAGCCTGGACTTTACTTTTCAATACAATTTCCTCTTCTATTACGACTCTCATCATATTGTATCACTAGCTTCTGAATTCCATCCTCATAGAAACCTGATGCCTGATTCTTTAACCATTCCTGTACGGACATTTTGACATCGTCCTCGTAGCACTGACTGGCAAGGTGCTTCTTTAAGTTCAAGAACAAATGATAATCACTAAGTGCTAGGCATGAGGTAATGATGAAATCGTATAGCGTCTGTCTGCTGAAATTTTTTCATAAATTTTCTGCACCGGATCATCGGTAATGACGGACCGTCACCCACTTTGTTCCTCATCATGCACGTTTGTATGGCCATCTTTAAATGTTTTACATTATTTCCTTACCATTCCATTGCTCATAGCGTTTTCTCCATACACTTCACTAATCTGCCGATGAATTTCGGCAGCTTTCACATCTACTGCATTTAAGAAACGAATGACAGCACATAGTTCACAATCGGGGGCATTTTTAATCGCTTGAGCCTAAACACGTATAAACATTAAAGCAAGCGAAATCGTTCATAATAGCATTTGTTGATAGCCAACAAATGAAGGTACGTTTCGATCATTCGCAGAATGGCGACCGCAAAGCTCCATTGGTAATATTTCAAAACAGTACTTACTTTACAAACGCGCCTCATACAATAGGTGGTATATTCCGTTTTTTCAATTGAGAGAAAAAATTTTTTAGCATGGGAGGTATAAATCAGAATGCCACAGTCAGCGGACAAGAGTATTCATTTGGATATAATTTATACATTTAATGTACATCTTCTCTTACATTGCTGTAACTTTTATACTGCTCAATTTATGTATCACGAAATATTCTATATTGGGTTGAATAAAATTATTATTATTGTTATATATCTGAATATTAGCACCGAAAAGTTAAATGTATCCATATATGATTGATATAAGAAATGATTTCAATAGAAATACAGTGTCTTTAGTAAATAAGTTTCTGCTTTTGTTTTCTAATACAAATAGCTATGTGTACACAATCAAATCTTAATTTAAAGTTAGCACATTTAGAATTTTCGTGAATATTAATATGTGTTTTGTTTCATTTCAGGTTGTAGAGTGATATTGGTTATGGATTACTGTAGGATGCCGCTTTTATTTCTCGTGTTTTGTCATCAGAATAGTGTCAGTGTTTATGCTTTTTGCCACCGAAAGATCAGAAGATGATTCTAGCACTCATCAGCCATCTCACCTATGGGTGATGGCCTGGTGTGCAATATTAAACCAATACTTTAAATGAAAATTCAGTGTAGTCTTTCGCAGTTAGTAGTAATATTTAGTTGTTTTGTGGAATTCTACGTTCATGATTTGTCGATGAAATATTCCCATTGTGTCAAGATGCTGAAATCTGCATTAAAGAAGCAGAATTTGGTGAACAGTGGTGATGAACGACGCGTCACCTTTTGTAAAACTGTTCAAATTTACAGCAACTCTTTAAAACCAGATGAAGCGCTCACAAATTTTGAGTCATCACCTGACATCAAGCGCATTCCATCTCAGTCATCACCCATCAAGCGTGTTACATTCGACTCACTCTTTAGTAAATACACTGAACCTGAACTATTTGACTTCACCTCCAATGAAGATGATCCAAGTCACTTTTTGGTACATAAAGTTATCTATGATGATGATAATCTGAATTTAAGTGATAATTCTGAAGATTTAAAGATGGTAGAGGAAGAAGAACAGGATTCCGATTCAGAGAATGAGGAATTTATTGTGCATAAGGTTATTCTACCAAGTGAAGAGGTTTCGGATGAGACTTGCGAAGGAGAATCAGAGAATCCCGTTGATCAAGGTCCAAATGAAGATAAAGAGGTTGTTTGCGAATTGAGTGTTCAAAACATAGAACAACATAATAAACTTACTGATGGTCAGTTTCTTCTTGAACTTGAAACCTCAGAGGCTCCAGTTATTATGGCATCTTTGGAAAATTCTGACATCATACTGTCACCACCTCTTCAAGAATTAGGTGTCACCCGACTAATTTGTGCTCAGCCCGATGACTGGTTCTGGAATCTAAATATTAGTCCACTAAATTCAGTTCAAGAGACAGATAGTGAGTCGAATCTTTCTTCTGAAGATACCATGATCATGATGACTTCTGAAGAATGTGCAAAAAATGAGCAAAGGATTCAGGAAAGTTTGCAAAAATTCGAATCCTTGAAAAAACAGAACGCCATTTCTCAGGAGCTCAAATCTGAATCAGTACCCGAGGAACCTACTTCAATTGAAACGTCAAGTTTGGAAATTCAGTCTTCGGATTCTCTAAAGAATGCTGCAGATACTTCAAATGGTGTGTCTGAACTAACTAAAGTTCAATCCAAACTAAAATGCATAAAACATGATGACTCTGAAGTAGCACCTGTAAATCTTGAACCAGTACTACTGGAAAATACTGATTATAGTAAACGATGTGATACTATTTGTGGTGCAACAACACTGGAAGGGATATCTGGACATGGCAGTTCATCATCATCCCATCGAGGACGTTTGAATTCTTGGGACAAAGAATTGACTGCAGTTGAAATTCCTAAAGACGTTCGGGAATGGAAAATATGTATCCATAAAGAGAGTGCAAGAAAGCTGTCCAATACTGATGACAAGAACCCTTGCATTCTTACCTCATCTGAAGTTGATCTCAATACTGTGATACAATCAAAATTTGATGAAGTACAATCAACTGAAGAAAATTCCACAATAGCTTCAGAACATTGTGTAGATGAGTTGGAACACTTTGTGGATCAGTGCACTGAAAGAGTTGAGCGCATCCGAAAAAGGTACAGCATAAATGAGAATATGCTATGGACACCTCATAGAGGGATAAGACCTAGATTCGGGTCTTCCGCAGAAATTCTGCAGCATGGGCCCAATGGAAACCACTCGTTATCTTATTCAACGAATGGTAACAATAACAGTCATTATTCATGGCCGTATTATCTATCGGCAGACCAACAAGAAGAAATTCATTTGCAGAAACCGAAGTCTGGTGAATTCTTCACCAACTTTTTCGATGATCTTTCACATACGAACTTACCACAATTTGATTCTTCTCATTGTGGACAGACACCCATGGAAAAGTTACGAGACATGGTTAAAGACAATGGCACTATGCATGTGCCTGCTTCCACTGAGCTTTCATCCTCATTACCACCATTTCACGAAAGAGGGACTCCAGAGGGTGCAAGCCCTCCCAGGCTTTCATCAGAATCGCTTTGTGATTCTGAAAAACCTGAATTTTCAGAAAGTATTGTTTATTATTCGTTGGAGGTTTAAATTTACTAGTATTATCTTTCATAGTACAAATCTTCCACTGTTCATTTCAGTATATTTATATTTTTATGGACTAAACTTCCATCCAAAGAAATTTTCATGATCCTTTGCCAAAACATTTTGCTCAATTACACATTCCGCTGCGATTACTACTTAATTTTTAATAATTACAAATATTCTAGAACAATTTCCTGATTTAAAACTTCGTTGTGTACGTTGTCTGCATGTTTCATTATGTAAGAAACAGTTACATTTGGGGATTAGGGATATCTGTATATATATTGTTTCTGGATTTTTAAATTTTGTAAAAAGGAAAGCGGTCTAATAGGATAGTGTATTTTTGCGATGTTAAAAATAAATTGAATTTTTATGTTTTTAAATTGTTATGTTAATCATTTTTATTTTTCTATATATAATGTAGCAAAATCTTTCTATAACGATACACCAGGGACTGAAAAGTGTTATAGGCAATTTACCATTACAGGGAATCATGAACACAATACATTTTATATTTGTCACTACTGCAGAAAGTATTGTTATTGATGAATTGTCAGCATAGGCAGCATCGTCAGTATAGACAGATTTCAATGTACTTCTTACGTACATTTTTGTACACATATACTTGTTATGTGCATTTTTCTATACATAAATTACATAATAAACATACATAATGCACTTTTCCATTTATTTCGCTATATATCTATTTCCACCAATCCTATAAAAACTACAGACTTGAGTACTGAGTTTGTCATCCATTGTGCTTGATTTTGGATAAATGTATCGTGATTCATTCTAAAGTTGTATCTAGTCATTGGTTATGTTTCTAATAGCCAGGGGTAACGCTGGCTGCTCATAAAACTGGGTCTCAAGGACCCACTATATGGTGTTTTTTTTTTGGAAAATGTGGGTTCCCAAAAAACAAAACACTTTTTTCTTACTAAATAACAGGTCCTTGGAATCTTCTATTTTTCGAATATTGAGTCCTTTCTATTCTGCGTATTTTACATACTATTGTGTATCAGCGGCACCTGTGTAATGGCCTATAGTGCAGTCGTAATATAAAATTAGATTTTTGTTGGAGGTAATCAGAAAAACGAAGAGAGTGACATCATATCTGGCATCATCAAAATATTCACACTTATAATCTTTGTGTTTTTGGTACATGGATAGTTAAGACCATGCTGTTCCAGGATGTGCTTACCCAAAGGATCTAACCCACATAGGGAAACTGTAGATCGGTTGAACCATCTTAAAGCACTGTGTTCCTTAAAGAGTCAAGCCTGGATTTTTCTAATGGTGGCCGTGTATTACTACCACAAGGTTAACTTTTTTTTTTGGTCAATCAAAAGCAACTAGATTGTATTTATGTATTTTATGTCAAAGCTGTGTTACGTCTCCCGTTTCCCCTCCCCTAAACAGAACTTAAAAAAGTTGTTTATGTGAGATTTTAATTTTACGAAATTTTCATTTTTGCATTTAGAGCAGGGTTTCTTAAACGAGATCACCTGAGAAATCCTAATTGAAAAAATTCTGATTATGCTATTATATTGCGAGATACATATATTTTTTTAAAAAACAATTTGTGGATTCCTTGAGTCCTGAAAATTGTTGTAATGGTTCTTTGAGTCTTGAAAATTGTTGCAAAGATTTTTTGAGTCCAAAAAGGCTATAGCAAGAGTTCCTTGAGGTTTAAAAATGATTGCAAGGGTTTCTCGTGTTTTGGAAATTATGGCATAGATCCTGAAGTTCTGAAAGTTGTTGCAAGGATGTCTTGAGTCCTGAAAATTATTGCAAGGATTCCTTTTAGCTGAGAAGGTTAAGGGATGGCTTATTTTAAAGAAATAATTCTCACACATAATTATGGTTTCAGAAGACCACTGAAAGCAGCATAAGGTCCTCGGCAGACCGTGTCTCTTTTGTGGGTGTGTTCTGTAAGCGTTTTATAAAACTTCGAGTACATGCATTTAGTTACATTACATACATGTACATATGTTTAGTTACATACATGTTTTACACACAGTTTTATGTAAATGTTTTACATAGTTTTTATACATGTACATGCATTTAGTTTATGCATGGTCATTTACCAGCTTATTAGCTTAATACCTGGAGTTCCGTCTATAATTTCATCATTCAGTGATTTTCCCCCCTTTATTTAGGTACTAGCCCCTTCCCTGAACTTGGTTACAAGGTCAACAACAGAACTGGCAAGTTGTTTTTGTTGCAGTTATCGTCTGTTAGACACCTCACAGTAATATACTATTACCAAGGAATTCTTCTTGTTTTAGTTTTATTTTCAAACTCATCGGTTAAATCAGCATAATTAATTGAGCACTTTCAAAGCCAGTTAGTCCATACTCATTTTAAGAATGGTTAGTTCTTTCTAAAAGTACCACTGCTTCATTTAGTTTAATATTTAATGATTGTGTTTCTTACTAACCATTGCCCTTTCGCAACGATGACATGCATAGCTGGTGATTGCACTTGCAGGCAAATTAAGACGAACAACAGAAGTGTCTTGTATTAACGCCATTTCAAATCAATGATTGCTTGTTGACTTTGGTAGCATAGTTTCGAGAAAGACTGCATCATCGAAAGCGTTTTATGCAATGCATTTGAAATACACAGTGAAGATCTGTGTGAATGTGAAAGTGCAAAACAGAGTGATCAGGAAAAAGTAAAACTTGACTATCCTTGACCCTAAGGGCCCTGTAAAGCCCAAGAAGCCATGGCTCGCTTTTGGTTGCTCAGGTTTGCCTATTTCTAAAGTCGTCCCTACATAGGGTCTATAGTAAATCCATCAATAAAAAAATTCTGTGGTACCACTCGCCCCTCTCACTTAATAATATGTGTTTATTTTGCCTAATGATTAATCCAGCCTTGTCAAGTTGCTACATGTGGATCTCAAAGAATATACGAACAGTACTCGGGCTTGGATTTATTTCTACATTCAGCAATTTGTTACATATTTCTTCACTGCTTTATTGGGGAAATAAATTTCACTTTATTTATGAAGACACAGAAAATCGCAATTACAACATCAATGCCTTGATGGGAGATTGAGAAAAAATCTAAACAATTAGTTTGACCTGTCCCGATCCCCTTACATATTATATAGTCTATCAAAAGAAATAAGTGCATTAAATCAACTCAGTAATATAACAGTTCAAAAACATGCATAAAATAATATTGAAAACCCAATATTCCATACCAGTGGATGTGAGTATCCATGTGTATTTTCCAAAGCTAAAAACTATGTTCGAGAGCAAAAATTGGAAAAACTGTTTTAAGGCATCGTAATTAAGTTTTTATTTTATCATGATGGTGGTCACATCTCCTGAAGGTCAACAGCATCCACTCAGATTACCGGACTGGTTACAGATGACAACAATCCACCTTGTGGAACTAGCCATTGCGCTAAAGAGTGGAAAATAACATCGTTACCACTCTGCTGTGTTGTTCGCTGATCTGCAGTCTCCCTTTAACTCGGCCAATTGTCATGTTCTTCTTCAGAAACTCTCTGCACATAGATTCGAGGGCTATATCATGACTTTCATCATATCTTACTTGACATGCAAAGTACGAGTGGGTGGTACTCTTTCAACTTTTGTCATCTCAGCTAGAGGCATTCCACAAGAAGGGGTCCTCAGCCCCCTCCACTTCAATGTTCTAATGGCATACTTTCTTTTTCATGTCAAATTTTCCATGTGCACAGACGACCTGGCCATCTGTTCAACCATGAGATCAATAGACTTCCTTCAGGAAAGCCTGCAAAATATAGTTGAAGGGCTCTACCTCTTCTGTACCACATGGGATCTTACAATCTTCACAACCAAGTACACAATCCACCCGATCTCCATGAACTGGATCCTTGCCTGGCAACTGAACATCTCCATTGCGGGCAATGGTATCAAAGTCATGGAAGCTTCCGATTTCTTGGCTTTGATCAGCACCTCAACTAGCAAGAGCGTACTTGCCAGCTTTCTCTCTGCTCCAGACACTCCATCAACATCCTAAACTGCTTGGCTGGACGTCATTGGGATGCCTCTCCATGTAGGATATGTAAGTTTTACAGGGCCTCCTTCATCCTTTCAAAAATCCTTTACAGAGGGGTGCGTTGGCTTTCTGAAGCTCCACTTTGGAAGTGACCCTTGAAAAGTTTCAATCCAAACTGTTGCACCTTTACTTCGGTGTCCCAGCCTGCACTCGACTCACAGCTCTGTGAGCAGAAGCCTCTACTGCAACTGTTGCCATGCTGCTTAGGAACCAATTTACCTTGGTCTTGTTTAAAATGGTGCATCTGACTCCAGAACACAACATTCACTGGTGGTTGCACACAAGGTCGGAATGCACTGCAGATGCCAAACACTATCGCAGGTTAGCCTAGCTTTTTGGTGCCTCTCCCCCCATCACACAAGGAGCCATTGTCCCTTGGTTACTTACCTCCCCAGTTGTGCACATTAGTTTGTCATGAGGTGCCAAGGAAGGACTTGGTCAGCCCTCAAGTTCTAAAAGATCTGTGTCGGGACATGCTTAGGAATCTTGCTCTATCAATATTCTGGATCTTTACAGACAGATCCTTCAATGCAGATAACCAGAAAGGGAGCATGTCCTTTGCTGTCCCAAGTTATTGCTATGCATTTCGTTTTAATCTCTCGCTCTGCCACTGCTTCACCAAAGTGGAACTTGTGGCTCTCTGGGAGTCCACAAACTGGATCCTCCACCATGGAAGGGAGGCCACCACTGGGTGGCGACCCGTGGCAAGATTTAAGTGAAGCGATGCGAAGTGAACTCACCAAAACCTAAAGTTACTATAAACTTTTTCTTATGTACTGAATGATGTAAAAACTGCTTTCTCAGTGAGTATAGAGTGTAAATTAATGTGCTTTGATAAATTAGCTTCACGTCATTTCACTTAAATCTTGCCACTGCCACCCCCATCTTCTACCACTTTCCGGCAGCACTTCTCAGCCTCTAGAGCAATCCGGTCACCTGTACCGCTTGTCCAATCATACAAGACATTGTCACCACTGTCTCCAAATGTACTTCAGTGGGTAAGCCGTTCTCTTTCTGCTTGATTTATGTATACTGCAGCTTCCGTGGCAAAGAAGTAGCTCACTCTTGGGCACATCGAGTCATGGAAGACTTAAACGCTGTATGCAGCAACAGGCCCTCGCCACATCAGCTCAGTCTTGCAAGGCACCTTCATCAGCTGAAGGAACTATTCCTACAGGAGAAAGTCGAATGACTCAAGCACGACATGGCAGATCATTACTATGCCATGTTTGAAGTCAACAAGAGGTTCGGATTCCTCGGAAAACAGTAGGTCCCGGCGCAGCATGACCACTGTAGTCTTTGAGCCGTAAAACCAAAAAGAAAGAAAGAAGTCAATAAGACTCCCACCTTCTTTCCATGATGCCATACTAGAGACTTGCACATCAGGCTGCATCAGCTCCACCTTGGCAATGCCTACACGAATACCTTTCTGCAGCGTATCGAGGCGCAGCCTACTACAATGTGTCTTCAGAACAAGGCAGAGTCAATAAACTCTGGAGCACATCATCTTCTCTTGCCCAGCTTACACTAGCCTGCATTCTCATTTCCTCCTGCCAACTTATCTGGCAGATACCTTGGGTTCACTACCTGTTCATCTCCAGCGCCCCCTTGTAACTACCCTTCTGGCTTTTCTAACCAGGCTTGGTTGGTGGCTCTTAGTTTCCTGCCGCTACTTCCTTCTATGGACGCTGCAGCCTTACAGTGACGCATGGTCTTGTCTCTATTCAGCTTCTGACTAGCGAAGATACTCCATGACTGATATTACCTTCTTTCTACAACAACTTAACTTCTATCTATAGCTCCTGCTTGGAGCATCGTGCAACGTACACCCCACCTAATAGCACAACACAGCCTTCGGCGGCCACCTTTCTCGATGAACTTTTTGAAAAATGTGTTACTACTACTACTTACTTTATCATGATCAAGTATTTCTAAATTAAAAATAATATTTTGAATTAAAAACATATATTTCAAATAAATACAGGAATATTTCACTTTTTATTGTAAAGTTCTGTTGATTAATGCTGTAAAATCACTCGCCGGCAATCACTCATCTTAAAGCAGGGCTGCCAGTTGGTCCGTTTTTTACGTAAAGGTCTGTATTAATCCATATTTTCGTTTCAAGTTAGTATTGGGACCCCTTTTTTTAAAAATTTAATGGCCACTTAATCGGAAATTTGTTAATTAAGCGTAAACAATCTGTAATATATATAAATAATACATTATAATTTACAAAGACATTTCTGGATGCAATCACGATGCGATAAAATTCACATTGATGAATGCTGATTGATTAAAGGTAATGAAGTTGCGGAACGTTGCATTTATACTATATGATGGACAGGGGCGGCTTGAGGTTGATTTTGAATCAGGGTGACCTGGCACGGATTGCTTTGTGGCACCCACTCCGAAGAAAACAGGAGATTTTCATAGATGCATAGTGAGCCATATACCATAGGCGACCCCAGAATTATATGCAGGGGGGGGGTGTATCCAAAAAAAATTCCTATTAAATAATGTTGGATTATAATTTCTGGCGGATTCAGTCGTTTTCCTACTTTTTTTTTTTTATAAGCCAAGGGGCTTCAAATGCACCCTCTTGCACTCCCTTCTGGTCGGCCATGCCATATATCCTATAATACAAGTGGCCAAAAGTCTCTGAAAGAATTTCTCTAAATATGTCTCTAAACTTGTCTCTTTTTAGAGAGAGTAACGGGACCCTGGGCGGCCGCCCGGGGTTCCGTTTGATGCCCTTGATGATGGAATTACAACTCCAGACAAGGCAGGCAGGGACAGGATTTACGGGTCTTAAGAAAGTTTAGCATATTCTTTCTCCCTCCCCAGTTAACGGATAAAAGTTAACATAAAACTTAACGAATTATTACGTTTTTTTTTAAAAATATATAATCTTTTTACACACACACATACGGGTACATAATGGTTTAATTTTTTTTTAAAGAGAAACATTCAAGTTCTCATTGGCTGGTCTTCAAACATTACTAACTCGACAAATATGAATTTTTCATTATTTTCGCATTAACATTTTTTGCTTAGAATTTTGCAAGGAATCGCGCCGTGCAGAATTTCAGATCTTGACGGGACACCCTGTATACTTCACTCTAAGCCTAATTCAGGAATGTTGGTTGTGTCAGCCACAAAAATAATCTTAATTTGCAATTTAAAAAAAAACAACAAAAAAAACACCTTCTTCCCAAGCGCGGGGCCCGATCCAAACAAATCGGTTAAATTGGTATATGGCTAGCCCAGCCTGAGGAGGGTTCGTTAAGAACGATTTTATTGTATTATCCAGCGAGCACTGAAAGGGTGTTTTTTCAGTGCTCGTTGGTGTTATGGGCGCCCCGAGGGGTGATTGGCACCCAATAGGCGTACGCAGAAAGTTCGTAATGGGGGGTTACAGAGCTACAACTCACATATTCCTATGTTAAATATACAAAATTTCATTGCAATGGGGGGTTACAACCCCCATCAACTCCACCCACTTAGCTTATGAAAAAAGGGGGAAAAGGACTGAATCCACAAGAAACTATAGTCCAACAACATTATTCAATTGGAAATTTTCGTGGATGCTCCCGTCTACATACAATTCTGGGGGCGCCCATGGCCGATGTTATCATAATAATCTGATGAACTTATCGTATCGTATGATTAGTAGCGCAGATGAAAGTTTTCTGGCAATCAAGTGGTTTAACGTAAGGCTAACGTGATGAGGTTGACTGCGTGTTTAAGATAGACGCGTTTGCAATAGCTGGTTTGAAATAATTACAACTCGTTCAGGATACCCAAAGTGCATCTTTGAAATGTTTTGAATTATAAAACACTAAGTGACTAATCAAGAAATCTTGGACGGCATCAGTGCGGATTTTTGGTGAAACAATTGTATTCTACGAAATCGTTTAATTTTCACACAAAAGATAAAAATAGTAATTATGAAATGCCGATTCTTCAGTGCGGGTGTTTTAGACATCGTTTGTAATGTACTGTTTTGAGATTATAAAGGTCCTTCTTTTAACCTATAAATCTATAATCAGTACAAAAATTTAAGATTTTACATTTTCAATTGTTTCATTAAAATGGTCTGGTTCATGATACAAGATAGGTTTCAATAATTAATTGAAACTCGTTTTCAAACGCACGTCTTATCTTTGTTAATCACCAATATTACTTAGTTTATTTGAAATTATATAAATATGCAAATACTATAGAAAGAAACAGCAACTCACATTAGAGATGGGCGTTGCACGGAGACACGATAGGTAATTTCGTGACCATCGATATAAAGTTGTGTAAAATCAATTCGCCAAAAGAAAATTTCAAAGTATAACAAATGATTTGCGATATGCACCAATTTTTCCAATAATAATTTCATTTTATAATACATCGAGAAGAATAACTGAACAAGAAAGCAGTGAACGACTATAATTTTTTTGTTTACGAATTGCGGAAAACAAGAATTTCGAGTTAAAACCTCTACATCAACTACGCAGTTTCACATTTGTTATTTGTTTTGATTTGTGTTTTTGCGCGAAATTTCCGTGTTTTAGAGAAAGTTCACGTGCTTTTACGGGAGATTTACGTGTTTTGCTCAAGTTCAATTGCCCTATGATGGAAAGTGCTGACTTAATCAAAAACGTCTTGTCCATATTTCCACCGCTAACTTACTCCTCGCATAAAGGTCAAGCGGGCCGAATATGTGTCTTTGGAGGTAGCGAAGAATACACCGGAGCGCCTTATTTTGCTGCTATTTCCGCCCTCAAAGTTGGTTGCGATTTAGCCCATGTTATTTGTTGCAAAGCTGCTTCTTCCGTCATTAAGTCTTACAGTCCCGAACTTATTGTGCACCCCGTCCTGGACATTCCGAATGCTCTAGCGGAAATTTCGACACTTTTGCCAGCGTTTCATTCGATTGTCATTGGTCCTGGTCTAGGTAGAAACCCGCAAGTATTTGACACTATAGATGCTATGATTGTCACAGCAAAAAGCTCAAGTTTACCCTTAGTACTGGACGCAGATGCCTTATTTTACCTGAACGAATGTCCAGGTTTGATGAAGGGATACAGAAACGCTATTTTGACACCCAACGTCGTTGAGTTTAAAAGGCTGTATGCCTCGGTTATTGACACTCGCTTGGATGAAGAGCCAAACCACCAGCATGTCATGGCTTTATGCAAGCAACTGGGAAACGTTACTATTGTGTTGAAAGGTTCTCATGATATCATATGTGATGGGGAATCTGTGGTCGTTTGTAAGGAGCCTGGAAGTCCTCGTAGGTGTGGTGGACAAGGGGATTTACTTTCTGGGTCAATGGGAGTTTTCAATTATTGGGCTCAAAGCTTTTATGCAAAATCAGCCAGAACACTACCATATAATGCCACTGTGGTGGCAGCACTTGCCGCATGCATGCTCACAAGGAAGTGTAACTGGTTAGCCTTCCAGAAGTTCCGAAGAAGTATGACAACGACTGATATGATCGGAGAAATTCGAACTGCATTTTCTATTCTGTTTCCCGTTGATTGATTCATTTTATTTTTACCGAAATAAGTCATATTGGATTTTTATATGTTGTTACTTGTCTATTTCTTGTAGAAATTCATTTCTGAAATTCCACGTTTTTTGATCCAAGCTAGAATCTGAAGTGAAAAGAATCACTGACATGCTCAACCTTGATTTAAACCAACAATCTTTTTTTACATCCCAATGCCTTGACCAATCCTCCTCTGATAAACGTACATGCAAGAATAAGTTCCTTGCATTGGCATACTAAATAGCTTAATTGTCAAAGCATTTGAATGTGAACTTAGCAAGCGTTAGTTCACACCATCATATACCAATTAACTACATACTCTGGCTAGTTCACTAGCCAAAGTATATGGGAAATTATCCCTTTTTTTAGACCTTTTCATGTATCAGAAAAAATGTTCAAACTTGAATTAAAACTCATGGAACATTAGAAATGATTTTTGTAATGAATTCCTTGAAAACTTTTCTTCTCTATTTTGGGTGTTACGGCATTGTTGTTTTTTTGGTTTTGAAGTTTTTTATCAAATTATTTGTGTATAATATACGTTGTTTATATTGTTATAAGTTAGCATTTTTCAAACTCAGGTCCTAAAAATTTTAGGAAACTTACAAATTTTAGTTACTACCAGTTATAAGACACATAAGTAAACCTGATATTCATGGCAAATCTCAGATTACCCAATACAAGTGTACAAATTAAAGCTTTTTAAAATTGTCATATGGTGGTTTTTTTTTGTTTTTTTGTACAAAGTTTTGTAAATTTTCTAACGTTTTTAGCTATTGTTCAATGTAAAATGTGTTAAAATTAAGAACTATTAAATTAAAAAAAATTACAAATTTTTTTACATTTTCGGCCCTCCCTAAGAAAAAACCATGGCTGTGCTATTGATTGGAATTGAAATAAAAAATTATCAAAAATGAAAGTTATAAAATGGCTCACCAGCTAATCGGTATAATGATGACACACCACACTAATCAAATAGAAGCAAAAAATTACACAATCTTCAATGGTTCAGTTAATTTACAAAAATGCTGCTGATAGTAATTTCGATAGCATGAGGCTATCATTGATTTTCTGATGATGATGATAGCCTCGCGTTATTGAAATAGCTATCAGCAACGTTTTTATAAATTACTGCACCAATAAAGATTGTATAATTTTTATTTCTATAAATATTACCGATGTTAAAACGACTGTGTGTTAATTTGAACAAACACAAGACACGAGTACGTACGTAATTACTACCTCGAAAAGAAATCTTTGATCGACGTTTTGATTTCTCTTTGGAGTTATTTAACGTTTTCTTTTCACAGGGTGTCTACTCAGCTGGAAAAGTTAGGGAAGTGTTTTCTAACTGGAAAAGTCAGAGAAATTGGAAATACAAAGGCCCAAGTCAGGAAAATTGGAAATTCATTGTTATAATAAATAGCTAATTAAAATAATTTTCCTGAACCATGCTTTTCATACCACATTGCATACTGAAAATTTTGAAAAATTTACATTTTTGACTGAAGTTCTTCCAAAAATTACCCTTTTGCACCAAAACTAATATAATTTATATAAAATTATTAAGCCCATATATTTTTCAGGAGAAAATGTTTGCCAAATACATAATGGAAACTATAATTTTGTTTTAAACTAAATTATCTAATCTAAAAAGGTATTTTGATCATACTAATCCCCTTTTCCTTATATATAGTCATACATACTTTAAATGAAATGGAAGATGAAGCATCAGCTTTGCGATTATATAGTTAAACTCTTTTATAATGAACTCAAAAAGGGCCGAATGAAAATGTTGCTGTAAATATTTAATTAATGCAAGTTTTTAGTGTAAAGAAATGCACTCTTTAATACAGCTTTTGTATTTGTAAATTCACTGTAATTGAGTTATAAATGGCTTTGGGTAATGCATTAATGGATTTTATGGTCTTGAAACTTATTTTGTTTACACAAATTTTAATGCGTTGTGTGTTGTTTACTGTAATTAGTGACTGAAAATCGATTAAGATTTGGTCTGGTAACCTGGAAAAGTCAGGGAAGTTTGAAACAGAATTTGAGTAGACACCCTGTTTTCAACGTTTCTAAATGCATTGGAAAGATCGTTGACCACTAAGCGCAGTAAATATTTCTTTACATACTGTAACTCAGTATTCGCTTCAATTGAGTGAACTCAGTTGAAGTGGATTTTCTGAAATTCTATTCCCAGCTGCGTGTTAATGATGAAAATTTGCTGTTATATTGAGGAAAGCAAATGTTAAATCGAAGAAAACGTAACACTGGATTCTAACTCAAATCGGGATCAATGAAAACAATCGTTACATCAAGAATATTTTTAAATCAAATATCATTAAAGCGAAGTTAGACTGTATATATATAAAATAGCAATGTAAAAATTTGCAACTTTTTGAGGAACTACCATTTTCTTTATCTGCAAAGTTTGCTTGATTATGGGTTTTTTATTTTAATTTTAGTCCCTTAAATTTTTGTTGGATTTTTTTTTTATTCTTGTTCTTATACTATTTTCTTTTTCTAATTTTCTGTTTCTCATCCCCTTTACGTTCTGATCAACGACAAATTTGGACTAGTTGCATATTAAATGACACTGTGTTTATGATTACACCATCTGTTATGAATTAATGTAAAGCAAATATTATGGAAGCATATATTATTCCATCTTTCAATTTTAATAGAAAAGGATGTTTTGTATGTTGAAGGTATTGTTAAGACAGCTATCCATACAAAGCCGTTAATATTGAGTTATTAACTATATATAGCTAACAGCTCAACATTAATGGCTTTGTATGAATTATACTTACAAAATACCTTAACATCGGTATATTAATGTTAAGTTACCAAATATCCAAAGCAATCTTGGGGTAAACAAACTAATTTAGCCATTTACTCTGAAGCCTAATTCAGTTGTGTTGCTTATGATTATATTATTTACTGAAAAATAATGAAACTTGTAATCATCATTATGATTGAATGTGTTATAAACCAATCTAGGCATTATGAAATCATAATGTCTATGAATACGCATTGCTGTACTGAGATTATATTAATGATTGTATAATTTTTACAATGCAGCATGAGTGCTGTCTTAACGAGTGTCCCTTAAGATTTGCCAATTTACGGGTTCCTTAATCCAAACAGGGAGTACCAAATGGGCAAAGTTTGTCTATCATATATTTGTCTTATTGCAAAAATTTGGAAATGAAAAGTTGGTGTGAGAAAAAGGCCCTAAAAAATGACTGAGCCCCGTGCCCCCCCCCCCACCTTCTAATTACTTTAATATGGCCCTGTACAGCATGATTCTAAATCATTATTAGGGGTTTCTGTAGTTTATAATTTTCAAACCAGAAACAACAAATAAAACTGCTTGCAGAATATGGAAGTATAATTTAAAAAGTTGCATTACCTATAAAATCAGAATACGGAGGCCTTAACAACTTCAGTGTATGTGCCTTTTGTGGTAGGTAAGATTCCCTAGCCACAATCGTGCATGGTTTTTCCCCACAGATGATTTCACATTTGATGAATTCAAGCATTTGTGGTGTAATTATGTTTCTATTGCAGCTACAACAAATTCTGCTCTTCAGTTTGTCAAGAGTGGTCACGGGGCTCTTGTAAACAATGTCTTTCATGTATTCCCACAGGATAGAATCAAGCAATACAATATCAAGTGCTTGCAGAGGCTGCAAAAGTGGTCTGTCACGCTCAACCTAGACAATATTTCACAGACGTGAAGACGGTGAGTATAGTATTTCCAGATATAACGTTTTGAGTTTTTACACTCCCATATTCTATAAGCAGTTTTATTGTTTCTAGCTCATAAATTATAGATTTTGGAAAGCATGATGATAATTTAGAATCACTGTACATAATTTGATCTGTTTATATTAATAATATATTTAAATAAAAATCCATCAAAAGCATAAGAAGTCCCGAGTAGAAAGGATACTAAAGAAGATAATGGAGTTGTTTCTCTAATTTTCCACTTGTGTGTTTCGTATTTTTAATACCTTTCTTTAATATATCCACAGCTATTCTGAAAGACAATACGCTTAACTTTGAAATTGGTATATCGTTTTGGGTAAAAACATTTCATTTTTTTGCAGAAGGTTCAAGAAATAAATTCTTGTTATACATCAAACTACGAGGAGTGATCAGAAAGCAATTTATGTGTACTGAAGGTTGACTTCATGAGCTTGTACCTGGATATTGGTGAAATATCTTACTGAGGACTGTATTACTTAGTCTATGTGGTAATTCTCTTATGTGTTATTGTAAGCACACTGGAAATGGTTGTGTGCTGTTAGGTAACTGGTCTTGGTTAGAAATTAGTGGAATTTTATATATATGCTTTTTGTTGGTGAAGAGGGAGAGAGAGAGAAGGAGTGTCGGCGGCTAAGATGCATTGAAGTTTGTCAAGGTCCTTGTTTTCTGGGTGCATGTGTGATTTTCCTTCATGATAATGCCTGAAAACACATTGCACTGAGAAATTTTGGAACATTTGCTTTCTCTTGGTCTATACTTCAGTGGTTTTTATCTTTTCTCTTTCTTAAAGGAGTGCATGTGCGGTCACTTTTCGCATTTAATGAAGAATGCAGTGAGAATGTCTAGCATGCTACAACAATAGCATTAGTAGGATAGTGACTTTTATGTACCTTTTCTCCTTGTTGAAATTTTCTTGGGGTCAGCAACATAACAGTGGAGCTTCCATTGTTTTCTATCTAGCGCTTTGTTGGGTGTCAAACCAAGGCCAGCCATATCCCCAAGGGCCTTCACCTTTATTGTCAGCCTTGATCTTCTATTTTTTTCTTGCTGGTTTTATTTCTCTAACTCTTTGTAGTAGATGGTTCTTCTCAGAACATGTCTCCACCAACCGAGTATTCTTCCTCTGATTTTTTCTATTTTATTATTTTTGTTTTTGTTTCCTTTCTGATGACACTGTCAATGTATCTCGGATGAAAAAACTAATTGCATTCTGTGGCAAATGTTCCAATCACCAAGACAACCATGGTGAACTATAAGATACCTGTGACATCTTAATGGCAAATTGCCATTTCCCCTAATATAACCTTACGTTTCATTTATGAGTATTGCAAACTTTTTTCCAATCACTCAACTTGTTATAGACTTATTAAAATTTTGTCCCAAATCTCAGATTGGGAACCGCTGCTCAGGGCCGCAAACAGGATTTGCAGGAACCTCAACCAAACCTTACCCACCTTCCCATTCCCAACCATTTTTTAAGAGCGATTAACGAATTACTGAGCTCATAATTTTTGTTAATATTCCGGTTTTACACATACACACATATATATACAGAGCCATGTTAATGTGTTCGGGAACCCCAGGCTCGATAATTTTTTTTAGGTCCTTTTTCATAGTTTTTCAATTTTTGCAACTAAATAAAAAATATAATAATAAATATATAAAACCTTCCCTTTTACCAATTGGCCCTATCTATTAAAACAGCACTGCATGTATAATGCTCCAAGGTTTTGGTTGAATTTTTAAAATTCTCATTATAAAATATTTATTTCTGCACATTATTGTTTAGTTAGGGCAAAAGTGATTATATAATAAATGCAGTTAGTTGATGATAAAATCAATTTAAACAAGGAGAAATGTAATTATATTATGTTTATTATTTTATTTGTTACGTTATTAAAGATACATTATTATTTTGCAGGTGTTTGATATGCTATTTTTAAGCAGGGGTCCCTTGGCATTTACCTTTTTCCCCGTGGCTGGCCCTGCCATTGCTTTATACAGATGTTTACTTTCTCCATGCATAAAACAGTGGCCGATCGTTGCTACTATGTTATGTATAGTAGCTATAGTATATGTAGTACTATGGTATACATATATATGTATACCATATACATAGCATATGTTTAATATTTTTTCAGTATTATAGGGGTCAAGGAAATTGTTTATGTTTATTATTTACGTATTTTGTGCATGCTTGAAATTTTGTTTAATTGAAAATAAATAAACGTAATAATTTGTAAAACATACACTTCAGTTTTTTTTTTGTTTTTTTTTTTAATAGGTGCATGTTGTTACGTTGTTTGCCCATCACCTAGAAAACCTGTATGTGGTTTCAAATGTGTATACCAAACACTCACTAGTTTGTTCTGACCTATAGACAGAGGTTTTATTTTCCTAGGTGACAAAGATATGATTCACTCCAAAAACTAGGTCCCGGTATAGCATGATCTTACCTGTTCTTATATCATGGTGTACAAACAATTTTTTAAGAGGTGGCTTCAAAGTTAAGCTGCACTTAGGTATCCCAGTTCACCATTAGACAGGGTTGGGTTTTGGATGTCCGAAACTAGTTTGTACGGGACACGTGTCTGAAACTGGTTTTTACCATCCAAAACTGTCTGAAACTGGTTTTTACCATCCAAAACTGTCTGAAACTGTTCAAAAGTGTACCAAAGTGACTGAAACCTAAAATTGTCAAAATACGAAAAATATCTTCATGTGATATTTTTTGTATTTTGACAGTAGATTCCCTATTTTCAGTATATTTTTCTAGAATTATATGGATTAAAATAAAATAAAATTAAAACAATGATAGACTAAACACGTCTTTTTTTTTTTTATGTAGAGAATTTTCAGTTTTAAGCATTACCATTAGGTTGCTGTAGCAAGAAGCTAAGTATTTGATATGTGAAATCAATAAATATACATCATAAATATTTCAAAATCATATTAGAAAGTTGTACTTTCAATAAGAAAGAAAAAAGACAGCTCCAAGCTATGAGTGAGAAAATATTCAGTTTATAAATTACTTGTTCCTAAATTTTTGTATGTAAATAATATTGCTTTTACTGCGGTAGAACATCATACCTTCAAAGAATTGGTTTTAGCTCTGTGCTCAGGATATAATCCACGAAGTTGTAAAGCATTAGGAGGGTAACTGTTGGAGATCATGTCTGCAGAAATTACAAATGGAACCAAGACACTTATCAAAGGCAATCAAGTCACCTCAGGGTCGAAAATGGTGAAGTAACATACACAAAGATCGTGTTATTGCAACTTGTATTCGGAGTGAGGGGAAGTTTAATTTTTGGATGCAGTGGATGCAAGTACACATTTATACAAAAAATACCCAATGTCATAGAGATGTTCTGCAGTCTGCTGTTGCAAAAGCAAAGAAAGAATATAATTGTGATGTAATGGTTGTGGTCACTGATAATGACAGTTATGTAGGGAACAAAGGAACTTCTGAACAAGGAAGATAACAGCTTGGTGATGTATGGATGCAGTGTTCATTATTTACACCTACAAGGACATAACATCAGTTTCAGTACTAAACAACATGTGCAGATTCAATAGTTTTTCTTGAATCACCACAATATACCTAGTGCATTATTTAACGCAACTCCTAATTCACTGAATCCTCAGTTGCCAGGTGATACAATGTGGAGGAGACAACTGACTTGCATTGAAACTTGTCTGCACAATAGAGAAGCATATCAAAAAATAGTTGAGGAACATGAAGATGGCATATAAAGACTTAGCCACTCTTATAAATGTAATTTATATAGATAGGCTAAAGATGCAGTGGAACAATTGAAACGAGTTGCTGTTTTAATGGACTGTTTATAAAAAGACCGCTATAATTCATGAAGCCTGTCATACATGCAGGCCTGTAGCTAGGATGAAGGGGCAACCGGGGCAAGGCACAAGGGCATATGGAGCACAGGGTACCCAGGGATTGTTCTATACATATGAATAGCTTAATAGGGCATAAGCATGAGGCAACTGGGGCCATGCCTCTGCTGCCCCTGGCTTGGCTACAGGCCTGCGTACATGGCTCATGTTGTTGAAAGAAGAGTCTTTATGACCTCGGATTCAGGAAATTACAAAATGAATGGATCTTACCATGAAACCTTTTAACTTCCTAGCCTACCTGCTAAATCCGAAATATAAGGTAGAAGGTCTGTCTACCAAGAAAAAAAAAATGCATATTCATGGTTAGTAAACAAATATCCCAACAGCATTCACCTTTTGATTGCATATGAAGCTGAAGTTGTGCCTTTTCCTCCTACTTCACTGCATCTGGAAAAAGCTAAAGTCCGGTCACACATTGGACAGCAGCAGGAAAAATTCTAGAAATAGAAGGGTTTTCGGAAGACTGTACAAAACATTGTTTTCTTACTTTCATGGCCTGCAAGTTCTGCATTGATTAAAAGAATATTTTCCAACTTTGGAGTAATACATTCAAAACTCAGAAATTGTCCAGGCATAAACACAGCAGCTAAACTGGTTATGTGTTATCGGATGTTAAGAGGGCTGATTGCAGTAAATTATTAATATTTCTCTTGTACTACATACTTATTTCTGTAGTGTTTGCAGTTTCATTTTTATCATTTTCATCTATCACTTCCATGTTACTTTTCATTTTTTATAGTACAAATCTAAAATTTGAAAATAAACCCGATATTCAACTTGATGCATATTCTATTTCTTTAAATGTATCAGTCGTTGTCATCAATGGCTGTATATATGAAAAATCGAATAAAAACATGATACATTCTGCATCCATATGTTGGACTTGGTAATATAAAATCAACACAATTGTGTATGTGTACACTTTCAGCTCCAAAGTTTTTGCATATGATTATTTGTATTAGTGTTTATTTTTTCATATTCTAATATAAGGAGGTTTTGGACTGTGGATTTTACTGTAGTGTCCAAAACCTTGCCATTACATAGTAGCTATTAGTAAGATAAATATGGTTCATTTTGTATATGCCAGTTTTTAAAATTGTTTTATCTCATTATTATTATCCAATATGTTAAATTTTGTAATACTTCGCAAAAATAATAATGATTTTTGATGATATCTTTGTGTAGTGCATGAATTTATGTAGTTAATCGATTATTCTATTATCATTACATAAGTATGTACTATATATATGTATATGTATGATTATGTATTAGTTTAGTAGTAGTTTGAGCTGTTGATTTCTAGTTTCGTTTCTTCAAATTTATTGGATGGTTGATAGTTAACCACCTTGCATAGTGGTGATTTTGACTTTTGAAAAGTGATGAGGTGGATTTTTTGACAGTTTGTGAAAAGTAGTGGAATGTTTTTTCACATTTTGCGAAAAGTAATGCAATCATTTTTGGCAATTTGAAAAGTAGTGGAATGGTTTTTGACAATTTGAAAAGTAGTGGAATGGTTTTTGACAATTTGGTAAGTAATGAAAAGGTTTTTGAATTTTGAAAAGTAATGGAAGGATTTTTGAGTTTTGAAAAGCCATGAAAGGATTTTTGAGTTTTGAAAAATAATAAATGGATTTCCATGTTTTGTAAAGCAAAGATGTTTTTCGACTCTTTGAAAAGCAACGAAATGGCGTTTTTGATTTTTCAGAAAGTGTTGGAATATTTTTTGAGATTTCAAAAAGCACTGAATTGGTTTTTGGAAATTTTTAAAATAATTTGTTAATTTTAGAATTCGGGCTTTTTTCTTATAAAAAAAATCATAAAATATAAGTCAAAGAGCACCAATTTGAGCCAAAACACATTGAGTGTTACGTTAAAATTTATTTTCCATTATATGATTCTCTACTGAATCTGCACTTTAAAAGAAAATGTGAAAGTTTTAAAATTTACAAATGTAAGTACGAAAATGGGGTCTCGTCAGCTGTGTGTGTTTTCAGTGGTTCAGTTCACGGAAAACTTGGGTTCCAACTATGAGGTTGCTGAATCGAACACGGCCTGAGAGAATCCTTTTTCCTGACCCGCATTATAAAACTTCCCATTGAGACTTAATGTGTTGAACTATCCATGGTTAATTGCCAATCACTTTCACAGTAATTGTACTAGCCTTGGGAGAGGCAGTAATATCCTGATTTGCAAAATACGGATCAAAGTTCTCTAGTTTGAGCTACAGACATAGGCGTATTTACCATTTTGCCACCCCTAGGCTATTTTTGCTGCCCTCTTCCTATCCATCTCCCCCCTCCCCAATCAGCAGTAGGAATATATAAATTGTTACATTCAATATACGCCAAAATATGTTGCATTGGCAATAAATACGTTGAAAAACAAACTCATAAATTGAAACATAAACATTAAACAATATTAACTTATATTGAAGTATTATCTCTTCTTTGTATATAATAAATCAAATTCAATTTTATTGAAATAAATTTTAATTTTAGCAAAAAATAAAAGCCTATCGAACACTGGTATTTAAATGGAAAGCATGACGTCTAGCTTTCTTCTCGGCAAAACATCTGATTATATCATCAGATACCATCAGATATGGTATTGATTTTGTTATATCAAACTTAATACACAAAATTTTGCCGCCCCAGTCTATAGCCTATTGGGAAATATGGCACTGGCTACTGATACGTTATTATCTTGAAAAGTAATTAAGTTATTTTTTATGATGATATTTTTGTAAATCTGAATTAGTTTTTTTGTTATGTTTTGATCGCTCTGAAAAGTGATGGAATGATTTTTGATATATTTGGTAAGGGGAATCGCAAATACATATCTAATATTTTGAAATTCAATGGACCCATTTGAGAAGGATGGCTTGGTATTTTGACAGACATAGGAATGTCACACCACCTTCATTTTTTTTTATTAAAATTAAACATATGAAAAAGGTTTAAAATACCATCAATTGCAATAACAGTTTTAAAAACTTTTATAAATTGAAAAAGTATGTTTAATGCATATCATAAAATTAGAAATGTGTTTAAAAAAATTACTTTTTCTAATTTAATTATTACTTCTCAATGTTCCTTAAGATAAAATTACAATTTTACAATTTAGAAGTAATTTTTTGACCTTTTAAATTTAATAATAATGTTAATTTTTTTTATTGCTTAAAGTAATATATCCCGCTTTCAATTTTTTTCTTTCTTTTTTGCTTATTTCCTCATTTATCCTCGTTTTGCAGTGACATCTAAAATTTGGGCTTTTTCTGTTAAATAACATGTCACATATCTCTCTGAATTTTCATCTTATTACAAGATATACCCCTATTTCATCATCGTCTAAGATAATAAATGTGATAAAAATATAATAATTTACAAAACTAAGTTATAAAATTTACTTCTTTGCAATTTTTATTCTCCTCCTCTGTTCCCATCCCTTGTTTTGTGTATGGTATCACATTTTATATTTTAGAAACCATTTATTTAAACCTTTGTGTTTAATCGTTGGCATAGAGTAACTTGAAATCCCGACCATTTCCAAGTAATCACCCCCATCTCAACTTGAATAAAAAAAAGCTATCATTCCTATATCACAATGACGATAGTGATGACCATATATGTATGAATTCTGACTTTTTTTATTTGAGATAGGAATGGTGAGCACTTGGAGACGTCCTGTTTTTCGAATTATGCTACATCACCAGTGTTTATACATATATATTTACATTCATACATTCTTTATTACATATATCTTATTACATATATACATTCTGCTTTGGGATATATATATATATATATATATACCCCAAAGCAGAATGTTCTAAAAAGTGCGACACACATCGCAGAACAAGAAGCTTCACTGCAGAACAATTGCAGAATGAATACTTTTTTTTGTCTTAAAATAAATAAATAAGTAAAAAATCAGCCCAACAAATATTTTCTGCATTTCTATTAAAAAAGGAATTTACATTTTATAGAATTTAAAAATGTATATAATACATATATCTCCTGCAGAACATTTTTGATCAGCTGAAGGCTTGTTGCAGAACATTGCAAAACATTCTGCTTTGGGGTTTATATATATAAACTGTAATATCTGACATTAGTCTTAAATAACACTTTCCTATTAAGCTTTGGAATCACATAACAGGTACATTTCAAGAACAGGTAATTCACATAGCAGATACATTTCAACAACAGGTAATTCACATAGCAGATACTCTCTACTAAGGCACTGAACATCATATTCATTTTGGTCTTGTGGATATATATATATTTCATGTTACATGTAATTCAAGTTGTTATTGTTTAGGATTTGTGTAAACGTTAGTAGGAAGAAAATGAGACAAAACAAGATCTATATGCCGAGTTTGGCTACCTTGTGGAGATACTGACTATTAAAATGTAAATTATCACAAATGTAGTTATGTAAGCAAACACATTGTTTTATATTTGTTTCAACAAGGGGAAATAACTTTCCTTTGCCAGAAAATCCTTCCGGACTGTCTGGGAGGATTTTTTGACTATGCAAGGATGTTTCCCCATTGAAACAATTATCAAGCAGTCTGGAAAGATTTCGTGATGAAGATAAGATATTTCTCTGCCAAAAGAATTGTAGAATAACCTGCCAACTTACATAACTGCATTCCTGTTGATTTACTTCGTAATATTTGGTTATGCATCGCTCATTCATTCATTTATTTATGCGTTGAATGTTGTTTGAGTTTATCATACCTGTATTTATTTGAGCAGGCATGTAATTATATATACAGGGTACATTTGCACAAACTGATCAAACAAATAGGATAGAAACTATAGTGGGACCAGATTTGTCGAGCCTTGTATATGTATATACATACAGGGTGTTTCAAAACTAATGCAACAAACTTCAAGGGGTGATAAAACGCACCGAAACAAACACTTTTCATCATTGAATGCACGATTGTAAGTTAAGCAGTTACGCACTAGAGGGTTCTTTTCATTTCTCCAAACACACATAGTCTTACACAATGCAAAGTAGGACTTACATGAAACACGAAAACAAAGCTTTATTTAAGCAACAAAATGTCAACAATTGCTTGACATGATGAAATGAAATTTAAATTGCAGATATTAAATAAATGCACAAATTAAATCGTATGTACAAACAATCACTTCAAGCATTCCCTTATCAGGAACTCACCTGTTGGGGAAGCGCTCTTGGTAAAATCTTTGCACTTCTGTGCCATTACCTTCAGCAAGACTGTAAATAAAATGCATGTCTGCCTTCTTAACATTGATATACTGATTCGTTCTAAGTTGTGGTCTTGCAATCAAAAACCATCGCTTTTATACACACATCTGAAAGAGTCCTACAGCACCTGAAAGTGTCCTCTGGTGTGCAACCACTTCACTTGCGACCATGCATTCTACGATGAAAATCGTTTGTTTCCGTGTGTTCTATCACAACTGAAAGTTTGTTTCATTAGTTTTGAAGCACCTTGTATATGTGTGTTGAAATTGCTGGGCTGTCAAATTTGTTTATCGAGTATTATCCCCTGCTCCTAAGTGAAGCAAGCTGGAAGCTGTTTGTTTCTAAAAAGCAAATTTGATATTCAAATTATAGGTGGCAAAATGAAAGGGGAAGATCTGTTGAACAATATCATGTGTTCATTTTTTGAACAACATCATGGGTTCATTTTTTGAACACATGTGTTCAACAAATGTGTTATGACACCGTCTTATCTGGTTGGCATAGCAAACAATACCTCCAAGATTCTTTCATACATTTTTGGATTGATCTTCATCTTTGGCAGTGCATAGGCAGCACGATAATGGGATATAAGAAAGTAATATGTATGTACAATGAAAGCTGTCTACGATGGTATTTCCCATTGTCCCGACGAATATAGAGTGTCTTACGTTCTACCTTGTCTATAATGGTAAATAGTCTATATTTCTTTCCTGTCCCTAGAGTATCGTTGTAGACAAATTTCACTGTATTGCAGTGAAATTACTAAAAGTTGAGAATAAAGAATATATGAGTCAGAAAAAGGAGTGTAGAATTTAACACATAGAATGAGATAGAAAAAAAAAATATTTCTTTCAATCGCAGTACATAATTTAAAATTTTTTAGTACATTTATTTACTTACATGCTACACACACATTTTCCATTTTGTTTTTGCAATAATTCGTACACAATATAATAGACAATCATTATATATATATGCATACATGTGTGTGGGTCCCGAGTAAATGCAACACAACACATAACTGGCTCCAGACCCAGTAAAAAACAATGCGCATGAATAAAGCAAACGCAAACGACTATGTTCTCTTATCACCCTCCTCACTCTCACCTCTCTTAACTAATTTCCTCTTCGATGTTCTTTTAAATTTCTCAATATTATTAATTCCTTTTATTTGTTCATTTAATTTGTTACACGATTTTGGACTCCTGTAATCAATACTATTTCTTGTTTTCTCTAATCTTGGCACACAAAGATCCCCCTAACCTTGGCCCCCACTCAATCTTTGTACGTTATGTTTATTATCTCATCATGTTTACTGTTTTTTAATCTTTTATAGATTTTAATACACAATAATCATTCAATCTGTCCTCTAGTAAAATACCCTTATCCTCTAATACTGTCTTCCAATCCCTGTATCGATTCTCCGATAACATTTTCTCGTAATTTTTCCATTAATCTTAAGTTTGTTGTTCTCATATTCCTCTATAAACCGTTATAATATGTTATGTGTGAGAATGAACAAAATGTATAATTGTATTAAAATAAATTTTGGCAATGATCCTGCTACCTTTTTCTTTATTCCTAATTCTTTATTAATTTGCTTTGGTAATATGTAGTTTTACATATTATTCTGTCAGCAGTAGTCTTTGCAGTGATGTTTTTGGTGAGTTTTAGTAGCAATATTTGTCATATAAATCACGATTTATATGTTTTCCTAACAGTTGTTCATAGGATCTTTAACGGAAATGGTGCTTGATTCACATTTGGAATCAAGGATTGTAAAACTTTTATCTAAATGTGTATACAAATTTGCATTTCCGATGTTTTTTTCTTCATGAAATGCCATAAAATGTAGAAAAAGCTAAAGACACGTTAAAACTTCAAAATTATGAAGCTGCATACAATCAGTTGAAATTATGTGACTTTTCTCAAAATCAACATTTTTGTCTACATATCTAAACCATTATTCTATCAGAAGGAAAAGTATTATATATATATATACGCCATGGGTAAATCCACCTTCTAAAATAAAAACCCCCCAAAATATCTCCCCCACCGAACTTTTCATCTTGAAATAAATATTTTCTATTTAACAGACTACTTCACGAGTCTGATATATTGACTATAATTTTAAAATTTCAGTGTTCATAAAAGTTCTTGTACTAACGATATCAGAATTTGAAAGGAGGGTAAGAGGTACCAACTTTGGTAAGAAAATAGAGGAGCCAATACCAAAAGGGTCCTCAACAAAATATTTGGGGCTAGGCTGACACGCAATTGATCAACTATAAATTTTATGTTTTTTCTATCCCTGGTTGGTTCATTTAACTGCATGTGCGATTTCTTCCATTCACGGTTCTTCGATATTTTCTTTAAACTGGCATCCCTGTAAGGAGATAACAGGGTTTCTTCTTTACCAAGGTTCGTGGTCATATGATTAGGAGTCCATGTTACGGCACTAGTCCCATATTGGATTTTTTTTTTAATATTTTACTTAAGACTATAAGCGACTGAAGCAGACCTTATATGATTAATAATAATGCCATTATTTTACCAGAACAATATCAGTAATGATTATATATGGTCGATCGTAGGCACAAAGTTATATAGATTTGTGGGACCCTTGTCCCAATGATTTAAAATAATTCGCAATTTTACATATATTGCAATGTATATGTGTTTGGGTCCCCAAGTAATTTTGAAAAATTTATGTTGCTGCAGTTGATGGAATGGGAATGATTGTCAGTAATGTTGCGAATCGAATCGGGATATTCTGATTTCAAGGAATTATTAGTTCCATGTAGTTGGGATACTGTCATTAGAAATGACTGTGTGGAATTCCATCATTTTCATCACTCCTCCAGTACTCAAATAATACATGTGTTTTTTTGTCCTTGATGAGTCTAGGTATGTCAAAGCAAATTATGTCATTTCAAATGGTTGTATAAGATTAAAAAGCAATGCATCATGACGTTTGTGTGTAGGTTATGGCGTTATTATTGATCGTATAAGGTTGAAAAGTAATGAAGCAAGATTTTCGTGCTGGAGGTAATGACGTTATTATTGATTGCGTAAGTTTCATGTAATAGTTTGACCATTAATCAAGTCAACTAATTGAACTTCTGAGCAGAAAACTGTGATGTCATAATCGGCAGCTGAATTTTGTACTTGACACCTGTAGAACTTAGCTTTTATAGTTGGATCTAGCTTTTTTTTATAATGAACATGAGCTGTTAGAATACTTAGTTGAATGTTTTGGTAGTCGTTTCATATCTATCAACATGTACATAGCTATAGTCGTTACCTCAATAGTACATAATTAAGCAATAAATAACGAGATCGTGGTGTGGCACAATATTATTTGGTGGAATTGAAGTTGTGATTGCTGCATATCCGTTTCACTCATAATACAAAAATACTGAAAGGGTAGGAGAAATAAAAATTTTTCACCAATAACATTTTAGTTTGAATATTTGTGAGTTTATACGTATATGTCTGATGTATGTATATCTGGTGCTCCAGTATGTATATCTGGTGTTTCAATATGTATATCTGGTGTTTAGTCATTGGTGTAGTGAACCTCAAGGTCTGGGTTCAAGAGCGTGGGGAGGTGCTAAAATATCACTACTTCACTGATTACACCAATGTGCTGAATATTAAAAGACAATCTGCAAAAATGAATGTAATTCACTTGACTATAAAAAAAACATATTAGTTATAAAATGGTTTATTATTATTATTGCATATTTTCATATTATACTGCATAATTTCATAGACTTAAAGTGGAAAACTTAACCTTTAGTATGAAATCTGCACGAATTATGCAAATGGGAACAGGAAGAACAAGAAATAGAATGTTCCATATAGTGTTCCTTAAACCGTACGGACTAATACATATGTAGTGGTTCTTAAATTTATATAGCATATGGATCATCTCCGGCATCATCATGATTTCTTATGCTGTTCGCAAGACTGCTAATCAGTTCTAATGGAAGTTAATATATTTTTGTACAGTAGATTCTCGTTTTTGCGAACTCGTATGGATCCCAAGCAAATTCTTAAAATCTGAAGTTCATAAATAAGAATTAATATTAGTTCTATTGGGCAGTTTTTGGAACCAATGCAACAGTTAGCAAAAAAGCTTAATTCGTAAATTAGAAGTTCGTAAAAACGTGAGTACACTGTGTCGGCAAAAATTAATTACATTTCCTTCAGTTATTGTCAATTACGTATGGCTTTACAGATTATCTTAATTTTATAAACACATAGATGTTATATCTTAATAAGCATATCTAAATGCTTGGATTCATGCACATTTTAGTAAATATGAAAGTATTTTTTGTAAAAAGTTTGTTTTTTTACTAAGGGAAAGATGATTTTTTTCAGGCATGAAAGCATTTTTTAAAAAAATTAGATTATAATTTAGTGGAAAGATTGTTATATATATATATTAGGATAAGAATGCTAATGTGCTACACTATCAGATCTGTACATATTGCATTGTTAATGTCATACAATCTTACCAATGCAATATACAACTTCTAATCAATAAAATGGGTTTATTTCATAATAATTTATTAATGGAATTTAATAAAGTAATAAATTAATGTAATAAAGTAGTAAATTAATGGAATGGCATAAAGTACTTTTTATAATTTGTGTCTGTTGCTTGTGCATCAGAAATAAGTAAAGCGGTTGAGAAATCGAATTCGTTCAGCGGATAATAATTGTCAACTAAAAAGCCATTAAAAGAAAACCATGTGTGTGTTAGTATTTTCGGTGTCTACAGTGGATCAGCGGAAAATAACTTGGTTGCTTTGGAGTAGACTTATGTGTGCTACGATGGAGCAGTGAAGGGAACTTGGATTGCTTTGTAGTAAATTAGATGCGCTACAGTGAAACAACTGATAAACTTGAATTGCTTTGTAGTATACTAGTATTCTTTTTTCAAGCACAGAAATTGCAACATTTTTATTGCACATTAAAATTTTTAATAGGTGAATTATAGTGTTCTGTTGACAGAATGTAATGTAGTTCAATGCACATGTGGTGGGAGCATGTGTTGATTAGCAACTTTCGGTGTTTATTATGGACCGTGTATTTCTGCTTATTATTATTACTGTTCTTTTTTTCAACGGCTTTTCTATTCATTAGTGAAAAATATTTATGCCCTTCGGGGAAATATCTAGTACTAGGTATAGCAACGTTATTAGTGAAATGTGTTTACTGTTTTATTTGAATATGAAATGCAGCAACCTGCAATTTTTTAAAAGGTATTGCAAGCCAGTATGCCAAGCATTATGTTTCATGAATATACCAGTTAATTTAGTGTCGAATTGCTTCTGTTATTGCTGTTATGAAACATTCTGCTGACATGTTCCTGGAAATGGAAGTACTTAAAAATGAAATTGAATGGTAAAACACTTTTGGAGACATTTTAAGCAATTACGTATGAACTTTCATTCTAGGAAGTACATTTGTATTTTCTTGAAAATGTCGCAAGTATGTTCTGGAAAATCTGCAAGTGTTTTTTTTAGGAGGTACTTAATTATCTTTCTGGAAAGTATGCAAGTATTTTCCTAGAAAGTTTACAATTGTCTTTTTAGGAGGTATTCAAACATCTTCCTAGAAAGTACACATAGGAAATTGGGAGCTATAATTTCTAAGATAATATTCTCTGAAACATATGAAAACTGTCTTTCCTTTTGATAGTTTAGATTTACTGTTACCCCGAGTATAGTGTATGATTACACGGTTCAGGAATTGTGTAATTAACATGCACATTAGCGTATGCAGAAGTTCTTAAGGGGGGGGGGGTTACAAAACTACAATTCCACTTATTCATATATATATATATGGAAAGTTGCATTTTAATGGGGGTTATAATCACTATCAATCTTCCCTGTGTACGCCACTAGATGTGCATGTTGGTAAGTTACATAAACATGCCTATATACCTAAACAACAAAATACCCCTCCACCCCAAAAAAATGTGCATCATGACCTCTGACCCCTGAAATCTCTCTCTCTCTTTTAGAGATTATTTGGGTATTGTGTATGGTTTTACAAATGCTGTTTTATGTATCTAGACTATTGAAAGTACAGTATACTATTTGCTGTTGTTCAGATATGTAAAATAGCAAATGCTGTACAGTATGTGCGATCTCATCTTGTTTGGTACAGAATGACCCTTGCTGTCCTTGCACCATAAATATATAACCAACCAGCCAAATACTGTACAGTACTTGCTTTTGTCCATATATGTAAAATAGCAAATATTGTACAGTACTTACTATTGCCCAAATACGTAAAGTAGTAAGTACTGTACAGTATTTCCTGTTGATCGTATTACGTAAAATAGCAAGTATTGTATAACAGGAATAATTAATTAATTGACTGACTGATCATGGAGCAATTTTTGGTCCATCGCAGTCATATGTACTATGTATGCTCTTTTTATATGACAAGATTTTTGGAATGCAGACCGTCATTGTAAATGGTTGATATTTCTTTTTTATATAAGTTCTTATATGAAATCAAAATACAATATCGTGCTTTTAATATATTACATTTAGTTTTGCATGTGTCACATTTTTGAGATTACTGCATGAATTTTCTGTTGTGTTTATTGGTATTGTGGAGATAAGGCACAAGTCGAGTGTTTTGAAATGCTGTTTTCTCAGCTGTAATATATATATGTGTGATTGCCATTGGTAAGCAGAGTGAGTTTACAAGTTTAGGGAGTAGTAATATTATTTTGGAATGAGGCATGATTTTGTGCTTAAACTGTATTGTCTTGGTTAGGGCATCAGTTGTAAGTTTTATTTTATTCCCAGGACAAACGTTAAGGAAAAGAGAATTTTCAAGATAGAGTCAGCCGTAAAAACTTTAAAAATTCATAAAAAAAGGGAAAAAATCATCGCATTGAAGCATGGTTTGCACGATATGTGTTGTCAGGAGGAGGGGAGGTTTGACAGAAAATTGTAACTCAAAAACTTACCGGTGGGTGGGTGGTACATTAAGACACTGGAAAGACAAAATAAAAATTATTATTGTGTGTTCAATTTGTGAAGTGCATCAGCAAGTGCTCAGCATGACCTCCATCGAAAGGTATGGCATAATTTGGAGGAGTGACAATTCCAGTGATTGTATAGTGCAGCATATTCAGGTGGCTAGAACCTATGTGACACGGACTGGCATCTGTCAATTCCGACAATGTTGAAAGGCCTGATTGCTAAACTCCAGACTTCAAACGTCTCCACAACCAGAAATGAACTTCGTGTCAAATCTGGAAACTGCGATGTCCACTAAACCTTTCAGTGCCTGTCTCCACCGAAGATGTTGATCAGAAATGCCTGTACTGAAGCTGCGATGTAAACTGTTGCTCTATTGCGCATAAATGTTACGGTAGGCATTTCATTCTCACAAAGATGCCACAACTTGTTTATGCAGAAAAGTAAAATAACGCTCATTCACTGCAAGTTTTCCATTCAGTTCTTGGACAAAATTCCTCCAAGAAAAAAGGTCTCGGTATGTGGAAGCCAGTGAAATCATACAAAACTCTTATGAGGAATGAAGTCACTTACGAGGAATGAAGTCACTTACGAGGAATGAAGTCACTTACGAGGAATGAAGTGGCTACTGTATGTACTCACATGGATTAGAAGTCTTCCATATGTGACACTTTTGTGTATTCACATTTCCATGTTGTAAAAAGCTAGTTTCATTTGTTCACATCACATTGAACAACCGTTGTGGTTCCTGTGTGAATTTTAAGTCCACATGGCAAAAGTTTCCCTCTGTTCATATCTGCTGATAAAAGCTCATGGAGTGATTTCAATATATGTCTAGAGATACAGATGTCGATGACAAGATAGAATGAAGAGTGTCTCGTATGGAGGATGCAGAAATTTTCAATTGTCTTGCAGCTTGACAAGTGCTGATAGTCCAGCCAGCTGTTTCAGATGCTAGTTCTTTCATTTAAGGTGCCACGGGACTCCATTGATGATGATCTTTAGCTTCATGGAATCCTCCAAACAACCAGTTTCTTGAAATCGTCTGACGAGCTTAAGTAATTTATCACATGTAATGGGACCTTTTTCTGTTGCTACATTTATCTATGGCCAGAATTTTCATAGAACTTCTGATGCTGTATCTCCATTCGCCAAAAACAACTTCACTAACAGGACTTGCTGTAGCAAAAATCTCTTATGTTGACGACTAATACGTCGAATGAAGAATTCACACCCTGCACATTCAGCTGTTTTAGGACAGTTTCATTTGCATACTGCTGGCGGATATATTCATGTTAATGCTATTTATCGGCGAATTTTTGAATTACATTTTTCTTTAAATAAAAAAAGATTCTCATGATACATAGCATGTGAATCACATTTCAATGCGTAGATCTCCCTTTTTTAAAATTAATTTTTAAAGTTTTTACGGATTTTGGTTGACCTGTATAAGGCCAAGCATCCAGTGAAAGACTGAAACTGTTGTCTGTTTGCCCGAATTTTTGATTTGTGTTCAGCAAACTGTAGGATGAATTAATTTTCAATGTCGATATGTTCCCTACGTGTGTTGTGAATGTACGCGTGTGTCGCAGCATAATCGTAAAATGCCTGATTCTATAATGAGCCTACAACGTGTGCATTGCAATTTGTATAGCAACTGCTAATTTGTTATGGGGAACAAGTACAAATTGCAGATTTCTTTAGTCTTGGTTGTTATTACATCCTCGAACCTACCTCTAAAATAATAGCTCAATTTATCTGCCTTTGGAAAATATTTCATCATAACCATGTGCGTCATCTGTTTTGTGAAAATATTGTTATTGATGCAGCGATGTGAAATAACATAAAATGGAATTAATATCTTACATTTATAATTTTCTGGAGTAAACGAATGACGGTATGTTGGCTTTGAGGTAAACGTATTCGATTCCAATGGTATCGTAGAACACATGCTGTTTTACCCCCTGGTCACCATAATCTGGGTTTTGCTTCCATGGGCGAAAGCGGTTCGGAATCCTCCGAAAACTGTAGGTCTCTCTCAACAAGATCTTCGTTCCTCTTGAGCCTTAAAATACAAACAAAGTAAGCAATTGTTGACAACCAACAGACTTTTTTACTGATGTAAATGCATCGTAGGTTTTCGCGTCGTTGATTTTAACTGAATGATTGGTACGTTATGGCCTTTATTGACTTTAAGAGATTAACCAGTCAATCAATTTAATGTGACAGTGTAAGCTTGAAAGAAACTGGTACTTTATTTTCAGTGAGAGAGAAGAGTTTGGTTCCCAAAAGTGGAATTAAACTTCAATTTTCATGTGATGATAGAACTTCAAATGGATTTTTCTTTTTTAGACAACAACGTTAACTTTAAATTGAATACTGAACTTTAAGTCTGTTTCATGAAAGTTTATGAAATCAGCGAGTTCCATTTGAGCTAAGACTAAGATTGGTAAATCAAATTTGTCGTCTACCTTTTTTTGCTGGTACATTTTGATAGAGTTCCACTTACTTGAGCTGGCAGTAGTAGTAGCCTTCAGGTAACAACTATAGACTACATACAACTTCTGTCCTTCAACTATAATATATTGAAATACCGAGCTACTTTCTTATGGCCAAAACTCACATAATCTTTAGCTGAAGTTAAATCAAGTCTACTATAAAATAGAGACAATCAACATTCTGATCTTTAGAATATTAGGTTCTTAGAATGTTAGAAGGAATCTTAGGTGTACAAATGCCGATTTTAAAATACCTTTTAAATAGTCTTAATTTGTTGAAATTCTAAGTATGCAGGGTGTCCTGTCAAGACCGCATAAACTGTACACAGCAGGAATCTTCGCTCAGAGTATGTAAAATTTACGCAAGAATTATACCTCTACGACCAATACTTTTCAAGAAAAATTCGGAAGAAAAAATGTGACGTCACATCCGGTACATATAAAATAAGCTGTAAACATTAAGGCTCCTAAAAAAGGATAATTCTAGGCATAGGCATAACTTGAGGGGTTAAATATAGCGTAAACTGGGGGTGGGGAGGAACAAAAACCCAAAATTGTATGGGAAAAAGTAAGATTTTTCCTCTTTTCCAAAGAAACGTGGTGCGGCAACTGCCCCTGCCAGATTACGCCTATGATTCTAGGGGCTCTAGAAAACATTAGGAACTACACAACGCTTGAGAATAAAATTACAGCCAGCCATTCAATGTCATACACATTCATGCCCCGATATGCACGATAGTCATTTTGAGCATCTCTCTATGTGGACGTAATGTCATGTGCAAGTGCTGATATTCATGTTTCCGATGTAGCTTATTGTCCATGCACCAGATGTGACATCATATTTTTCTTCCACATTTTTCTCGAAAACCATGGGTCATAAGGATATGGTTTTTTGGGTCATTTTCTATGTACTCTGAGCGAGAATTCTCACTGTGCAGAATTTATGCGGTCTTGACGGGAGATTGTATTTAGACAAACGCATGTTATTTTCACAACTTGCCTTTTCTCTAATTTCTTTGGAATTGCCTTCTTTATTTTTCTCCTCAGCAAAATCTTACTCTATGTTAATTTGAGTGAATACGTTGTGACTTAGATCGCTTTAAGGTGCTAATTGCCACTTCGCATGATGTTGTTTTGGTATGTGAAAGTGAAATCGTATTCATCTTGAATATCGGCTTTCTCGAACGCACTACAGCTAAACCCAGCTATTTATTTTGGGCTACATATTGTACTCATTCATTTTAGATTTCTTTATTAGTATTGGTTATTAATATTGACCCAGAATGTGCTACTCGGGAGCATTGCTTCTAGTTTCTACATCAAGCATGCCAAACTCATTGGCCTCATGTGGCCCGCAACAAATATTTTTGCGGCCAGTCAAATAACGATAAGTGAAAAGCGTTTTAATCAAAATTTCGCAACTTAATTTTTATAATATCCTGTTACACATAATTAATAACGATGTTTAAAATCAAATGATTGTTTAGAAGACGATTTTTCTTTGTTTTTCTCTCTCAATTTTTTCAATAAATTTAGGATCAGTACTTAATATCAAATGCAAGTGAAGGTAATTGGAATTCAGTGCGATTCATATCTGAAGGCAAAATTCTTTGAAGTTAGTGTGCCTGGATTTTATAAATATTTACTTCCTAAGTTTGAAAATACTTGAAAATGTGCATATGAAATTATTTCTATGTTTTGAAATACCTATCAGTGCAAGCAATTATTTGCAATTATGAAAGGAAATAAGTCTGTCAGATCCAGAATTACTGACATTCACCTGGTGTTAGTTTTGAAGGTAATCACTGCGAAACAGATTCCCTCCGAAGTAATCACTGCATACCAGCTTCCCTCTGTCACTGCAGCTTCCCTCTGTCACTGCATACCAGCTTCCCTCTGTCACTGCGCACTAGATCTCCTATTTGCGTTGACTATTAAATTTTATCCAAAATGTGCAACTTGGCAGCATTGATCCTAGTCTGTCCCACTCAACATGCTGTAGGTGAACCAGTGAGAATCCGTTTGTCTTGCCTTCGATCTTCATTGATTATTTATATTGATTTAGAATATGTAAATTAATAGCATTGTTCCTGGTCTCTGTCAGTTAACATGCTGTAAATAAATCAGTTTGAATTTGTGTATCTTGGTTTCTATTTGCATTAACTATTAATTTTGATCCGAAATGTGCAACTTAGCAGCATTGGTCCTATTTTCTGTTAATCAGTGCATTGTAGACACTCCAGTGTGGACTAGTTAATTACTTGTGTCTTCTTGTAATTGTTCTTAATGTTGACCTAGAATATATTGTAATTTGAGAGTATTTTTTGTTGAATGTCGATGCATTTTCTGAGTGGATACTCCGTAATTTCGGTATACTAGTAGTTTCTTGAATTTGGTAAAATTACGTATTATTTTTTGTAACTTTCAAATTTCAGTCACTCTAAGCAAAATAGCAACACCACACACCTAGTGCCTTATTCTCCAACTGTATCTCTTTGAAATATGTAGTTAGGTAAATAAACACTAGCACCGTTCCCGTTTTCATTACCGTTTACCATCTCCAAAATATAATTATGAATTTTCCGTTGATTATTGATTCTATTTTATGTTATAATAATACAAGGATGACATCTTAGCAATTTTTAATGTGTAGATATATGCCATGAATCAACTTTGATTTTCTACTGTGAAATACTAAATTTTTGACCCACACGTGGCAATATTATTTAAGAGAATAGGTTTCACTTTTGTGTCATGGGCATTAGCAAGGGAATAACAAGATGGAATTTTCTCCTGTCGAATATGAAAATGGAACTGGATGTAATTGTTAGACTATGTATACGGTTATGAATTACTACTTATAAGGAGTACTACTGAAATTAGCACCCGGTCAATTATAAATACTAATTATCAAATAGGTATTCATGGTATGCATAATGATGATAAGTTTTAATTGCCCAATATTTAGAAATAGTTTCCACATCTTGAAGAAACTGTTATTCCTTCGGAAGGATTCTTATATTCTGATGAGAACTTGATATGTGTCTGTGGAGAACTCACCCTCCTTCCATTTACCATGGACCTGTAGAAACATTCCAATGATTTCATTTATAGCTTTATTTTTATTGGGCTTAGGTTCAAAGTGAAGTCAGTAAAAGTATTTAGTTCGGAGTAGAGATGGATTGTACCAGTTGTGGTGGCGTATTAAGACCGCTTTGCACAATAATGTTTTGCTGTAGTTCAAGCTTCCGTTCACACCGCACTTTATTCCAACTGATCGTATAAGTAATTGAAATGAAAGTGTGAAAACTGAAGATCAATCTGGTATGCATCCATTTAGGTGTCATGCCTCATAAGAAAGTAGTGTAGTAGATGCAAACTAATGTGAAGCTTCAACGTCTAAACACGGCAGAAAATCTCGGTGCTGGTATGAAATGCGGTGGCTTCGGTAGCTTCCAGCATTGAACATATTACACACTTTAAACACCGCTTTCTTCCCGCGGCCTGACGCCTGAACGAATGCCCACTGGCCTTCAGTCTTCACATTGCACTTCAAATCACCACAGTTCTTAATTTTTACCGTATATAAGCGGAGGCTTGAACTGAGGCAAAGAATAATTTTGTACAGGGGCCTTAAACTGCATGTATTTTGTAGCATCTCGCGTGCTGTGGTTCAGTTGCATGTGTTCTTGCGTTTATGCCTGACGGTTATATAGTGCCAGTTAAAGAAATGTTGACCTTCACTCCAGACAATTAGTCAATTACGATTTGTCTCAGTTTAGGTATACATCTCGGTGAATGTTCAATATTAACTTGAATGATTTTAATTTTGTTTGGTTTAATAAAAGTTAAGCTTAACCAGTTCTAAGTCTTTGCAGCCAACACTACCTCAGTATGTTAAATACACCGAAGCTCACCGCTTTAATGCTTACGTTATATGTAACAGTCACTGTTTATTGCATTATCGGGTACTTGGATGTTATTGTTTTGCATTCAGAGATCTATAGGATTTTTCAGTGATTGATTTTACTACATCTCTAGGTTGGGCTACATTGGGTCTTAATTATCTTATGCAGTTATTTAAGGGGTGGAAATTAAAATATCCAACTTTACGAAAAACTTGCTGATGTCCATGAGAATAGAGATCATACTAATTGCAGCGAAACCTGTTACGTTGACGACCACCTGCCTATTTTGAACCCCTTAACAAAGAATAAAACAAACACTTACATAAAAACAAAGGACAATATATAACTCAACGACCTTCCTATCTTGGATGTCGACCAAAAAAATAATTGGAATTTAGGACAAAGCATAAAAAAATATAACCAAAACTCGTTTGAATAAGTTGACCATTGTTTGGGCATTATATTCTTATCATTTCTAGTCCTCTTTTTGAAAAGAATTTCCTCTTAATACCAAGTGATGTATCTTTTTTAAATACCACTTTACTTCTAAAATGCGCTATATATATATTTTTTGGGAGGTAGGTGAAGTGGTGGGGGATGGCTATATCTTTATGACTTTGTCGTCTGTCTAAATTGAGCAAGAAAGTATGGAATCGCTTGACAGTCAACTTAGCAGGTATTACTATATTAGTATCAGTATATCTCTTTTGAATCCATTCAAACTTGAAAGTATTACTACTGCTAAAATATTTGTACAATCACGAAACGAAATTTGATTTTTTTTTTATATTGCCAAAAAGCTGTGGTTATAGTTGTCATAGAAAGATCTTCACATGCCTTGGCCCTGTAGATGGTGAAGATAATATTTTATGATCGCGTGATGTACCATTTAAACTAGTCAGGTGTCTGCTAATTTTGAATAATGGTGGCAAGAAAACGTATTTTAGATGTTGTTATGCAGAAAGACGGATCGTGGAACACACTTGTGTAAGCTATTTTTATATAAGCAAGTTGTGTGCAGTAGCAACACTGAACTTTGAATATAAGTGACATTTGCCCTACTGGATACTTGTATGTCATGTATATAGCTTCATACATGTATATACTTGTATGTAATATCATGAAGCTCAACAGGTTATGCAACATAGAATCAGAAACAATAAAACATCTTTTATTATTGCATTTTTCTAGTGTACATGGTGGATATGTTATTGCAGTTTCACTTTTGATTATACATTAGTAAAATACATACATTTCCTGCGATATACATTTCAATAGATATTATACATACCAATACATTTCTCTGTGAAGTAACTACTCTATCAGTTCTATGTCAATATATTCTATGTTATTAAAGCAGATTTTTTTTCCTTATCGGCCACACTGTATATTTTTCCAGGACATTACCAATGCTTTTTATATTGTGGTTCGAATATATCAAACTATAAATTATAAAACTATTGTGTAAAGCACTAAATATTAAAAATAATGTACAAAAATATGTAATATAATGCAAATATATAGTGGCTATGAAAATAATCACATGTTGGTCAGTTCTTCGTATTGACTAAATAGCAGCCAAAAGGATGCATGTTGGAGCAAAGTACAGATAAAGCAAAAAAATGTACTTCAGTAAAATCTGTGTCCACGTTCATTAAATGATGGTTCGTGCATTTTGTAATAATATATTATGAACCTGAAAATTATGCCACGTGTGTTCTAGTTACATTTTTAATGATGGCGGTGCCTCATGCACACGGGCGGATCCAGAAAATATTGGTTATATATATAATTGGAATATAATTTGGGGGCGACGTAGGGGCGTCCTCCCTGGATCCGCATTTGTTCATGAGTAACGATGGTACATTTCTCAAAATTGCTTCTTTTGGTTTTGTTGTGTTGTAAATAATTAGTCCTGTGGATATTTAAAAGTTATCGTTTTGTTAAAACCCGGTGGCTTCAATATCAAATGTAATTATTTTACAGAGATGGGAGCAATTTCATTAAAGCTGCACCAGAAAATTTATCGAATCCTAAAAATCTACATGGATTTCGTAATGTGCAGTGTAAGAAGTGGTTTTGTTTGGATTTTTTATGGCCTTTATAACCATAAAGAAATACTTCTTATAAAAGGTGCTTGATGTATAGATTGTGCCGAAACCAGATCTTTTGTAAGTGTTATATGATGGACAATTTTTTAAGGCTGTCACAGCATTTGATATCTGTCTACCAGGAGATTATGAGTTGACGGAGTAGATGAACAATAGTCTGTGTATCACGATAACTCATGATAAATCTTCTGGTAGGTAGACAATAATTATTCAAATCCGAATATTGAGAAACAACAACAAGTATTGTTTTTTAGGTACAAGGATTAAGTTGGTAATGTCCTAATGATTTCTAACTGACGATAATAAAACTTACCTAGACACAATATTTAAGGCTAATATAGTATCACATACATATTATGTACAATTACTTGTACACAATTTTAAAAGTTAAAAGAGAAAGTCTGCTACTCGCAAAATCCCTTATTTTTACAGTCTTAATCTAAAATTAAAACGTCATGTTCATCAAAGCGTTGTTGCTATAACCCTCAAAAGATATGTGCGGTATACATTTCTAAAGCTTTACGTGAGTGTTATGTTCTATTTCTCGTTATATAAGTCATTTTTACTTTTTATGATGTTAAAAAACTAAAACTTTGTACAAAAATTTGGATAATAAAGTACCCGAACGGGAAAGAAAAATATGTGTTAATATGTAAAAAGTTGGTTAAATCTTGTTTGGTTTACCAAGACCTATCACTATGCCTCAATACTATTCCTGTGTTGTGTGGTCTTTTATTAGTAAAGTATGTTCTATTTACTAATTAAAAGCGATATGCTGTCATTGATATAGATATGTAAATTAGCATATGAATAACTCTTCAGTTGTGTTGTAATATTACATTCAAGTTAATTCATAAAATATTTAAATGTATTGTTCTTTTTATAAGTTACGTTAATAAACATTTATAACCAAGTTATTGTTTATGCTTTTCACAAGTCTCATTTAATAATAGAATTTCTGTTATCACTTGCAGAGCCCTCAAGACATTCGGGGGCCCCTTTTTGCACTTTCAAGTTTTTGTAGGAAAAAAATATAATGAACACTTTTCCCCCCCCCAATTTGGGGCACTTGGTTGGGTCGGCAGTCTAAACTTCATTGATGATGCTCCGTGCAGACAGCATGGGTCATTTGTTTCACTGTTTTAGTTTTCGCAAATAGAAAAAGGAAAATAGTTGAGGAGTTGATATGGCTTTTGAAATACAATTATTCTATTTCAAGGAGAGGTGGGGGAATTTTCAAATAATCTGCCTTAGTTTGAAATCAAGTACAGGCACGTCTCGTTTCACTGCACTTCACAGTTATTGCGTTTTTTGCAAATTGGAGGTTCGTAGAGACCCTACATCGAGCAAGTTCAAAGACGTTATTTTTGCAACAACATGCCCTCAATTTGCGTCTCTGCATATTGCTAACTAATAAATAAATTCATGATGCCATTGTATGCTTAATAGATTACAGCATAATATAAACATAATTTCTATATTCGCTGAGAAGTCAAATGTTTGATTCGTCTTATTGCATTGGCTTGTAAGAGAAGCCACACTATCTTCAAAGTATGCCTGTATTTTTAAAAATTATCAAGAGATGGGAAGACAATGGCCACATATCCTCACCTTGTTTGGTGCGTATGTTATTGAATCCACGTAGCATCACATTGGATATTACCATTTTTAACACATCCCTTATCAGCACATTGAATTAAAACCATTTGGAATCGGGAATTGTCTATATCTACGATGCATAATACACTGAGAACGTTAGGTTGTTCAGATAAATGCTAATAGCTCATTTAAATTTTTTATAATTTTTTTCTGAAATTTAGTTAAATGATCAACGGACATTCATACAATATGTAGTCTATGCATTAGTATATTGTTTAAAAATTTTATACATAGGCAATTCGCTAAATTTGTAGACTTCAGTTTAACAACCGGTGAATTGGTCAAGAGCAGGGGATCGTAAACTAAGGGGAGGGGTTGAAATAAAGGACATATTGTAGAATATCCGGAAGACATAAATCTAGGGCAGACGTTTGTATAAGTTAGGACATATTTTTTTGTTTGTTTTGTGGAGAAAGGCTAAAATTAATAATTTGATAATTTTTAATTTTTTGTCATCCGATAAAAATAAAATTATTTTTACAAAGGCTTAAGCGTTTATGTTTTACTCACTATAAATTCCCCTTCTCAAGTCACTACAAAAAACCTAGTAGGCGCCATTCAGATGGAGACATAACTTTACTAACGTCTATTCGCCTACCGTTAAAGACCATGTTTTTTTACATGTGATGTTGATGTAATGATGTTAACATAGTGTTAATAGAATAATTAGTAATAGTAGATAAATTGAAACATTAGTTTATTACAGAGCACTATGTTTAAAAATGTATGAGGAAAAAAAAATGTTTTTGCAAGGCATTTTTAAAAAAATTTCCAGTAAATATCTAGCATACTGCCGAAGGTCTGTGGTTTTTTTTTGGAGGGGGGATGTTTGTTGTTTGGCTTTTTATGGCGCAGGCATCTAACAGGCTATACTGCGCCAAACATGGTAAAATCAAAGACTGTAGTAAAAAGTAATCAAAAAGACCTTGGTAGGGGGGATGAAATGAGCAAAATAATTTCATATAGAACTTAGGGTAGTGTTTTCTAAAGTGTGGTTGCCAGCGTCTATTGAATAGTCCGTGGCGTTTCTAGGAAATTTCAGAAGGGGGAAAAAAAAATTACAGCTCGAGAAAGTGTTCATCCATGTCAAGAATTCGATGCCGACAAAAGAAGTTTAAAAACTAACATCCTTGTGAACAATGGTGTAATTTAACATGTTGGACTGTAAAAATTTAATACCGAATGCTTTAATTGATTTAATAAGGATGCACAGAATAAAATTACAGTGAAACCTGGTAAATCGACCACCTGAATAACGTGACCACTTTTTATAAGAGAGAACTGGTAGGGACTTAGTCATGCCTGTACTAAAGTCTGTCGTGTATAGTGACTACCTCTCTATGGTGACCATTGCAGTCCAGTCCTAAAGGTGGTCACTTCAGGCAGGTTCTACTGTATTTAGCTTGTGAGCGATAGTGTGGACAATAGGGCCTAATATTACTAATTAGAGGTGTAACAGTTTCAGGCAATATATTTTTCACTTTTCTTACGGGTAAGGTCTCTGGACACCTTCAAGTGGCCAGCAATAAATGAATAAAGGGATGATAGGCGTACGCAGAAAGTTCAAGAGGAGGAGGAGGGGTTAAAGAAATATAAACTCATATATTCATATAAATACATGTAAAATTTCATCGATTACAATCACCATCGAACTCCCCTGAGTACACGCCAGAGGATTAGAGTAGTCTGTAAGAGGTACCTAGCGTACATCCCCAAACGGTGTTATCCCCAATGCTCCCCAGGTTAAAAATACGGGAATATGGGACCCTCACTTTTTTTTAACCAATTACATGCCAAAGAAAAGAAATTCAAAAAAATTCGTGCTATTCGGGAGCTTTGGGGATAATGCCGTTTGGACAGTACGTTAGGTACCCGTCTGTAAGTGACTAAAATTTGAGAAACACTATTCTAAAAGCATATAATCTGTCTGAGCATGTCCTTAACATAATTGGTATGTTCCCTCCACTGCTACCTCCATGGTAAAAGCAGAACTTGAAAGATTTTTATAATATTTTACGGCATTTTTTAAAACTTGAATATCTAACTGAAACAACCAGAAATCAAATATAGAGAATAAAATAGGCAATATATATTTTTAAATCATTTTCAATATATGTATTGTAATAATATTTATGAGTTTCTAGTCCTTTGCATTTGATATTTTATATGTTCCCTGTCAATCCGCGATTCTTCATTCTCGAAATCTTCACTAGTGCTGTGGTTGGGCAGTTTTAAAAGGAACAACTGCATCAACCATGTATCGCTATTCCCATTTAGTCATGATATTTATTTGTTTTTTTTGTACGATTTTTCCAAATAATTATTAGCTAAACTGTTCTTTAAATAGCTGTCTCTGTACTGGTAGTATGTGTAGCAGAACTATAGATTCTACTAGCTACATACTTCCTGGATTCTGTACTGGAATTGGAAGGACTGCAGTAGCTTTTATCCCCAATCAGATTCGAACCGCATTCTGTGCAGATCAGTGCACTGTCTTCGACCAGCGGAACCTTTGGGTTATAAACACCTGTTTGCGTGGAGGAATCCAGTGTCTCACAGTCATTTTGTTTACTCTTTTTGTTGATTGATGCAAAATTTTGACGCTCTTTACTCCTTTCTTCTAGTACCTGGAATAAAAATAAAGATTGATCTTGTTATTTTGGAAAAGAAATTTCGTAGTTTGTTGCACACTTAAAAGAATCCATTTTTGTAATGTGTGCATATACACACACAATCATAGGCGTACGCAGAAAGTTCATAAGGGAGTTATAGGCTCAATGGGGGGGGAGGTGACAGAGATACAACTCGCATGTTCCTATGTTAAATATTCAAAATTCCATTGCAATGGGGGGGGGGTTACAACCCCCATCAACAGTCCCTGCATATGCCAATACACACAATGGAACCTGGTAAGTGTACAGTGGTGACCACCTGTCTATGGTGACTATTGTGGTCTAGTCACAAAGGTGGTCAGTTTAGGAAGGTTCAATCATACATACAGGGCTCGATAAATCGCAGTGAACCGTACTTGCTAGATAAGAACGGTTACCTGTTTGCCTTGAAATAGAAACCTTGGAATCTAGAAGGAAAAAAAAAATTTCTATTCGCCATTTGCAAAAAACTGGACGTCCATGGTCACTGGATTTGTCGAGCCCTGTATACAGGGTGTCTCAGCACCAGGGTTACAAACTTCAAGGGGTCATAGTACTCATCAAGGTGAACGATAATATGTCATAGAATCTAGGGTCGCAAACCACCCACAGCGCCAGTTCTAAAACCGTCCAGCATGCACAAATATTTACAACCAGTGCACGAGAGGGGCAGAATGCGATGTCCTAATCATCTATGCACTTGATCAGCTGACCTGAGTAGTATCTGGCGCTCTTCACACACTGTTTGAAATTTTTGTGGATGTTGGACGGTTTTAAAACTGTCCCTGTGGGTAGTTTGTGACCACTTTTTCTATGAAGAGTACCGTTTGCCTTGAGTACTATAACCCTTTGAAGTTTGCAATCCTGGTGCATCTTGTGTATATATATATCCTTATAAATGTGGTATTCCAAGAATAAAGCATCGGCTCCGGTGGCCACTCTTTCCAACTCTTCCCCTTACATACTCACTCAAATGTGGTGTTAGAATTGTGTCATTTGGTGACACTCATCCCGATCACATATATGTAAATAAAAAAAATTGTTTTCGTGTATAAGAATTTATTATCTTAGTTTAAAAAAGATTATTTCTATTATAAAAATCTTAGCTAAATTGGAAGTGTGTGGTGAATGAAAGAATGGTAATGATTATTTGATTATTCAAAAAAAA
>QLNU02003225.1:22431477-22441831 GCA_006491805.2 Dysdera silvatica | reverse complement strand
CCATTCTCCCACGATGTCTTGACTTATGACCCTTCTTCCAAAACCAATGTCAGTTTTGTGGATTTCGTGACCTGGTTTTCACGATTCCTTGAGTTTCACTGACCTTTATTGATATGTTGGCTCAAAAGGAACAAAAAATGTGTGTTTACCACTTGTTATGTATTTGCAATGGAATTGAAAATGACATTAACGTCAGAAACGTTAACGATATTTTTAAAATCGCTGCCTATATCTGAAACAGCGTGATCGGCTGACGTGAAGTGACCTCCCTGTCCCCCCCACCACCACCACCACCATTACCATAAAATTCAAAACATGGCACAATATAATGATTTTTAGGGAATGTTCATGTCATTCAAAGGATTTGTTTCAAAAAAAAAAATAGAGCAACTATAATTAAGCCAAAAAAAATTTTATATTAAACGATGATTTGGCTCGTAAAAAAAATGATTTTACGGCGCCTGGTGAGACCCGAACCCACGAACCCTTGATTGCCGACCCTTCCTCGAGAGTGCACCTAAATCTATTTCAAGCAAATCCGAAGTTAACACGTTAAACGCCACACCGGTTTTATGCGCCGTTCCGTTCACGCCAGTTAGCCGTCAAGCAGTTAGCGCCGGTCCCTGGGGACCGGCTTGTCATTTAACGTGTTAAACAACAATATAAATCAACGTTTATTGGCGTAGTGATACCAACGCCGATGGTATGGCGTGATTAGATGGTGAAACGTTCGAAAGAAAATAAATATATATATGTACAAAGTGCTAACTTATCGCCTACAGAAAAAATTAGATGCAGCTCAACCAAGAGAACAAGCTGGATTTCGAAGTGGATTCAGTACAGTGGACCATATTCAAGTATTAAGAGAATTAATTGAAAGAACACATGAATATGAACTTCCATTGTGTGTGGCATTTATTGACTATGAGAAGGCCTTTGACTCTATTAAAACATCAGCAGTCATCAACTCTTTAAGATCAGCAGACATCGAGGATGTGTACATTGACATGGTGAAACGTGTGTATAAAAATGCAAGTGCAAAATTTCGGTTACATAAAGATACCAAAACTATTAAAATTGGTAAAGGTGTGAGGCAGGGAGATACCATTTCTCCAAAACTTTTTACTTCAGCTTTACAGATGATTTTTCAGCAGATAAATTGGAATAACAGGGGAATAAAAATAAATGGTGAATATTTAAATCATTTGCGGTTTGCTGATGACATTGTTATTTTTTCAACGAACCCATCAGAACTCCAAGACATGGTACAGGAGCTCTCAACTAGAAGTAAAGAAGTTGGACTCAAGATGAACCTACAAAAAACTAAGATCATGTTCAATAATTTCGTAGAGGAAACAAAAATACAAGTTGACAACATTGAGCTAGAAATTGCTGATTCATATATTTACCTTGGCCAGCTGATTTCAATGGATGGCAACATTATGAAAGAACTCAACAGACGTATTAAACTTGGCTGGAGTGCATTTGGAAGAAACAGTTTTATCCTGAAGGGGAAATTGCCTTTGTGTCTAAAAAGAAAGGTCTTCAACCAGTGTGTATTGCCAGTCCTCTCTTATGGATCAGAGACATGGAGTCTAACAGTTGGAGCAATACGAAAGTTACAGACAACGCAAAGGAGCATGGAGAGGTGCATGCTTGGAATAACTAGGAGAGATCGAAAAAGGAACACTTGGGTGAGAGAGCAAACTAGAGTAGAGGACATCATTGTTAAAGTAAAAGGGCTGAAATGGCGATGGGCTGGGCATATTGCAAGAAGAACTGATCAACGATGGACAACAGAAATTCTGAACTGGATTCCAAGAGACCACCGAAGACCTAGAAAACGTCCTCAAACTAGATGGGTGGATGAAATAAGAAAACAGGTTGGGGTGACGTGAAAGTGGGTACTCAAGGATGAGTGGATAGATAATGGTTGAATATGATGATGATATCATCATCATCATCATATTCAACCATTATCTATCCACTGCTGGATGAAGGTCTCTCCAAATGCTTTCCACACAAGTCTATCCTGAGCAATTCGCTTCCACGTCACCCCAACCTGTTTTCTTATTTCATCCACCCATCTAGTTTGAGGACGTTTTCTAGGTCTTCGGTGGTCTCTTGGAATCCAGTTCAGAATTTCTGTTGTCCATCGTTGATCAGTTCTTCTTGCAATATGCCCAGCCCATCGCCATTTCAGCCCTTTTACTTTAACAATGATGTCCTCTACTCTAGTTTGCTCTCTCACCCAAGTGTTTCTTTTTCGATCTCTCCTAGTTATTCCAAGCATGCACCTCTCCATGCTCCTTTGCGTTGTCTGTAACTTTCGTATTGCTCCAACTGTTAGACTCCATGTCTCTGATCCATAAGAGAGGACTGGCAATACACACTGGTTGAAGACCTTTCTTTTTAGACACAAAGGCAATTTCCCCTTCAGGATAAAACTGTTTCTTCCAAATGCACTCCAGCCAAGTTTAATACGTCTGTTGAGTTCTTTCATAATGTTGCCATCCATTGAAATCAGCTGGCCAAGGTAAATATATGAATCAGCAATTTCTAGCTCAGTGTTGTCAACTTGTATTTTTGTTTCCTCTACAAAATTATTGAACATGATCTTAGTTTTTTGTAGGTTCATCTTGAGTCCAACTTCTTCACTTCTAGTTGAGAGCTCTTGTACCATGTCTTGGAGTTCTAATGGGTCCGTTGAAAAAATAACAATGTCATCAGCAAACCGCAGATGATTTAAATATTCACCATTTATTTTTATTCCCTTGTTATTCCAATTTATCAGCTGAAAAATCATCTGTAAAGCTGAAGTAAAAAGTTTTGGAGAAATGGTATCTCCCTGCCTCACCCCTTTGCCAAGTTTGATAGTTTTGGTATCTTTATGTAACCGAAATTTTGCACTTGCATTTTTATACACACGTTTCACCATGTCAATGTACACATCCTCAATGTCTGTTGATCTTAAAGAGTTGATGACTGCTGATGTTTTAATAGAGTCAAAGGCCTTCTCATAGTCAATAAATGCAACACACAATGGAAGTTCATATTCATGTGTTCTTTCAATTAATTCTCTTAATACTTGAATATGGTCCACTGTACTGAATCCACTTCGAAATCCAGCTTGTTCTCTTGGTTGAGCTGCATCTAATTTTTTCTGCAGGCGATGTGTTAGCACTTTTGTGAAGATTTTATAAATAGCAGGTAACAAGCTAATTGGTCGGTAATTTTTCAAATCCTCTTTATCACCTTTTTTATGCAAAAGAATTACTGTTGCAGAATCCCATTGGTTTGGTATGTTACCGCTGTTAAGACATTTGGTAAAGAATTTTGCAAGTATGTCTTCTACATATTCTCCAGCTTCTTTTAGGATATCTAATGTAATACCATCATCACCAGGGGCTCTTCCTTTCTTCATACTTTTTATTGCAAATGAAACTTCTTCTTTTAAGATTTTAGGAGCTGTTCCTTCGACTATTTCAATGTCTTCGTTTAATCCACTGTTACTTTCGTATAGATTTTTGTAGAATTCTTCAACTCTTCTAAGTATTTCTTCCCTATTTCTTGTTACGGTGCCATCCTCTCCTTTTAATGCAATGATGTGTTTCTTCCCAACAGATAAACTTCCTTTAACAACCCTAAGGCTCTTGTTATTTTCAATGGCTTTCCTTACTAGCTCACAGTTGAATTTTCTTATGTCTTCTTTCATGCTTTTGCGCAGAGTTTTACAAAGTTCTATGTACTCAATCCTGGAACTGGTATTTTGATTGTCCACCTTCATATCTCTTCGCCTTTTCATGAGCTGTTTCGTCTTCTCAGATAATTTGCTATTGTGCTTTTTACAGGTTACACCACCAATTTCCCCAGCAGTTTCAACTATTGTCTTAACAATGTTTTCATTTGCTTCTGAGATATCACTTTCATCAATAAGTCCTTCCAGTGCAGAAAAGCGATTTTTTAATTCCAACTTGAATGCCTCGGTATTTTCTTTTAATTTCTTTAAATCCACCCTCTTACTTACTTGTTTCCTAATGAGCTTCTGTCGTTCTAATTTAGTATTTAAGTGCATTTTACATCTCACCATTCGATGATCACTTCCAGTATTAAATCTGTTCAGTACACTGCAATCTTCAATAATTGATTTCTTGTTTGCCAGGATATAGTCAATTTCACTAGTTCCCCCATTTGGGTGTTTCCATGTCCATTTTCTTTGCGGTTTCTTCTTAAAAAATGAATTCATGATGCTAAGATTTTCAGCTTCTGCAAATTCGATGAGTTGATCGCCACGTTCATTCCTTTCCCCATATCCGTATTTACCAACCGATGTCGGATATATATATAGAAGGGATGATTCCTCTCGTTCCTTTGAATAAACATTGACACATATACCTCCAAAAAAGGGACACCCTCATGGACCCCCTCCCCAAGAATTAACTCAAAGTTTAAAGCCCGGAATTTTCATCATACATATTTATTTCTAGTGTTTTATCACTGATTTTCGCCATTTAAGGAAGGAATTTTTCATTTCGTCATAATTTATTTTTAGCATTAGAGAGTAAATGCTCTTGTCTTAGTATTTTTCTAAACCTTTGTGGAACACTAGGAGGGTCTCATGGACCCCCAGGAGTTCAAAGAGTGCAGTTGAAGAACCGCTACTGTAAAGCATTTACCAGTGTCTCAAAATGCCGTTATTAATTAGAACAACATTATTGAGAGAGTTAACTGTTGTTAAAAGTTAACGACTGGTTCTTACTTTTAAAAATACCTTTTACAACCTATATCACTGAATGTACCCAAATTATTATCCTATCAAAAAGAAAAAAATTGTGAAATGTTTTTTGTTTTTTTTTATGTTGCTGCATTCTAACTTTTGCAGCACCCTTCAGTGAAAGTATCTGGAGAACTTACTGTATGTTTAGGAAGAGCCGTCACGTTATTGGAAAAGGTAATCACATTACTTTCTCTGCTATAACTCATTAATACTAAAATTTTTCAATGTTGAACATCTTACTAGTTTTTACATTTCACTACATGATGTAATGTTTCTGCATCACATTTATATTTAAAAAATGCTCTCTTCCTTGTAATACTCTCTGTCCTCTCTTACTTGATTGTAAGTAGTGATTATTATCGCCTGGTGAATTGCATGGGATCACACGTTAAAGGTAACAGCATGCTGACATAAATAAAGCCACATAGTGAACAGTCTAAGATCACATGATTTACTCCAAAGTGTATTCATGGTTTGTCCATGATGAGCACTGGTGTGTGCAGGAGAGGGATAATAGGGTTGTAACTCCCCATTGCAATGAAATTTTGTGTATATACATATGAATATATGGAATTGTAGCTCCGTAACCCCCATTGTAAACATATAGCCCCCTCCCCCTTATGAACTTTCTGCATACACCTATGATAAGAGTATAATAAGTTCATTGAAGCTTTCTTGGAGCATTTAATAAGTTCATTAGCATTCTAAGTTCACTAATTCTATGCTCCGTTAGCCATAAGCTTGGTTGCATATTTATGCATCTTAAAGACCACATTGTGCTATCAGTTTCATTCCAGATGATCCACCTAAGGGCCATAAAAAATTTTAAAGAACAAGCAATTCCCAAGCTTTTCCCTGTAGCTCACTAGTAGCAAGCAGTTATTTTAGATCCATGAGATTTGGTCGTAATCTTTATAATCCTTTGATTCTGAGTAAATGCATCATGTTTTTCAAGATCCTATTGAGCTTTTGGACCTTCTCAGCTGGTCCAAAGGCAAGTTTCAGGACATCAAACAGTTCTTAAATGAAAAGGATCATATGTTTTACATGCTTCGAATGCATTGCATCTTAAAAGATAATGTTTTTCTGCCTTCATGATATGATGAATAATTATGAAAATACCTTTAACTCTCACACAGCAAATGTTTAATGCATTTTTTACTTCCTTTACCATGTGGTGGTATAGAGATTTAAATTTTAGTAAACTTCCATGCGAAAAGGGTAATACCTTTATTACTTGATATATAAGTAAAGACAACGTTTTATAACGTTTAAGTTACCTTACTTACGCTTATAACGTTGCCTTTACTTATATACCTAATCTACGTAATGCTACTTCAAATTATCTTACCTTTATTACTATTTTTGTCTTATAGTGAGCTCATTACTTGAAACTATCTATGATTATCACACCACGAAGGCTAATATGTTTACGTGTTTTCAACACAATCTATATGTTATACAATCAATATATATGTTTAAAAAGATGAAACAATGTGTTTTTTATCTTTAAGGCTTTTGCTGAGTGTAATTATATTCGAGAAAATGCCGGAGAGACCTTGAAAACTGTAAGTCCATTATTTTCACATTTCCCTTTATATCGTTAAGTCTTAAAAAAAAAAAATTGTTTACATAATATCATCTTCATATACATATATTCTTTAGCTTCTCGAATTATACCATGCTGGAGAATGTGTGTGGAAAGAAGCCTCTAGCAATACTATGAGCTTAGGCAGTAAAGGACGAAAAGCTGAAAAGGTAATATCAAACTTCTAGTTTCATTTATTCATCAAAAATATAAAGCTTGTTAATCAGAGAATTTTGCTTTACAATGATTTCCCTTGAATTTCTCGTCATGTATGAAATTTTTCTTCATTATACGGTAAACCATTTCTGTGAATCTCAGTCTGTTTACATAGTCATGCATGAAACTGACTAAAAGGTCAATTGTGTCATTGACAACTTATTTCTTTGTACATGAAAATATTTGCTTGTTTGAACATCAAGCTAGGTCCTTCATATGTAAAACTACTTATTGATTTGTATATCTGTGCATGAAACTGGTTAGATAAACATTAGTAAACTAGTTAGAGAAATATTATTCACATATCACGCTCAATATAAGTATGGTCGAACTCAGTAATAACAAACATTGAGGAACAAGAGGATTTTCTTCGTTATAGCCGTTATTCGTTGTTCCCATGTATAGCGTAGATTAAATCAAATTAACCTAAATTATTTGTTCGTTATAACTGAATTCCACAGTATAGTAATAACTCATCTAACTACCAAGTTCAATGTCAGTTGGTACACAACACTTGGGTAGTGTGGTGTTTTTTTTTTAATATCTGCAGTCTGTGGTTTGATAACTTTGGTTAACGGTGGTGAACCTTTTTATGTATACGTGCCAAAATTTTACAAATAATATTCATGGTGTTTCTGATGTGCCGAGCAGTTTGCAATGGGGGGATAACAATAGAAAATTTACTACTGCATACTTTTACATACAAAAGGTTAAACACTGGTAAAATAGCAATGAAAAAGATCACTCAAGCTTTCGGACGCATCAGCAGCAGTCCTTCATCAGGAGTAATGACGATGTTATGTTTCTGTCTCTTTTTATACTGAAATTTCTGGAAAAACCCTTCATCAGAGTAGTCCCATAGAATGGAAAACTAAAGTAGGAACCAATGGGAGGCCTCCAATAGGAATCATGGAAATACCCTATGGGAACCAATAAGGAACCTGGGGACACCTTTTGCTATTTTACCAGTGTTTAACCTTTTTATGTAAATTTCCTCCCTGGTACCCTGTATTTTATTTCTATTGCATAATTTTATTGTGACAAATTTAAAAATCAACGTTAAGTTTCCATGAAGATGAGCTCGTAACACAACATACACATTAATGTACAAATTAATGAAATTTTTGCTGTTGTACATTGGATGCCAAATGAATATCCTATTCACATTGTCACTTTAATACACAGACCAAACTACATTTATCAGTCATTTTGTTTCCCAAAGTATCTTTTATAAAATTCATTTTGGAAATTAGTAATTCACAAGCATATGTAATGAAGAAAATTGATGATATAACCATCACTAGTGTTTGTTTTTTTAAACAACCAAAAGTTTTGAGAATGGTATTCCAAGTTCTTACTACAGAGCTGCCCTTCAGTCACCACCCTTCCCAAGACCCATGGTTCTCAACTACTGTCTTACTTTCAGCTGTTGATCTTTATTCCTAGGGTGGACTGTATTTGTTGGTTAAATTATTTCATGCAAAACAACTTAAACTTGTACTCTGTAGCAATTAAAATAATATTTTGAATAGTTTATAAGCTTTTAAAATGTTATCCCCTAAGACTCGTTGATGTGCCAGGAGATTTTTCATACATGCCCTCAGTAAAACAGGTTCAAAACTTTTGAAAAACCATAAGACAGCGCAACAGGATCTCAACTGTCCTTGGGCTACAAAATACAAATCCTGTTTATACATTGGTCTATAAACTGGTGCTTTATTGGTCTATAAACTGTTTTATTTAAAACTGCTGTGTTAATAATATACCTGTATTTCTCTTTTTGGGGCTTCAGTGTTAAAGATGTCCTCTCAATCTGTGAAACACGTTCCTGTAATAGCAGTTATATCAATTATAATTATGCAATGTTTTTTTTCAATTACCTATTAATATTTTCTCCTGGGCATGGGCAGTGGAAGTGGGGGAGCTAAAAAATCACTCCTTCCTTTCCTGGAAAAAAAAGGGGGAGAAGAGGATTGTTTTGATTGAAAAACACAGCAAGCTGTTAGTTTTGAACGTTTATTTTGGCATCAAAATCAGCCAATTGGTATTTTACTTTCAAGGCCCGATGTTTTGAGACCAGGGGTGGTGAATGGCCGATGGTTTTAGACCATTTATATTTTCACTGTGATATCGATTTTTTTTTAAATAATATAAGATATTTATAATTATATGATCTATTCTATTGGAATATTTGTTCTCGTAAAAGCTGAACAGCCTTTAACAAAAGCGCAAAGTTGCCTGAAAGGGAAAACGGTTTCCAAGCTAGTTTTCATACAGTCTGTAAATAATTCTATATGGTCTCATTTTAAATTTTATACTTTATTGTAATTTGTGAATAATGATTATATTGTTATTTTATCTGAAATACAAGTACATTAATAATTTGGTAATATTGGACTTAACCTTGTATCAGTGGTCATCGAACACTTTTGTTTTTTTAAATCAACTATGTTTTCTAAATTGAAACACCGATGATATTAGTGAGTGATATTTTTCAATTGTGACGGTTTTTTTAATAACACAAAGTGGTTAAAAACAACTTTGATGTTTAGAGGACGATATTTTTTAAACATCGATAGTACTTCATCAATGTATTGTATGTGTGGTCTCACTTTATTTGACGCAGAATGACCCTCGCTGTCCTTGCGCCATAAAAATACAACCAACCAACTTCGATGTTTTGCTATCGATGCCCGTCTCTACTCTGAATCAATCCACATATAAACTTGTGGCTTTTGCTACAGTTTTTCTAGGATAATTTTGGCATGCTAAACAATGATATTCGTTTAGACTTAAACCAAGACCTTTTATTTATATTAGTTAAGCATCATTAAGCTTAGCAAGACAGCGTACACCCGACCGTCCAGCCTGAAATGCTTACTTGCACTATGGAGATGATACAGTGAGTATGTTCAACGTAAGAACACAGTGAAGTGCCCTGTGAAATTACCTGAACCCATTTTTCTTGTTCTCTGGCGAATTTCATCATTGCACCATGCACTTTAGTTCTACTTGAACATTTTAGCTTATCTAACAAAACCGTCGACAATGCAGCGACCAGGAATTATTACTTTCACACACACACAAAATTAAACGTTACTACTTTTCTGGACTGTACAATTTAATTATGAACAACTAATGAAGATGCAGCACAAAGACAATTATTACTCACAAAAACTACGCGTAGATCATTCGCTCGTGGAGCGAACCACAAAGACAACCTTCCTGTTCAACTGTGATAAACACACTGACTGACTTTCGCCCCCACCTTTGCCGTCGGAGTAACTTCCGATCACGTGAACGACCGAACAAAGTTCAAACCGATTCTTCATTCTCCCACCTTGAAACCCTTCTGGGGTTTCAACAAACCTCCAGTGGCAGAGAGTGGGAGAAGGGACAGTACTTAGGACACAAAATCACAAATGGTTTACAATTTTCAAAATACAATAGAATGCTTCAAAATACACAATTGAAAGTTTCAAAATACACAATAGAAAGTTTCAAAATACACAATAGAAAGTTTCAAAATACACAATAGAAAGTTTCAAAATACACAATAGAAAGTTTCAAAAAACAACCAAAAAACCACACAAATGAATATGGCATAAATTCAAAAAAGTTGACAACTAATCCAATGGCAGTCTACAAATTTTAGTAATAGGACGTTTCAAAATGCAGGTATCAGCTTTTAATGTGACCACTCCGACTCTTTGATCTTTACCTGGATGCACCTCGAGCACACGGGCTAGCTTCCATTTCAATGGAGGCAGTAC
>QLNU02003225.1:22419775-22431377 GCA_006491805.2 Dysdera silvatica | reverse complement strand
AAAAGTTTAGATGCGCAGAAAAATGTAACTAGTTAAAACTTAGTTGGGGGAGAAAGGAAACCTTCCATATTTTATGACATTTAAATATGATATTGTTTTCTTATCTATACAGTTTATAAATAAAAACATACTTTAGGTTTCTCGTTCTGTGGCACTTATGAGAGTTGTTTGTAAAATCTGCTGTAAAAATTTGAAGGTTATAATTTCTACGAATGATTTTTTTTTAAAAATAAGATGACAGGTATATAAAAAGACACTTAACAAAGTTAATTCAGCTTTATCTGTAAAAAGCAAGCAATTCCCCTACCTAAATTTACCCATTCCTCATATTTTATTACAATTTTAAGAATTCGAGTTATTTATGCTGCCTTTTCTGTTTGTGTGTTGGGCATGATTTAAGATGAAATTGAAGTTCCTATTAATAGAAAACAAATAGAAAATTTATTTTTGGGTAAATTTTTTCTCAGAAAATCATCAGAGATTAAAGTTCAGAAGCAGGAAGATGCAGTAAATATTGACCAGTGGTTATGATTACTGCCTTCAGGCCTATTCCGGTAACCCATAATGCAGTTTTGAGATGTAGAGATACTGAAAACAAACCTTTCCAGCCCACACCTTCCTTTTAAGTATCATAACAACTGTGCACCTTGTTCGACTCCCAACGGTACAAAGAATGCTTACTCAGAGATCTCGTAAAGATCACATGCTCACTGTAGTCTGATTCCTTAGGTCTTAAGAGATTTAGATTCCTCGGAAAATTGTAGGTCCAGAGGTTCAGATTCCTCGGAAAACAGTAGGTCCAGGCACAGCATGACAACAATTCTACAGTCCAATTTTTGGATAATCACAAAACCGGGAATGAGCATTAATAGCCAAGTATCGATTTTAACTTATCAAAATCGTAAAATACCATCGATGTTTGAAAAATATCACTCTCTAAATATCGATGTGTATTCAACTTTTATAAAAAGTATGTTTGTAACCTAAAATCAATCCAACTTTAAAATCATTAAAACTACTTAATGACTTTTTCTTATTAAATAAAGGTTATTCAAAAAACATTGGGCTCTAAGCACCGACATTTGTAACCAAAAAAGCATTTCACAAACAATACTGTTTAAATGAAAAAAAAAAAAAAATGTTAATTGATTAATGGGGAAAGATAAACCCAAATATTACTAAATTAGTATAAAATATTAATTTATTTTAGAAAAAATTACAATATAGTATAAGATTCAAAATATCCATGTAGAAAAACCTGGCTTGGGAACTATTTTCCATTTTAAGCAATTATGAAAATACGACTTACATAGACATATTTTACTAAATTGCAATTCAGTTACAGTAACGTTTGTTGGTAGCATACAAAAGGATTGAAAAGAGATGATCAGGCACTAAATGAACTTGGATCAAAATTGAGACTGAAAAACTTTTGAAAAGATACGAAACATATTTCTTACCCTTCCTGTAAGTGAAGGATATTGTTTGTATAAGAATAAAGTGTGAGAGTATGTAACAGATGGAGAAGGTCCAGTTTTAGCCGTAGGCAAACCTATCTAGTGATCTATGTGATTGCTGCTTTAATAAAAGGAACGTTTCAGGGCCATATTGTCACATAGACAAATGTCTAGTTTTTGTTTAGGGGCCTGGTACAGTCAAGTCTCAACGCTACTCAAAAATCGTTGCCAATCAGATCTTATCACTAGGGCAGAAATTTTATTGTAACGTGAATTTACATAACGTTTTCCATGAATTTTAGAGTATTTTGTATTTATGTTGCAATGGTTACCAGTACAGATTTTATTTTCAAGGTTTAAAATTTGGAATGGATTTAGCGAGTGATCTGATATAACAAGTATTTTCATCGGTCCCAAGGTCCTCTTTATATATACACGAGTCCTACCGTATTTACACAAGTTTATTTTATACAACAAGGGGCTCAGAAAAAAAATTTGTCCAGGGCCCCATAAAATCTTAACCAGACCCTGGCTGCATTGTGACTTTTTATATCAGCTCTTCACATTTTCAAGGGCTCTGGGATAATTGATAGTCAAGCCTTTTACACATAACTCAACAAATCTTCAAATAATTTGTTTTGCCTTTTCACATATTGCAATATTCTTTGTACGCCTTTTTGGAATTTCCTCAGTGATAAACCAATACTTTAAACTAGACGTATATCAAAGATCTAAAGAGCGATTCACGAACACCATTAATACTCTTTACATAAGGAGACGGTCGCACCTTTTGAACTTGTTGCAGTCATTTTTTTTTTATAGAAAATCAGTGCCAGATAATTTTGATTAAGATAAGTAGCCAGAGAATGTGTGTGACAATGCTCATGGGTTTCACTATATATTCTTTGTGTATATGTGCTGACTAGCAGTCAGTATAAAAGTGCAAGTTTTCTCAATTTATATTTGGATGTGGTCAGTTTTGTTTATGTATATTATTCACCTTCTTTCCCTACTTACAGCAATAACTAATAAGGAAAGATTTGTACTAATTATTTGTATCCCACATACTAGCTACAGGAAATGTTCTGGTGAACAGGAAATATTATTGGGGCAATTGTGGCACGAGTCTTCCTGCTGCACATTTGTAAACAGAGGACATTTGCCAACCTCAAAGGGCTGCTTTTTGCAGGTGAGGCCCAAGAACCTCACAATAACAGGAAACCATTTTTTTTCTGTCCCAATACCTAATGTGGAAGTAAGTTAAATTCTAAACTGAACATAAATGGTTGTGGATCGGTGATTCTAGATGGTTTGATTAAAACTGGGATTTAAAATATTTGAAACCTAACATTAAACTATAAATATCTTGCATTATTCAAAAAAGATCGATATTACAGTAAAAAACATTGGCTATCTATCATCAATGGTGAAAACATCAAACACTGAACATCAATGGTTAAAACATTGCTCATCGATGTTCACCCTTATCAAAACTCTGCAATCCCACCCCCTCCATCAAAAAAAAAACAGATTTAGCAGAACTAGGAATTAGCTTACATATAACACTTTACTTCGAGTTACCATAAATTAACTTACACTGAATAGATTATACCACTACAAATATAATCTGCTATTTGATAATTATCATTTGACTATAAACTTATTTTATTCATCAAAGTCACTTTTAAAATAATAATAATAATAAAAAATACAATGTCTTTTTTGTACTTACAATTATAAAAAATTTTTATTTACCTGTCCTCCCCCCTCCCCCTAACTGAATAACTCATGGAACTTCGGAGATGAGTCTTTAAAGTTTAGAAGTGTTAACATGAATAATTTGACAACCAGGGCCGGCACTGGTAAAACATTTGTATGTCCTGGGCACAATAATACCTAGCACAGGCTCTAGTGATAATTTCCCCCAAATTTAATTTCCTTACTGGGTAAGGCAGTGTGATACAAACCTTACTTACTGGGTAATGTAGTGTGTGATACGAACATTATTTACTCGGTAAAGCAGTGTGATACAAATATGACTTACTGGGCATAATAAAACTGAAGCAATAGGTGTATAAAACTAAACTTTAATAAAGTGTACAAAAATTTACAATTTTACACCAGATAAAGCTAACATTAATCACATTTAAGATATACTTTCCAACACAGAAAGCCATGTACAAGACTAGAATGATTTAGGATTAAGCATCGATTAAACCTTCATACACATATATATGTCAACTATAATATACAGACCCCAACAATATGATCTTCATTCAGAAGCCATTTTTTCTATCCATACTGACTGCATATATATAAACAAGAATTATAAGATATCACTTAGCATTTTTCAAATGAGATTCAAGCAGGACAATTTTTAGGCACACCCAAATTTTATAGGAGTCTCTTGGGGGTTAAATATAGCATCCACTGGGGAGGGGGGCAAAAAACAAAAACCGAAAATCGTATGGGAGGAAAAGCTAGGATTTTACCTCTTTTAAAACTGGTGGGGGGGGGCCTCCTTACCCCAGCCAGATTACGCCCATGCCCAAATTGTAGACAATTGATTTTAAAAACAAAATTAAAAGTTACATGAAATGACGTTGACCTTATTTATTAAAAATTCAAGTTATATTTTTTGCTACATATATATATACACAAATTTCATACAAGAAAAATTATAAATTTTAAAAATCACTTGACTTCATTAATAAAAGTCATAGTAATATTACATCACAAAATATAATTCTCAAAAATATGAATGGAGAAATATTAATTATAAAATAACTGTTTTGTAATCAGTGATTTGTCTTAACAGAATTCATTTATATATATATATATATCATTCTTTTTATTTCGTAAGGAAAAATGTCATTTTGTGGTAGTACAGGGATGTAGTGATTTAAAAATTATGGGGAATAAATCAACTAAAACAGCTTTAGCAAAATCACACGGGAATAAAAAGAAAAATATGCCGCAATACCCAATGGGTGGGACTTGAGCACCCCCCACCTCCACCTTATTTTATTGTGTTGATAGACAAAACCGTTCAGGGTAAGGGGAGAATGGAGTAATTTAAAGTTTGTCAAGATTTTAAACTACAGTAGGGCATCAACTATCAGAATTGATCGTGACTGAATCCTTTTCTGATAACTGAAAGTTTGTGTAACAAAACATATCGGGAAGTACTAAGCAAAATAGCAAAAAATACACAGAAACAATGTTTTTATTTCGTATAAAAAACTACATATAATTAACCATATCGATTACAATTCTTGTTTGTGTTTTATGGTTAAGGACAGCCAAGGCCATATTACACCAAGACTAAGCGTCGAATTAAGAATAAATTTTATGGGCCCTAGACTGCCGGGAGGGCAATCTGGGGCACTTGAAAAGTGGCCCGTTATTTGAGTCAATCAACAGTTTGAGAGTTTTCTTTAAAGTTCAGCATCTTCCAATATTCGGATTTATCAATAATGAAAATTCTTTGGATATTTATAAATAAGCAAGATTAAAAACAGTGCTTAAACTTAAATAACTTATCAGCCCTGGGTTACTTGGCCTCATAAATCCAGCATGACAAGACCTGCACATGGAATATGAACCTCCATTCTCTAGAAGACAAAGCTTGAGACTACAGTGGGCAAAACAATGATTGTTTATTAGTGTGACTGTGAAGTGGTTGTGGTTTATTGATTATTTATATTATTAATTACTTATTTATATTATTGATTGATTATTGAAAGAGAACTCAGGTTAACCGTACGATGGATGAACATGTGACCATTACATCGCTATAGAGCTGATCACAATACCTCAAAATACTGAGATTATCATCGTGACGATTACAGCAATGTTTTTTTCGCTAGAATAGTGGATAATGGTCGTGACACTTCGAGCATTCTTTAACGTTAGTCACAACTAGATATGTAGGTGGGAAAATTTTCCAGCCTTGAAATTTTAAAAATTAATTTTTCTTTTTAAAAAATGTCATAACTTCTCCCTTTCTCTCTCTCTCCGTGTACGCATATAATTTTAAAAAGTTTAAACATAGAAAACAATATTAGGTATATATTAAAAATATTATCAATGGTCATTCATAACATAATTATAATTCCCCTTGCTCGTGACTATACAAAATGGGACCCTTTTTATGTAGGTACATTAATGCACATTAGGTTTTGTTTTCCAATCTGGTTTAAGAAGTTTGGATAATAACGATGGAAAACGTTTGGGTTTCTAGTATTGTCGTTCGGAAATTTGTAGAGACAGCTGCAGGTTATTAAACATGGTTCGCATTTTGAAATACGAACATATAGTTCTTACAAAATACATTTCTGTATCAGAATTATGCAAATCATAATAATTAGTAACAATACAAAATTCGGAGAATTTTTGTCACTGTGCAGAAGTTTTTTTTTTGCTGAAATTTCATATTTAATTAGGGGAGAAAAAAAAGCATACTGTGAGGTAGAGGACAGTTATTTGATATTCATACGAAAAAGTACTAAGAATTTTGTTCATACTTTTTTGTTGAAAAAATTAACATTAGCACCTTATATTTTATATAACTAAAAATGTGAATGGGGTTTATTGTTAGAGATTATTAGATATAGATTAGATCAAATACTTATTGAAAACACTTCTGTGTTAGATAGCCATGTAATTTTAAATATGCCCAGTGTACGACATTTTTTGGGTGAGGGGGGGGGGGGAGCATTGTTTTTCATGTATCTATATAAATTATTTAATTTCTATTACATTTATTAAAAAAAAAAGTTACATTTCGAAAATAACAGAAATCAGATATTTCTCTTCTCTACTTCTCGAAGAACATTTCTTTCTAAAAATTATTAATTACTAGTTACAATTATAATTACTACAAATGTAATAAACATACACACATGGCATGATAGACATGAAACGTGTAAAACCTAAAATTCTAAAAATTCTGCTGTCGACAAACAAGCTTGATCCAAACTTTCCATGTATAACTACAACGAATATTAGTTATACACGGTCTATACATCATCTACGGATTATATATCCCAAGTGTATGTGTGTACTTGGTGTTGCAAAACTGCCGCTGCAACAATTATATATATGATCTACTTGTACAAATAAAACTCTATAAATGTATGTCTGCAGTTCAACACAAACGTTATATACAAATACCAACTTAACCTTGAAATTGCTTCTGCAACAATTATATACGTGTGATTTGCTTATACAAATGAACTCTACAAACACATGTCCGCAGTTCAACAACACAAATATTATTCACAAATACAACAATCATAATATAAACAAAGAAATATTAACAACGTTCTTTTTTCCGAGCTCTATCAGCTGCATTGTCCAGATATAAATGGGGATATGTAAATGTACTTCTAATAGAAAAAATTATATACCATAATAGCTAATGGCACATTAAGAAGGAATTAACAAGGTGTTAATCTACACATTTGTACTTATATACGAACAAAACCATTCACCACGTCATTTTCCATGGATTCTATAACTTACGATTTAAAAAGAACAAATATTGCTTTCATGTACAATAACATAAAACATTGTATATAAAAGTAATAATCACAGTAAATTATGATATACATTTGTCATGCATTCTGCAGTCCTTTAATAAATAAGCTATATATTACGATACCTAAATGATATACACGTATATAAAAAAAGGAAGTTTTGGAAGAAAATCTACAATATCATTTAGTCAGAAATCACTTCTAAAGCAGTTATCACATTATAATAAATACGAATATAATGAAATGTAGCAATTTCTCTTAGAATATAATGAAATGTAGCAATTTCTCTTAGAATATAATGAAATGTACCAATTTCTCTTGATTTCTTCTTCTAAAAATAAAAAGTATGGAAGAATGAAGTTTCTCTAAAGTGATTCCACCAAAACATAGTAGAATCAGATTTCTCTAAAGTTGATATAATCAAAACATGATACCCAGATTCCCCTAAAGCTGATTCCATTGAAAAACATAATTAGATTTCTTTACAGCTGCTTCCTCTGTAACAATTGAATTACACAAAATATGCCCAAAATCTTCTGTTGTGGAAAGTTACAAGAGAAGTCATAAATTTATAAATTGAGGGTCAACATATCGCACCCTTGCAACGAAAGTGTTACAACTCAAAAAATCCCAATTTTCAGAAAATGCAAAAAACTGTTTCTGGTTGAATTGAGGGATGTTGTGTTCATCTAATGACATGTGCCAACTAGCAGAAACCCAAATAACTTATGACCTAACATTTTGCATGGCAAAATGCAGCACTGTTTTGCACATCTAGTTGTAACATTAAGTCATTTTCACCGAATTTTGAGTTGTAACACTTTCGTCGCAAGGGTGTGATTTTTTTTTTTTAAATTTTCTCAAACATCCAAATTTTAAATCTTGTTCATTTCAGAAATTTTTGCCTATTTTAAGAAGAAAAGAAATTAGCTCCAATATTATCAATACCTGCACGCTAAACTTAAATTTCTCAATGATCATAATCCACCTCCACAGAAATATCCACTATAAAAAAAAAAGCCATCTCTCCCTAAAAATTTACAGTAATGTGATGTCGCGATATTCTCACACCACAAAATATAGTTTTAAAACGGTATATACTTACTGAATTGGACTACATGGTGAAAAAACATTTTTCTTTAGCTGAAGAAATTGGCATCATAGTTGAACAGAAAGGTTTTAAGATTTTCTAGTCATTTGTGTTTTGCCAGACAAAGATGGCCAAGGCCATGCTAGTAACTAAAGTTCTCTGAGGAATCTGAATATAGGAAATTGACCTCAAGACTACAGTAAAAAGTTAGTTGTTAAGCATTCCTTTTTTTCAGGACACCGTTTGGTGTTGGACCCAGGTTAAATGTAGATTGGGCGAATGGGTTACCACTGCACCACTTTATTTTCAGTCTGGAGACAGATACGGAGTATAACAAAGAAAGCACTATAGAAATTGAAAACAACTCACAATAATCTAGGTTTGCAAAAACATGAGTACACTATAATTAAATTATTTTGTCGCATTCCTCATGTTAGAGATACGCAAAATGGTGTAATGATTAAATTGGTGGATGATTCTGCTCCTCCGTTATAGATGAGAAGATTCATCCATTGTTTGTGTTTTATACAGGGTTTCCACACACATTGGAAAAAAAAATTCCCTGAATGTTACGGCCAGTTTCCCTGACCAACAGAAAGTAATTTTCGTCTGAACTTTGGTAAGAGGGGAAAATGGCTTCACGTTCGTGGAGGCTTTAGCTATTTGAAACAGAAGTTACAAAGGTTTCCCCTGATTTTTTCAGGTTCACTCTAAAAGCTTTGTGTTTCCCTGACCTTAAGGAACGATTTCAAATTTCCTGACAAGTCCACGTTCTCTAGGTCAGTGTCTGCCAACCTTTCGGACCTCACGGACCACTAAATTCATAATTTTAAATCCCGCGGACCACATTTCGTGAATTTAGTGCAATATAAAGGCAAAAATTGTCATTCAGAATATGAGAATTTCTTAGAATATTATTTTTGTTTTATTATTAATAAAACATTAAAAATGCACATAATGTCCAGATCTTCTGTGGATCACCAAACTTTTCTTGCAGACTACCAGTGGTCCGCAATCGCTGCTCTAGATTGTGTGGGAACTCCGTTTACAGTACAGGGAGCTAAGGTCAAGTTGTACCGGAACCCAAATCCCCAGAGGAATCTGAACTTCTGTTGTTACGGAACCAAACCCTGGATTATGGTGAGCTGGAAAAAAATGCATTTACTCTACTATACCATTGGCATTAAACAAAGGTTAATGACAGGACCAACAAACGAGTTTACCTTTATGCAACTGCAGGGTGGTGTATTGATTACATTCAAAACCCAAGTTAAACTTGTTGTGTTGCACATCATGAAACTTTCACCTTTAGCTTACGGGTGGAACAGGGTATATCCCAGCAGATTTACCTCCCAAAATAACGGGGCTGGGATAATCCCTATCCCAGCGATTTTTTTCCTCTTTCATGTTCTTCCCAAGTGAATGGTCAGTTCAATGGTACAAATGGCTTGATCGTGGGTGGTAACGAAATAAAGGCCTATTGTAGGAATATGATATTTTCCCCCTTCCTTCCTCTACTTCACCGCTTTGTATGAAAGTTGTAACAATCTGATATTAGATCATCAGTTAGTTTCTTATATTTCATTAACGTACACTACATGCCCACTGAAGTTATCTGGTGTTGTTTATTTGCACTTAGTGCCACTATACCTCCCTCCTGACTCCATGTAGCATTCAGATGTCACTTACGTTGATTTGTATGGGGGGGGAGGGGGGAGGGAAGAATCGAAACTTTAAAATTGTCATCATAATTTTGGATGCATACTTGGAACTAATAAACAGCCTAATGAAATCTCGGAGCCATCACACCACATGAAATACCTAGCAAAAATGTAGTTTCTGGCCCCCTGCTGCCAAATCCGAGATATTGTTATATTCGCACCAGTCACTTATTTGGAAAGTGTCACCAAATGGTGATATTGGCAACCATCGAAAAATGAAGCTTATGAAAAGGAGTGTGAAAAGATTACGACAATTAACAACTAATGGTATGAACTGCCCATAGGCACACTAGTTCAGTTGCTACACAAAACAATGAACACAACCTCAGGCTTTTCCATCCATTGAGCCTAGGCCAAAAACATGATCAACATCGTTCATCAGCACCTAATACTACATCCAATAAAACAAAATAAAAAAATACAGACTGTGTGAAAAAAGTTTGAGTCAACAACGTTTACAACAATAAATTTGTACTACAATTAAAAAACAGTTGACACAAAACTCAACGTCAACAGAAGACAAAACGTTATAACCGTCTCATTAACAATTCTAACCCTGTTAAAGACGAGTGATATTATAAATACAAAACTTTATAGTGTTTTTTTACTCATTAATAACTCGCAAAGAAGGCAATAAAAGCGACGAAAGACTTAATACAAATGTTTTTGAAAAAACCCAAAAAAACAACAACGAATATTTATAAAAATAACAAGTAAATATTGAAATAATTATAATATAAGAAGATTTCTACATAAAATTCACAAATAAAATCTCAACAAAGCAGCATGCAAATAAATATTTCAATAATTTCCATTTCACAATCTATGGATATTTAAATAAATACCATATATTTATTTGAACATCTGTGAATATGCAAATAAATAACATATTGCATGGTAAAAGGCAAGCAGTTTCTGCCATAGGATTTCCCCTTTCTTCGGCACAGGCTAAAAATGAGATTAGGCATTAAGGATCATTCATGTTTTAAGGGGCAGGGACAGCTAAGGTCATACTGTGAGAGTAGATAGAGTTTTCTGAGAGAATAGGAGAGTTTTCCGAGAGAATTGGAAAGTTTGAGAGTTTTCTGAGGGAATCTGAGTTTTCTAGTTAAATCCAACCCTAGAGTAGGGATCAGTAGAAAAAAAAAATGGGGGGGGGCATAGTTATTTCATATCAACAGGATTCAAACCAAGGTTTTCTGCCTGGAAGACAAGCATGTTACCACTACATGCAGTTGCTATTAAAAATGTTTAAGGCTAGTATTATTGAAGTGAAATTTTATTCAGCAGAAACCAGGTTTGCTTGGGGGAAGGTTCTGAAACCTACATCATGCCTCCATTCCTGGACTTGCCAGCGACAAAACGGAATAATTTAAACGAAACAAAAACTGCTTCAATATTTAAAAAGAATTGATTTCTTTTATTTTTCTAAGCAGGTAAAATTATCAAAAAGGCAAAAATTTGCATTTCAATTATATATTCTAACTTATAAACATCACAGTAGTCAGATTATTACAGAAAAAACCTTTCGTAAAACAGATACCTTGCAAATAAGGTCCCCTTTTTTATATGGCCAGATAAAAATTCGTAAGCAAGAATCGGTTTCATAATATCATTACCTCTTATAAGGATAAATTTTTCTATCTAGTGAGTGCCTACTAACAAAAGGGTTTTCACTGTATATAAAAACAAAAAGCTTTTCACTGTATATAAAAACAAAAAGCTTTTCACTGTATATAAAAACAAAAAGCTTTTCACTGTCTATAAAAACAAAAAGCTTTTCACTGTATATAA
>QLNU02003225.1:22392387-22419675 GCA_006491805.2 Dysdera silvatica | reverse complement strand
AGTCCAATATTACCAAATTATTAATGTACTTGTATTTCAGATAAAATAACAATATAATCATTATTCACAAATTACAATAAAGTATAAAATTTAAAATGAGACCATATAGAATTATTTACAGACTGTATGAAAACTAGCTTGGAAACCGTTTTCCTTTTCAGGCAATTTTGCGCTTTTGTTAAAGGCTGTTCAGCTTTTACGAGAACAAATATTCCAATAGAATAGATCATATAATTATAAATATCTTATATTATTTAAAAAAGAATCGATATCACAGTGAAAATATAAATGGTCTAAAACCATCGGCCATTCACCATCCCTGGTCTCAAAACATCGGGCCTTGAAAGTAAAATACCAATTGGCTGATTTCGATGCCAAAATAAACGTTCAAAACTAACTGCTTACTGTGTTTTTCAATCAAAACAATCCTCTTCTCCCTTTTTTTTTTTCCAGGAAAAGAAGGAGTGACTTTTTAGCTCCCCTACTTCCATTGCCCATGCCCAGGAGAAAATATTAATAGGTAATTGAAAAAAAAACATTGCATAATTATAATTGATATAACTGCTATTACAGGAACGTGTTTCACAGATTGAGGGGACATCTTTAACACTGAAGCCCCAAAGAGAGAAATACAGGTATATTATTAACACAGCAGTTTTAAATAAAACAGTTTATAGACCAATGTATAAACAGGATTAGTATTTTGTAGCCAAGGACAGTTGAGATCCTGTTGCGCTGTCTTATGGTTTTTCAAAAGTTTTGAACCTGTTTTACTGAGGGCATGTATGACGTCAACGAGTCTTAGGGGATAACATTTTAAAAGCTTATAAACTATTCAAAATATTATTTTAATTGCTACAGAGTACAAGTTTAAGTTATTTTGCATGAAATAATTTAACCAACAAATACACAGTCCACCCTAGGAATAAAGACCAACAGCTGAAAGTAAGACAGCAGTTGAGAACCATGGGTCTTGGGAAGGGTGGTGAGTGAAGGGCAGCTCTGTACTAAGAACTTGGAATACCATTCTCGAAACTTTTGGTTGTTTTAAAAAAAAAACACTAGTGATGGTTATATCATCAATTTTCTTCATTACATATACTTGTGAATTACTAATTTCCAAAATGAATTTTATAAAAGATACTTTGGGAAACAAAATGACTGATAAATGTAGTTTGGTCTGTGTATTAAAGTGACAATGTGAATAGGATATTCATTTGGCATCCAATGTACAACAGCAAAAATTTCATTAATTTGTACATTAATGTGTATGTTGTGTTACGAGCTCATCTTCATGGAAACTTAACGTTGATTTTTAAATTTGTCACAATAAAATTATGCAATAGAAATAAAATACAGGGTACCAGGGAGGAAATTTACATACAAAAGGTTAAACACTGGTAAAATAGCAAAAGGTGTCCCCAGGTTCCTTATTGGTTCCCATTGGGTTTTTCCATGATTCTATTGGAGGCCTCCCATTGGTTCTCATTGGGTTTTCCCATTCTGCGGGACTACTCTGATGAAGGGTTTTCCAGAAATTTCAAGTATAAAAAAGAGACAGAAACATAACATCGTCATTACTCCTGATGAAGGACTGCTGCTGATGCGTCCGAAAGCTTGGGTGATCTTTTTCATTTACCAGTGTTTAATCTTTTGTATGTAAAAGTATGCAGTAGTAAATTTTCTATTGTTATCCCCCCATTGCAAACTGCTCGGCACATCAGAAACACCATGAATATTATTTGTAAAATTTTGGCACGTATACATAAAAAGGTTCACCACCGTTAACCAAAGTTATCAAACCACAGACTGCAGATATTAAAAAAAAAACACCACACTACCCAAGTGTTGTGTACCAACTGACATTGAACTTGGTAGTTAGATGAGTTATTACTATACTGTGGAATTCAGTTATAACGAACAAATAATTTAGGTTAATTTGATTTAATCTACGCTATACATGGGAACAACGAATAACGGCTATAACGAAGAAAATCCTCTTGTTCCTCAATGTTTGTTATTACTGAGTTCGACCATACTTATATTGAGCGTGATATGTGAATAATATTTCTCTAACTAGTTTACTAATGTTTATCTAACCAGTTTCATGCACAGATATACAAATCAATAAGTAGTTTTACATATGAAGGACCTAGCTTGATGTTCAAACAAGCAAATATTTTCATGTACAAAGAAATAAGTTGTCAATGACACAATTGACCTTTTAGTCAGTTTCATGCATGACTATGTAAACAGACTGAGATTCACAGAAATGGTTTACCGTATAATGAAGAAAAATTTCATACATGACGAGAAATTCAAGGGAAATCATTGTAAAGCAAAATTCTCTGATTAACAAGCTTTATATTTTTGATGAATAAATGAAACTAGAAGTTTGATATTACCTTTTCAGCTTTTCGTCCTTTACTGCCTAAGCTCATAGTATTGCTAGAGGCTTCTTTCCACACACATTCTCCAGCATGGTATAATTCGAGAAGCTAAAGAATATATGTATATGAAGATGATATTATGTAAACAATTTTTTTTTTTTAAGACTTAACGATATAAAGGGAAATGTGAAAATAATGGACTTACAGTTTTCAAGGTCTCTCCGGCATTTTCTCGAATATAATTACACTCAGCAAAAGCCTTAAAGATAAAAAACACATTGTTTCATCTTTTTAAACATATATATTGATTGTATAACATATAGATTGTGTTGAAAACACGTAAACATATTAGCCTTCGTGGTGTGATAATCATAGATAGTTTCAAGTAATGAGCTCACTATAAGACAAAAATAGTAATAAAGGTAAGATAATTTGAAGTAGCATTACGTAGATTAGGTATATAAGTAAAGGCAACGTTATAAGCGTAAGTAAGGTAACTTAAACGTTATAAAACGTTGTCTTTACTTATATATCAAGTAATAAAGGTATTACCCTTTTCGCATGGAAGTTTACTAAAATTTAAATCTCTATACCACCACATGGTAAAGGAAGTAAAAAATGCATTAAACATTTGCTGTGTGAGAGTTAAAGGTATTTTCATAATTATTCATCATATCATGAAGGCAGAAAAACATTATCTTTTAAGATGCAATGCATTCGAAGCATGTAAAACATATGATCCTTTTCATTTAAGAACTGTTTGATGTCCTGAAACTTGCCTTTGGACCAGCTGAGAAGGTCCAAAAGCTCAATAGGATCTTGAAAAACATGATGCATTTACTCAGAATCAAAGGATTATAAAGATTACGACCAAATCTCATGGATCTAAAATAACTGCTTGCTACTAGTGAGCTACAGGGAAAAGCTTGGGAATTGCTTGTTCTTTAAAATTTTTTATGGCCCTTAGGTGGATCATCTGGAATGAAACTGATAGCACAATGTGGTCTTTAAGATGCATAAATATGCAACCAAGCTTATGGCTAACGGAGCATAGAATTAGTGAACTTAGAATGCTAATGAACTTATTAAATGCTCCAAGAAAGCTTCAATGAACTTATTATACTCTTATCATAGGTGTATGCAGAAAGTTCATAAGGGGGAGGGGGCTATATGTTTACAATGGGGGTTACGGAGCTACAATTCCATATATTCATATGTATATACACAAAATTTCATTGCAATGGGGGGTTACAACCCTATTATCCCTCTCCTGCACACACCAGTGCTCATCATGGACAAACCATGAATACACTTTGGAGTAAATCATGTGATCTTAGACTGTTCACTATGTGGCTTTATTTATGTCAGCATGCTGTTACCTTTAACGTGTGATCCCATGCAATTCACCAGGCGATAATAATCACTACTTACAATCAAGTAAGAGAGGACAGAGAGTATTACAAGGAAGAGAGCATTTTTTAAATATAAATGTGATGCAGAAACATTACATCATGTAGTGAAATGTAAAAACTAGTAAGATGTTCAACATTGAAAAATTTTAGTATTAATGAGTTATAGCAGAGAAAGTAATGTGATTACCTTTTCCAATAACGTGACGGCTCTTCCTAAACATACAGTAAGTTCTCCAGATACTTTCACTGAAGGGTGCTGCAAAAGTTAGAATGCAGCAACATAAAAAAAAACAAAAAACATTTCACAATTTTTTTCTTTTTGATAGGATAATAATTTGGGTACATTCAGTGATATAGGTTGTAAAAGGTATTTTTAAAAGTAAGAACCAGTCGTTAACTTTTAACAACAGTTAACTCTCTCAATAATGTTGTTCTAATTAATAACGGCATTTTGAGACACTGGTAAATGCTTTACAGTAGCGGTTCTTCAACTGCACTCTTTGAACTCCTGGGGGTCCATGAGACCCTCCCAGTGTTCCACAAAGGTTTGAAAAATACTAAGACATGAGCATTTGCTCTTTAATGCTAAGAATAAATTATGAGGGAACGAAAAATTCCTTCCTTAAATAGTGAAAATCAGTGATGAAACACTAGAAATAAATATGTATGATGCAAATTCCGGGCTTTAAACTTTGAGTTAATTCTTGGGGAGGGGGTCCATGAGGTCAGTGATCTCTGAAGGGGGTCCGTGGTATAGGAAAATGAAAGAACCGCTGCTTTACAGGATTAGACATATTCCGCTTAGATAGGTGTCCCTTTTTTGGAGGTATATGTGTCAATGTTTATTCAAAGGAACGAGAGGAATCATCCCTTCTATATATATATATACATACAGGGTGAGGCAGCATAATTTGAAAGGTCAATACAACAAAAGATGTTATAGGTATCGTTGTAATTATATTTTCTCCTTGTTGAGGAATTTATGTTTACACTGTTTGAAAAGTCGTATCCAACAAGTGGTGTTCTCCATTCGCAATACATTGAGTTACCTGAATTCCGAAATGTTGGTCGACTTTTTCCAGCCTAGCGATGAGTATGTTGGCTATTGTTTGGCGAATATTCTCCTTCAGTTGAGTAAGAGTCGTTGGACGATTGGTGTACATGAGGGGTTTCATATACTCCTATAAAAAAAAGTCACAAGGGGCTATATCGAGTGAGCACGCCAGCCACTGAAGATCGCCCCTCAAAGAGATCCAGCATCAGTAGAAGTGTTCTCACAAAACACGCACTGGAGTTCGCACCATGTATGCCATGGCTCCATCCTGCTGAAACCATACATGCCCTACATCTATTTTGTCAAGACTCGGTAGAAAAAAAAAATTTTGATCATTTTCACATAGCGATCAGACGACACCGTAACTGTACTCCCATTCTTTAAAAACAAGTAGGGTCCAATAAACCCTAGTCTCGATAGTGCACACCGAACAGTTACCCGTTCATAATGAAGGGTCTCGCATGACGTTCTCTGGGATTGTTATCACTTTAGTAATGCATGTTTTGCTTGTTCACGCATCCAGAAAGATGGAAATGAACCTCGTCACTAAAGAACACAAGCGCATCATCAGGCAAAGCTTCAAGGAGCGCTTCACATGCATGTTACCTAGCAGCAAAATCACATGCAGTGGGTTCTTGCACCAGGGCCAACTTGTAAGGACGAAAGTGGAGGTCATCATGAAGAATTCGCCTCACAGAACGATCACACATTCTGTTGGTAAATGTTATTTTCGATCGTATTATTTTTTATTTATTAATTTGTGCATTTAAATTATGCAGATTTGGTGCATCGACTGTAGTGACGTCACCAGTTGTATTTAACGTCATTAGTTGGTTTTTAAACAGAAAACAAAGTCTTTTTTTCAGGCAGATGTCTTTTTTTTTGTTGCTGATAATGAATTTACATGGGTGTGTAACGTTTATTTTTGTAATTAACAATCCGTTGAATAAAACGTTTGAAATTCAGAAAGTCTTTTTTTTTTTGTAAACTTCTTAAAAAATTAGTAAGCATCCAGTACTTTGCACACTGCAAAACTCTGCACAAGAATCGTACGATTGTAACTGTTTGATATACATTGTAACATAATTGTTTGATTACGATTGTAACATGGTTATGAGCCTTAAAGCTTCAAATAATATATTTTGTTCAATGCTTACTAAACTAGTGTGTTCCTGATAATTAAAAAATCATCAGACAAATTATTTAACTACGACTACTCGCATTTCTGGGGCCGCAAAAAAAAGTGAAAAATGACAGAATTTGAACAGCAATCACAATCCGTAATATTCCCGAAACTCGGAGCCTTTAATTATTCTACTTGGAAAATTGATATTAAGGTGCTTCTGACTGACAGAGGGTGTTGGGAATTTATTACTGGAGAAACAGAACCGCCTCTAGTGGAAGCATCTGCCCAAGAAAAACGTGCATACGAGTGGCGAAAAGCAAGGTCTTATACGACGATTTATCATGGAATTGAATGCCAATTTCAACCGTTAATTGCTGAAACTACTGATGGGGGGAAAGGCACGGCAAATTTTTAAGGAGAACTTCGAACCAACGTCGAGAGCAAGACTGGCTGGACTTATGGATGGATTTTATGAACCTCGTTTTAATCCTGACAATGAAACTATCAGAATATTTTGTAAAAGAGTGCGTGAAAAAGTACATTTAATTAAAGATGTAGATTTTGAAATTACCCCAATCTTGGTGTGTTTCCAGCTAATACGACGACTACCATTGAATAATGATAATTTGGTTCAAATCTTGTATCGACTTGACGATAAAGAATTTAATTTAGATAATGTGGAGAAACAACTTGTCACTGAATCTGGAAGAATACTTTAAAAGAGAAAAGACGAAGGTTTGGGCACAAATATCCGATGCATATGTGACCGGAGTTTCGAAAGAGCCAAGTATAAAGGCAAAAACTTTTAAGAAAACTTCACGTGACGTTTTTCCACGTAGTGGACGCATGCTGGGAAAGGATGAGATGCAACCATCAAGACAGCAACAAAATATATTACATTGTACCTTTTGCAACAAAAATGGACATACATTCAAGTTTCGTTATGTAAGGCAGAACCAAATAAAGCAAAAAGCATGAGACCAACAGCAGCCGAAATGTGAGCAAAATTATGGTTCTACATATTACAGTGAAATGATTGATACAACAAAAGATAGTGTAAATGAATCTTTGTGTATTTGTCCTGCCAAAAGTGATTCCAAGAAGTTGGACGAATGGCTGATAGACAGTGCTGCCACTACCTATTTCTGTAAAGAATGAGATTGATTTGATAATTTCCGAACATTACCACCCACTAAAGCCCTGATAGCAGATAAGAATAGTGATCTTCAAATTTTGGGAATAGGTGACATTATTTTTCATGTTAAAGACAAACAAGGATTTATACCAATTAAACTAAAAGATGTCTTATATGCTCCTAGTGTAAGACGTAATTTGATCGCTAGTGCCAGGATTAATTTAGCAGGACAAAATTCTATGGTGTAACAAAAAAATGGTTGTTTATTTACCAAATGGTCAATACTCATTCAGTATCCCTAGAGTAGGTAAGTTATACATTGCTTACGGTATTCCAGAAAAACGTGAAAATGAAATGTATGTAACCGATAGTGCATTTAATACAAATGTTGATATTGAATGTGTACATAGGCGTTTTGGCCATGTCAATATACCTTTACTAAAACATACGAGTAACCATAATTGTGTAAAGGGTATTGAAAACATCAAGGTTAATTTAAAAGACTGTCCTGTATGCAAAGTTTCTAAGTCCACAAGAGTTTCCCTAAAACACAACTATGGTAGAACCACTACTAATGTACTTGAAAGAGTATATATATGGATTTATGGGGACCTGCACCTGTTAAGTCACTTGGTGGTGGTAGTAATTATTTTTTTATCGAAAATTGATGCCCATTCTAGAAAAGTAGAAGTTTATACAATTAAACAAAAAATTGAAGTTTTTGGATGTTTTAAGCAGTACTTAGCCGAAGTTGAGAGGGAAGGAACTTGATAGGAAATTAAAATGTGTGAGAACAGGCAACGGCTTAGAATTTTGTCATAAAGAGTTTGAGAAATTCCTATCAGAATTAGGAATAAAAATTGAAAGAACTTCCGTATATATGCATGAGTAAAATGGGGTTGCAGAAAAGTTTAATAGGACCACTTCAGATGGGGTAAGGGCTATGTTACAAGACAGTGGTTTACAGTCAAGATTTTGGGCGGAAGCTCTTCAAATATTTGTTTATATACGAAACCGTTGTGAATATAAACTTACAGAAGGCTTAACACCCATTGAAAAATGGACAGGCCATAAACCTTCAGTCAGATATTTCAACATTTTTGGTTTTTTAGCATATGTTTACATTCCTAATGTTCATAGAAATAAACTACAAGCTAGGGCTTGTAGTTTATTTCTATGAACATTAGAAATAAACTACAAGCTAGGGCTGAGTTGGGAATAATAGTAGGATATGCAGACAAAACTAAGGGCTATCATATTCGGTTACCGAAAAAGAAAAAATCCTAGAAACCATTCATGTTTCAGTTGACAAAAACAGGGTTTGTTCACTATTTGGGGTGAATAAGACTTGTAAGTATGCAATAATGGATTGTAATAGAGAGTTTGTAACACCATTTGATCATAAAATTAATGAGGATAAATTAACCGAGTTAAAATAAGAAATTAAAAAAATTCAGATTGATATAAATGAATGGAAGAGGGTAGAAAAACAGGTAACAGAGTAAATATTTATTATTATCCTCCATCAGGTGCTCCTAGACTAAGATCAAATAATGAAGTTAAAAAGTATTGTGAAAAGAAAGGGTTTCAATATAATCCCAATGATTTTTGTTTTAAACGAAACACATCTGAATCTAGTGAGGAGGAATTGCCATAAAATCCCGAAGTGGAACAGATAAATATGTTTCTTGAAGATGTATTTCAAGAAGAAGTTTATAACATAGAAATACTCAGTACATTTGGGTGCAAAGGGTTCCAGAAACGATAAGTGGGAAAAAGAAATGGTAGAAGAATTACAAATGACAGAAAGGAAGGTTTGAGATCTAATGGGTAAACCAACGGATGCCAAGGTTATTGGTAATAGATGGGTTTTTGGAATTAGAAAGGATGATCAAAATAACAAAGAATTTAAAGCAAGATTAGTAGCAAAAGGGTTTAGACAAAAACATGGTGCTGATTATTACACAGACATATTTTCCCCCTGTGGTAAATTTTTCCATAATTAGATTTCTGTTCATTCTCTTAGTATCTATCAATGTTACGTTGGAATCATGCACAATTGGAAATTAAAAGTGTATATCTTTATGGTAATCTAAAAGAGAAAACTTATATGAAACAACCCATAGGCCATGAAATTGAAGGTCAAGAGCATAAAGTTTGCTTGTTAAAAAAAGGGAATCTATACCAGAGTCCTAACTCAATCTCCGGCTGGGTAGATTGTGGCAACTTATTTTTATATGCATTATTTATGCTTTATAGCGCATCCAGAAGAACCTGCTTTCCTCAAGATGCGAAAATTGTTTGTTTTATGGCACAAGGGCAGTTATGGTCATGTTGCTTTGGCACCTCTAGTTTTCAGAGGTGCGATCTTCGTATGTTACAGAACGTAAACCTCTGTTGCCCAGAAGACCAAACCCTGGACAATAATTGGCGGGAAAAATGGCATACATTCTATGGCACCAACGGAATCAAGCTTGGTAACGGCACAGATGTTACTTTGGTACCAATGGAATCAAGCCTGGTAATGGCACAGACGTTACCTTTACACCACTGTGTGGCAAAATGCAGAGAAATTTGACCCGCACTTCTTTAAAGTCAGTAACAACAATGCACAGCATAGATTTAGGTGTTGAATAGAGTATATCAACATGTTCAATAGGTAACCATCAGGCATCAAGAGTAGTGAACACCAGGGGCTGGAAACACCTCATAAATGACCTTACATAGTAGGGCAACATGCATCTAATGAAGAAAATTTCACATCTACAAGTGACCTCATGTCACAGATATTCAGTAAGCAACACTGCACATCTGAAGCTGACCTTAAATCCTAGCGCCACATAATAAAAATGGCACTTTGTATCTAAGTGATCTTCTGTTGCACTGTAGCTTACATCTAGCAAGTGGCGCTGCACACAATAAGTGTTCTTACATGACAGCATGGCCAATATATATAACACATCTAAGGGGGTCTTACATCGTTCGTAGACATGATCTCGAAGTCGCTGACACCTGGGCTGCTGGCCATTCGGAAGGACAGCACTCTAAGGCACTGTACTATATTTGCACTATCAGATAGTCCACACTCTTTACACAATTCCAGCATTGCCAGTTCTTCATCGGTTCTCATTTTATAGGCGTCCATTAGTGGAGCAACAGCTGCCTAAAATGGAAACAAGTTTCACAACGATATTAAATAACCTGTGTTTGATAAGACCCCATTAACCTTGATTAAGCTTAATATGTAAGTTTTATCTAGTTTATGATAAAGATATTTAAATTAAGTAATAATAAATTTCCCTGCCTCATTTGTATTTCAAAACCAAAAATGTGCAATCAACTAGGGAAGGTACAGATTATTTAATGATTTATTATAAAAATTATTGGCTCGTTGGTTGTATTTTTATGGTGCAAGGATAACAAGCCTCATTCTGCACCAGACAAGGCAAGACTGTGCATACAATTTTAAGAATAAAAATTACAAATGTAAAAATGTATTAAATGTACAGTGGAGCAAAACAATGCAACGATATCAGGTGAGATTTAAAAAGCCAATATCAGATAAAAAGTAAAAAAATGGCTTCATGATTAAAAGAATCACGTAAAATATGATGAAGGCTAAAATTATTTTGGTTAAAATTTGATGAACGTTGCTGGCTAAAATTTGAGCAAATGGTTAAGATATGTAAAACATTTAATGGTTCACCACATGTGGCACACATCGGGGCATTTTTTTCCTTTAACAGAGGTTGATGGAAGAAGTGTGTGTGGCCAATGCAAAGTCTAGCCAGGGTGACCTCTTATCGATGGTCATTCCTGTAGTTAGATTGCCACATTTCATTTTTTGGTTTAATATGGTGAAGCTTATTAAAAACTTGCTTGTCCCATTACGACAGACATTTTCTGTACAGATGGGATGAGACATGAGAGTTAAGATCTTGAAATGGAATGGTCATACACTCAGGTTCTGTGGTTGATTATAACAATTAAGGTAAGCTCTTCCATTAACGACTCTTAGGGGAGAAAAACGTAAGACACGTTAATCAGAAATACATTAATTTTATGAAGCACTGATTGGCACGGCAAAATAACATTGTTAAGTGGAAAGGGTTGTTCATTAGAATGATGCCACTGAGAGAAATGGAAATAATTCTAGGAAGCATGTGCCAACATGTCCTTCACAATTCTATAAAGCATGTGTTCGCACCTCAAAATACCATGATTAGGTGGAAAGAGTTGCTCATTGGCTATGTCCTTCTTAGATGTGACATACCCACTCTCACTAAGGCTTTTCGATCCTTGAGTATGTTTCTCTGGTATGGGGTCCTTATGAAGTAGAAATCATTAAGTTCTTAGGGTCACTGTTCCGCTGCCTTACTAAGGACATTTGCGTACTTCTCAACTTGACTTATAGCAAATGCTTATATGACTTGAGACTGTATTCTATGGAGTAGCGTTGTCTCTTGGCAGACATTAGATTATTTTACAAGTTAGTTTGTGTGGTTCTTTTTATTCGACCCTAATAATCCAACGACGCGATTCCTCGACTGTCGTACTATTAGAGGCCATTTGATGCATCGGAAGATCCTGGTGGAAACGAAAATTCTCGCTTCCACTTTTTTTACATTGAGAACCGGTAAAATTTGGAACTTATTGCTGGAGGAAGTGATCGCCTATGACTCCTTTTCTGTATTGCTTTTAAGAATAATGATTTGTTGTGTTTATTAAAGTGTTTTCCTTTTCAACGAAGCTTTTTTCTATGTGGTGTTTCACAGCTTTTACTCTCGGCGTTAAGCGTTTATTGTAACCTGCAGAGTTTTAAATAAATATCATTCGTTACAATAATGTCATTGAGAGAAATGAAATTAATTGCATAAAGCATTTGCCGAGACTGCAAAGTACCATCGTTAACTGGAAATAGTCATTAATTCGATAGAGTATCATTATTGATATTACTGTATTATGTTAATTATTTAACAACATGTATCACTGGGCATTCTTCAAGTAACGTTGTTGTCACTTTAGGATTACCACATGCACATGTTGTATTAATTGAGTTTTGTTAACTGTGGCCACAGACTAATGGAAGAATGTTTTATTTGTTATATTGCAATTTTAAGTGTTGTAACTATTGCATTTAACTGTTTAGAATCCACGACCCCCACCCCCAAAATCAGTTCAGTATCATTTGCCATCGAGAGCAGTGAAATTTCTTTAATATTCCTAGTAGTAGTCATCGTTCTGCTTAAGCTTAGGAATAAGTAATTTCACAATGTAACTCCGCAGAAAAATATACTCATGTGGTCATTTACAAAAACAAAGTCATAACTATACCACTGAAGTAATAGCAATTAGTTATATTAACCATGAAAATAGTTATTTTAATTACTACAGGCAATTAATTCAATAATGTCAGTTATTGAATTAATTACCTTTAATTTTTTAAATTACTAATAACTGCATTTATACAATCAGGAAGTGTGTGACATGTGATCTATAACTTCATAATAGTAGGCATTATTACTTATTAAAAAAATAAATAAAAAAATATACATTGTGTAAATATTTAATGCAAGAACTTTTAAAGTCTGAATTTGGTTTTGAAGTTAAAGAAACGAAACCATTAATTTGCATGATACAGAGGGGCCAGAACATTCGACAATGGATTTATATACAAAGAGTATTAACTAACTTTTGACTATGCTAATTACTATTAATATATAGTGGTCATCATCATCATTAACTTGACTTTGATAATTTACCTTAAACACAGAATCAGCTTGTTTTATTCCAACTGGTTTCATACTCAGCCATGCTTTCTTCCGACGAGCTCTCTACAAACCAACAAACTGAATTTCAATAAAAAATCAAAACCAAGAATGATGCCAAATACAATTTACCAAATTGAGTCACACAGCATAAAATGAAAACAGCCAATGGGAGAGAAGGAATTGTAAGCCCATTAATCATACCCAGTTAACAATTATAAATGGTTCATTATATGAAAAATTGTTTTTTTTTTATGCGAGATATTATTACTAGGGTTAGCACAATTGTCAAGTAGTCGGCACACAGAGCCACCAGGGCGTATTTTTGAAAATTGCTCGCACAGAAAAGAATTTGTTTTTTATATATGAGATATTATTACCATTCACAGGGTTAACACAATTGCCAAATGGTCAGCACACAGAGCCACTGAGGCATAATTTTGTAAATTGCTCGCAAAGAAAAGAATGATACCACGATATATATGTGCTCGAAGAGGGGAGGATGACAGATCGTCTGTAACTCAGAAGAGCCCTTGGCCGGCTACCAAGAGGTTGTGGGTTCGGTTCCCATCAGGCACCTTGAAATAATTATTTTTTTCTTAATTTCAAGGTGCCTGGTGGGAAATGAACCCACAACCACCTGGTAGCCGGCCAAGGGCTCTTCCAACTGAGCTACAGACGATCTATCATCCTCCCCTTTGCGAGCGCATATATATCGCGGGTTTAGTTCCCACCAGGCACCGTGAAATCATCCTTTTCTTTGCAAGCAATTTACAAAAATATGTCTTGGTGGCTCTGTATGCCGACCATTTGAAGGGTAATAATTTTTCATATATAAAAAACAATTTATTATCTAATACTACCACATCATTGGCTACGATGAGAAAATTTTCCCGTCTTTAATGGTTCATTATAATTCAAAATTTATTATAATTGTCTATTGCATGCAAGTTCCTAGGATTTCATTAAAATTCCAGGCTTCAAATCTTGTTACATTCATTTCTCGGTGAATGATACATGATCTCACCTGTTCTTCAGAACGAGTGGCAATGCTGATGTAGAAAAACAGAGTTGTGTTGGGAATTGCTTCGCCACCATTGGAAAGTAATCTTAAATGACGATAACCTATGTCGAAAAATATAGTTAGTCATGATATTAAGAAAACATATTAATAATAAAAAGACAACTCTTTCTCTAAAGACTAATTATATTTTAGTCTGTAGGATTTCACACTACCAGTTATATGAACAGAACAAGAAATGGCAGCGGTAAAACCGATTGTGAAAAAAGCCCCAAAAGTGGGGCTGGGGGCAAAACTATACTTTCACCCCTGCTAAAAAAAATAAATAAAAAAATGGGGACACGTGCCCCATCAAATTACGCCTATGGTTGTGAGCATTAAGTTCAGTAGTTATAGTAAGTTATAGATTAATAAGCTATATATATAACATTCAGTTAGTAAGTTACACTTCAATAATAATGATGTTCATCAAAATCACCTGTTTGTAAACAAGAGACAGGAATGGAATATTGTCCAATGAAATCATCTCCGATGAACTCATCATCAAGGACAGATATCCTTAACATGGCCAGTTCTGGAACTGTTATAGTGAATTCAAAGCTCTCATCAAAAATCGGAGAATGACCTTGTGGAAAAAAAAAAAAAATCAAACGACAAATTTATAACAATGAAAAATCCGTTCTTGGTCACAGGAGAATTCCAATTATCTAGTCTAATCTAGGTCGAGATAACAGAATGTAATAACATTATAAAATTTTAGTGGGCGACCATTCACGTAAACAAGATGCAAAACAAATTATGTCTGAAAGTTTTGTTTATACATTTCATACCCTAGGACTGCACTATACACCATTTGGGATGAGACACAGGGAGTCTGCTATACCCCCTCCCCTAAAACTCGAACTTCACATATCTGCTAAATATTTAAATTACAAGGAAAAAAAAATTGTGCAAATTATTTTTCCTTATTTTTTCAGCATACGTAAATCGAAATCTTTTATATGTAGCAATTTTTCAAAGAAAATTATAGACAAGGATGTCAAGACGGAGAAAGGTACCATATGAAGTAAAATCTTGCCACTTCAAAAATTATCAACTATCTGTGAATGCGTCCATGGGTCCAAGAAGAAATGCTAAAATTTCGTTTTCTTCTGTAAAAATTTTTTTTTTTGTGTGTAAATATAGACGAATAATTGTATTTTACTTTCTTTCTGTCCTGATAAGTACATTTTATAAGAAAAATTAAAATCTTCAAGGTAAATTTAAACATGAGCAAACATCCTGGCGAACACCCTGGTGAGATAGATAGCTCAATGTTTTCTCTGAACTACGATACATTTATGCACAGTTAGGCTTACTAGGAGTTGAGCTCAGCCCGGAAGGTTTGAAGGCAGTGAATATAACTACTGGAAAGCTGTCTGTAAATGATGGGAAGATGGTGATACAGGCAGACAGCCAATGAGAGCAGTAATGTCACATTACAAAGTGTCAGAACTGAAAAACAAGTTAGATATGGTGGCAATTGAAACGTGTATTAAATATAAAACATAGTAAATCGGATATACCTATATACTGAATTACCCAGCGAAACATAATTAAAATTGACTGATTTGTGTAATGAGCGCAAGGGGGAAGTTTAGGAATAAGTGCAGTACACAGTTATTTAATATGCCCCGTGTGGCTTTACTTTTAACATGGCAAAAATTATTACTTGATTGGACGATAACTCAACGAGCTGTTAATGTATGAACAAACTCCCTAAGAATCATACCTAGCAGGTTTTGTATTTTTATGTCCCGAGATCACTTGATGGGTTATCTGGAATAGAACACAGCTTGACTTCCAAACTACAATTCAATTAAATATGACCAGTGGCAGATGAGGGACTTCTTTGGGGGGGAGGGGAGAATGGGAGGTCATAATCATCACAAATTGTTTGCCATAAATCTAACTATCAAGAAACATCAATGAAATGAAAACACACTGCTATTTTATGCAGTGTAAACTATGCTTATTTGTGGAAGGTGATTCAAGCCACACCATTGCACACAATCAAATTTACTAAAAGCTGAACCTAGTCATCGACACAATGGCATCACAGCTTGGGGTGCCGTCAAAGCCAATATCCGCTCACCTCTCATACACATTACGGGCATATTAATGGCATGCACCTATACTGAGGTGCTGAAACCAGTGGCACTACCCGATCTGCAGGGCATCGCAAATGCCATTTTTCCACAGGATCATGTCTGGGCCCCATATGGCTTCGATCATCCCAAATGCTTTGTAAAGTGTGAAAGATGCTTCTTTAACCATTCTGATAACCCAATCTCTCACCGATCAAGAATTCGTGGGACACAATTGGATGTCTGTTGAATACCCTCTCATGAAATGAAGATGAACTCAAATTAGACCACATGGTCAATGAAATCTGAGTATATAACCCTGACACTCATCTAATCGATGCCACGTTGGGTACAGAAACGTATCATCCAAAATGGAGGTCCCATGTCTTACGGATCATCCGGTATTTTAGGCCACTGGAGCCTTGTGTCTGTATATGAAAATTAAATCATTTGTTCTGCAGCTGTTTGGCTCTGTATGCATGCACTTTGGTCCATTTTTGAGCATTCTTTCATAGCATGACTTCTTTCTGTTACAGGGTTCCTACACATTTCCTGACATGAAATTTAATGACTTTTTAAGGACCAGAAAAGAAAAAAAATTAAGGACTTATTAGCAAACAGGAATCGAACAAATCAGATATAAGCTATGAAAATGACTTTATATTTATAATAACTTTTTAATAATAAAATAAAAGTTAGGGTGTGTTATATAATTAAACATAATCTCAGAATTAACAATTATGAAACAAGAAGAGAATGAAAAGCAATTCCCTAAAATTGATCAAAAAGTTAGCTTTAAGCAAGATAATATACATCAAAATAAGGTTGACAATTAAAAGTTATGGGTTTCAAATTTATATTAAATTTTAATTCAATATACACTCTTTATAATCAAAATTTAATTCAACTGACGGAATTGAACATTGCAGACAGCACAATCCCAGCGATAGAATATAAGTCGAATCAGTTTTTAAAAAAGTTGGTCCAAATTCTGTAAAGGCGCATTTGGTACTCTTTTATAGTTCCTCCTGTTCCAGATAACAGTCAACAACAAATGCGACATCTTCGTTATGAAACAATGCAAAAACAAAAAGTTCCAAAAAAATGCCGTAAGATCGCCAAATTGAATCTCTCTCGATCGACGGAAAAGATTGTTGCCACAAACCGTGGGACTATGGTTCCTGCATTTCAGAAATAGACCTTTTCTTTCTTCCTTTAAGGGAGTTCTGCCTTTGTTCTCTAGTGGACCACTATATCAACCGTTAACTCATGCTTGTTTCTGACTTTTACGGCACAAAGACTGTAAGGGTCCTGCTGTGTCGACATCTATAGTGTTCCGAGGAATTCTGAACCTTTTAAGGCCTAGGGAACCAACCCTCGAACTGCAGCTAGCAGTTTGATGGTAAACTTCTTTCTCGGAGGAGGGGTATCGTTTGGAGTTAATCCTTGAATAACAGTAAACGCCTTACCACTGCACTACAGAAGTACCCATCGTTGACTCAATACAAAATTTATTAAGAAATTTATCCATCAGCACTAAATTTTCAGTCTGCATAGATAGTATTATTAAATATATTAATAAAATACATCAAAACATTAACGAATTCTAAGCCCACCTCCCTAAAAAAAGCATCTAGCTGCAGTTCTAAGAGTTCTATATCTCCACCATAGGCATTAAGATGCAGAGAATGAAAGCCTGAGTAGCATGAGATAAAGGCGCACAACATTTTAAAAGGTGACTTTTTCCCTTTTTTTTTTAAAAAAACTGCAGTCAATCTTTACCGTAGAATTCCGATGATCATTCCTTTATGGAACTCCCCCCACACAACCCTTCTTTGCCTTAGTATTAAATTATGAAAAACAACTACCTTCCCTAAGCAACAGGAAAATAAAAAATTTTGCCATTAAATAAAATAAATTCATTAATAAAAATATCGTTATTTTATAATAATGGATATAAGGTAATCATAAATGCCCCCCCCCTCCCCCTCAACCGCGATTTTCCAGAACAAAATATTTTCTTGGGTAGGTAGCTAGCTTAACTATGAATAACCAGGTAGGAAGATCTGCCCTTCTAAAAATGCCTGGGATGAACACTAGACACATACAGAGTAAGGTAAAACTTGTCATAACGGATATCTATTTACGAAGGATACAGTGTGGCAGGACAGGGGAAAAAGGCCAAGGTACCAAGAGTGCTCAAGGCACTCAAGCAGTGCCTAAGGAGCCTCGCATTTTAAATCTGGGTTTGGAAGAGGTGTAAGATATATTGGTCATTCTTGTTCTAAAGAAATACTGAAGTAAGTTCCAAGGGGGGGGAGTTCTCTATGCACATTCCCAGAGGGAGTTGGTTCCCCTTAATGCATGTTCCCATTGTTCGTAAAAGGTATATTATAACCCGCACGGTGTGAAATTTTATGTTGATTCATATTGTGAGCAGAATGGCAGTAATAAAAATTGAAACTGAAATATACTTCAGAGAAATAAGAGAACAAAATTAAGGACTTTTGCACATTTGGGGGGCGAAAATAAGGCCTTTTAAGAATGAAAAAGTCGTTTCTTAAAAAATTAAGGAACTTTTAGGACCGTACGAACCCCGTGTTGGCAAGTGTATTATTTTTAGTGAATAACATCTCACCTTCATTCGACACTGTTCTTGTACGGGCCTCGGCACAATCTGCAGGTATCCCATAAATTTGGACAACAACGTAGGGATCAATCGAACTAGCTTTGGAAGAAGCACCCTTTGGCTGTGGAAGCTGCTGAGCACTGATAACCTAGATACAAGAATTCATTTTTAAAAGTAGGGTTGAGGCATTTCGCAAGATTTTTTTTTTTCTTAAAATTGAAAAATAGACATGATGATTTTTAAGGTCACATATTTGGAATATGCACACAGAAGTTTTTGCAGGCACATTAAAATCTGAGGGCTTCTTTGAAAGCCATTGATTTTCTTGAGACTGGCTTTGGTAACCAAAGTCCTTAAAAATTAAAACGTTTACCAGATTGATGGGTAAATGGACAATTGTTTGTGGTTTAAGGGCTTAAGGACTACAGTGGTCATGCTGTATCGGGACCTACTCTTTTCTGAGAAATCTGAATTTCTGGACCTACAATTTTTCAAGGAATCTAAGCCTCTTGGACCTACAGTGTTCCGAGGAATCCGAATCTCGTAAGGCCTAGGGAACCAAACCCAGACTACAGTGAGCAGTGCAATCTTTGAGATCTCTGAGTAAGCGTTCTTTGCACTGCTGGGAGTCGAACCCGGATTAACGGCACACTAGGAGAACACGTTACCACACTGTGCAACCGCAGGACAAATGGACAATTAAATAGATGGAGATATGAATGTTGAATTAAGTTGCAGATTTAAGATTATTGAAGTACATTGCGAATATAATTGTCATTGGCATAATTAGCTTAAGGACTAGGAAGTGGGCTATAGTTTCTACTTAAATGTTTCACAAATAGCTTACATTACTAATTTTCATTTTTCTAGAAAGTAAAGCCAACCCTATACCCTTCTAGTTATGGTAATGGTGTCTAATTACGTTGGAAATGCACCTGTTGAATTAGGTTGCAAATGTACTTACTGAATCAGGTTGCAAATGTACTTATTGAATTAGGTTGCAAATGTACTTATTGAATTAGGTTGTGAGTGTACTTGTTGAATACGGTTGTGAACATGCTTTTTGAATCATATTATGTATGTGTCGGTTACACACATGTTTGACGAATCAAGTTGCAGGTATTATTTGTTAAATTAGGTTGTGGAAAAAAGAGTGAACGTTGTGTTTGTAAGTTCAATATCCTAAGACCACTGAATAACCCATTTTAAATACAAGACTGTGCGGTAGTTTACCATGCAACTGCTGAGTTGCCATCATTTGCTAGTTTCAGATAGTAGCCAAGCGGATATGTAATTGAAGACTTAATCACAAGTTCAATATTAATAATAATAATATACCTTCAGATACAAAGTGGTTGGTTCAAGACCCGGGATGCATCCACCGCAAAATAAATGTAGTTGCTCTCGGAGAAAAGATGGTTTTAAGACATAACCACAACAGCCATTCTGCTGAAACCACCCTTGATAGACATCCATCATATGACCGGCAGTTTGGAAATTCATAGCAACTGAAAGATAAATTGTACTCTTGAAAATTCAAGTTTAAGTATTTTCTGCTGTTGACTTGGTCGGTAGAACAGATCAAAGAAATATTTAAGGTTATTATATAGTTGTATCTTTGTATTCTATACAAAACTATACAAAATCTGTTGTGCAAGACGGGATTAATGACTTACTTACAAATTTAAAAAAACTATTACTGACACCTGCCATACAGTGACTCAAGATTCGATACTGAAGTCATGGAGCACCAAAAACAAAAGAGGCAGGTTGTAAAAATTTTCACTGAATACTATACTACTTTTGTGTATACCGTAGACTCTCACTTCTGCCATCAAGGCAACAAAACTTTGGCTGAAAAGTGGCATGTATTCTACAATGCTATGAAAAGTTGATTCTATGAAAATCTATTGATTTCTATCTATTTATTATTATCTATTATTATTTATTATATCTATTGATTTCTACGAAAAGTTGATTGAAAGTCCAATATTCATCAACAATGGATCCAGGTTAATGATGTATAACTAATTGGTACTTCCTTGTATAGAGGAGTGGCAGACTTTGGAATGATTACCATCTGTTTGTGTGATTATGATAGTAGGATTATGATGACAATTACCCAAGAAGAGATCCAATTCCAGAATTTAAATTATGATGTCGATTACAGGCAATTTTCATTTTTGATTCCGACTACAATTATGAATACATTTAAAAACCCATGATTACAATTACAGATTATAATCACGATTACGTGCACATAATCAGAAATAATCAGTTTGATTATGATTACCTAAGAATTTCAAAAAACGATTATGATTAAATGAAATTTAAAAGTGTGATTATGATTATATTGCAGATTACAGCTACTTCAAAACATTCAATTACAATTACAGATGTGAGTACGCGAAAATGTAATCGATTATAATCGATTATAATCACTCCAATATGATTACTTGGAGTCTGATTGAGAATACTTAAGGAAAAACTTCATTATTAAATCTCTTGCTTGTGACGTCAGATAGACAAGTAACTCCGTCCCATTTATGCCGGAACCAGATTGAGAGTTTACTGTGTACATATCGCTATCTAACTTACTTAATTGGCATCCACAGGCCCAGAAGTCAAGGGCATTGAAGTTGCTGCTATCCACTCTAGTGCTGTTAGGGAAGACATGAGTGAGGTATTGTTTGTTATGACCAATCAGCTCTTCAGGAGAGACCTGGCACAATTTGGAGGCAACGGTTTCCGAGAAAGATGAAACATCAGCGATTTTCTCTGAGAACAATCCGTAAAGCATAAACAATCAAAATCAGAAGTACAATTAGTAGTAAAAATACGATTACACTTTTATAATGTCCACACTAGAAGCTGCGTTTCAGATAGAGTGGAAAAAAAAAAGGCCATACACTTAGGCTGGATACATTTTTTTCCCTCTCTACTTAAAACGTAGGTTCTGGTATGAAAATTATAAAAGTGAAGTATAAAAAAATATATATTTGAAGTGTGACTTCACACCATCCATCTTTTAAGGCATTTTCCCTTGGTTGCAGAAAAAAATAAGTTTGATTTACCTTAGAGAGATACGAGGGAGGAAGGATGCAAGATTGATTCGCATATGGTAAATCACATATATATTATTTAATACATATATATGCATAGCATGTATATGTAATATGCACTTATGTATAACATAGAGCACTTACGTATATCTTCCGTCATTTCTGTGTTCCTAAACCTCATTCTTGTTAAGCTCACAAGATCAGAAAGGGATTTGCAAAGTTTGGTTTTCTTGAATACATCCTATAATACGAGAGCATGTCTTAATAGAAATTAAATTCTTAATTATCATATACTAAATATAAATAAAATTTGTAATTATTATATTAAACATAACTCAAATTCTTAACTATTATTTACTATCGTAAATATAAAGCAAAAAACATTTTCTGTAAGTTAAATGTCATCACTAAAGAAAGTAACTAGTACACACGTTTGTGGTTTGGAAAAGGTCTTTCTTTCTTTCTTTTTGGTTTTACGGCTCAAAGACTACAGTGGTCATGCTGCGCCGGGACCTACTGTTTTCCGAGGAATCCGAACCTCTTAAGGCCTAGGGAACCAAACCCCGGACTACAGTGAGCAGTGCGATCTTTATGAGATCTCTGAGTAAGCGTTCTTTTTGCACTGCTGGGAGTCGAACCCGGATTAGCCGCGCAATAGGAGAACGCGTTACCACACTGCGCCATCGCAGGGCCGGTAAAGGTCTAAAACGTTCACTAACTATAAAGCCAACTGTGTAATTTGGAAAGTTTCACAAATGTAAAGCAATTTTACAAGATAAAAAGAATATTATTATATAGTAGGGCCTCAATTATTTGGACCAGAGGTAGAACAGATAATCAGAAAATTAGACAAAGTGGATATGAAGGAAAAACTAAAATGAGCTAGTGTAAAAAATATTTATTTGTTTTTCAGATGTTTAAAACAAAAGGTTACAAGAAAATGAAAATACGTACAGGCAATCTGATGAACTTGCAGTATCACCTACTTCCAACAGCCTTCTGTGTACCCCATTCGCAGTTCATATTAAAATCACAATTGGATGAAAAATCGTAAAACCTGTTTTGATATATACAGTGAACTCTTGAACTTGTATTAGTTTTCGCAGAACTGCAGTCGAACCCAGTCTGCTGACATTAAAGGCCATGGTGACTACCGCTGGAGCAACCAGGATAGCTAAGCCACACCTGTTGGACAAGAAATTTCAAACCTGCCCTTGAAGGAACCACATGGAGGTTGAAACAAGCCCGGTAAGACTTCAGGTTAAAACCCTGGAGAAATGCACAGAGTGTGGCGGGATTTAAGAAGAGTGGTCTAAAACATCAGTTCGTACTTTATAACCACCAGGGTCCCTGCTTACCATAGAGAAAAAATTCCCTGACTTTTTCAGGTTTTTTCTTCACTTTTTGGACAAAATTCTATGATTAATAGCAAACAAAATTTTGAATTGAACTTTGTTTTCAGGAAAAGTAGTCTCATGTTTGTGTGAAGTTTAGGTATTAAGAACAGGTTAGGGAAGAGTTTCCCCTGACTTTTCCAGGTTTGACCAAAAAACTTAGTTTTCCCCTGATTTTAGGGATGATTTCACATACCCTGATAATTCCAGGTTTGACAGGTTGCTGGGGTCCCTGAGGAAGAACTTGCAGACTCCAAATCTCTTTCGCTTAGAGAACTAACTTGGCTGTGCCAGTCTGTAAACGTTTAGGACGAAAAAAAGGCAAGTGCTGGTATCAAACCTGGATTAGTCACATGGTAGCAAAGTTTTACAACACAATGACAGCAAAGGTCATGCTGTGTGATTATCTATAGTTTTCTGAGGAATATATCCAAAAACCGTAAGGTCTGAGAAACCAACACCATGGACTACAGAAAGCAATTCGGTAATAAACATTCTATTTTGACACCATTGAGAGTTGAACATAGATCAACAGCATGGAAGGCAAACATGCTACTGCTGCAGGGTCAAAATTACCGAGTACAACATCACCACTGGCATATACAGAGAGGGAGTGTTGATAGGGGTCTTAACCTTTTGTATGTGCAACATATGGAGTTTTAGCTCTGCAACTCCCCCCCCCCTCCCCATGAACTTTCTGCATATGCCTATGATCACCATTATGCCACAGTAAGATACAGATCAAAGGAACATAACTGACAAAATGTCAGCAGGCAAAAACACGCAGCTTCAGTGAAGATGAATGTTTATTTACATTGATAGTAATCATATCATATAATTATGTATAGAACGAACCTTATTGTTAAGACAATCATGATCGTCATCTTCATCGGACACATCACCAGAAGAGTCATCGCAAAATGGAGAGAGCTTTTTACCCTGTGGGATAAACAGCGAGGGGCTCAGTAATTTTTAATTTTTTTTCACAATACACCAATAATATAGTGGTTCTCAAGTATTTTGGCTTGCATAGCCCTTTTTACGAAAAAATTTGACCGTGGATTCTCTTTTTCACATTTAATACACGTTCTTTAGGTAGGGCCTAAATATAAGTCAGTTTCTACACCACACATGTGAGATTAAGATAATTATGTAGTAGTAGTCACAATGTGATGGAAAATAGTTTTCCAAAAATTAGGATCATACACTTATTTTTTTACTGAACAAGTGAATTAATTTTTTCGAAAGTGTTCTTTCATTTTCAATTCTTTTTTTTCTTTTTTTTTTTGGCTGCGAAGCCAAGGGGCTCCGTTGAGTACAGTTTGAGAACCTCTGCCAATAATACATAGAAGAAAATTCTATCTACATGCAGTTCTATCTACAGAGGACAAACCTTGCCAATCCAAATTCATCGAAATAGTTGCACTATTGACGTTAATATTTACTTAATATGGAGGAGGGAGGGGGGACAGTTTGGGATGGTAAGTGAATACCAACATATGTCGTGTTTATGAAAAATGACAGAGATGACATTACGAATTCATCTTGCCATTTGCTTGTAATTTTACAGTGCAAGCGCCATGTTCCAGTGGCAATTCACCTTTGTCGTTCTGCTCTTTAGAACACCTCAATATGGGGCTGTCCACTTCAAACTGCTTCATTAAAATGGAAATTTAAAGGAGAATTAAGGAAATCCAAATTCTGGCACCCATGTTGACAATTAAAAAAAAATGGTATAAAACAAGAGTTTGCTGGTTTGAGTTTGTTTTTTGAGACTTTTTTTTTTTTTTTTTAACTCTAAACACTCTTGTTCAAGTTAAAAAACAAAACAAAAAAACACGAGTGCAGCATTTAAATTTCATTCATTAACAGAGTTGGGAATTAAATAGGAACAGGTTAACTGTTTCATTTTCATTGTAAGGCGTAAGGACAGAAAAGGTCATAGTTCACCTACAGTTTTCCAAGAAATTGAAACCTATTATGTCCTACGAAACCAATCCCCAAACTACAGCGAGCGGTTAGTCAGTGTTTTTTTCGTGCGCCATTAGAAGCCAAATCCAAGTTAATGGCGCACCAGGCAAACCACTGCAAGATCTGTAGGTTAAAAAAAATAACATCATGAGCCTACAGAATCACATTCTTAGAGCTAATTTAGATTTTTTTTTTAATGGCGCAAAGACAGCAAGGGTCATATTGCACTGAGGCCTACACTTTCCCGAGGATTCCAAACCTCTTAAGGTCTACCGAACCGACCTCCAGATTACAGTGCCTAGCTAGTTGGTAAGTGTCCCCCTCCCTGTGCACGGCACTGCTGGGCAAATCCAAGGTAATAATATGCTATGGGAAAGTGCTTCTACCATACCATCGCAACACCATCGTTGTAGGGCTTATGAAAAATACCATTGATTTTCATCAGGAACTCATTTGGATTGACAGAGTTTTGCTACAACTAAGACTACACATTAAGCATTCACCAGTAAACGAATCTGCCAGTCTATTCTAGATGGGCAAAATCAGTCACTGATTCGGTTCATTGTTTAAGACAGGACAACATATATATTTTGCACACCTCTAATACCTTAATGAGGATTTTCCCTATCAAAGACTCTGGTGTCATTTCTGACACATGATGCTGGTCCTTTGTAGGGTGGTACAGCATATCTCCTAAAATGTTAACTAGTAAACTAACGATTTTCTGTTGGTTAACAATACTGCAATGGTTTTCCAAGTGAAGGATGAGTGGATATCTAATAAGGAAAAAAAATTATTCATTTCTTTATAAAAATTTGAGTAAAATCATAATTTTCATCAATGCATATACAGGGGTTGGGCAAAATAACATGAACACCTGCGAAAAGAGACAAAACCTTTATTAATAGTCTGATGGCCCTTCTTTGGCATGAATTACAGTCTGTATCCAATGTTAGATGAACAAATACAAGTCATGTACGACAATTACAGGGAAACATAGACACTCCTCCCGCAAAAAGATCGCTAATTCAGAAAGTGTTCTTGGAGGTGGAAATGAACTACACAGCTTGCCCTCCAAAATACCCCACAAAAGTTCCCTTATATTAATATCAGGGGAATAAGGGGACCACACTAGGTGTTGTACTTCGTCATTGTGTTCATTAAACCAGTCTTGAGTAATTCCAGCACTTTGAATGGGAGCATTATTATCTTGTCGTTATACAGTGCACAGGTTGTTAACCAGGGAATAAAGTTTGCACAATTGGATGAAGATGGTCAGCCAGAATACTGACGTAATCTTATGCTGAAACCCGCCTATGCTGGACAACAAGTGGACCAAGACTACAGTGCGACATAGCATCCCCACAGCATCACCGATCCCCCACTCTCACGCTGAACAATAGAAAGGAGATTGGCAACACGATAGGCTTCTGCTGGCATTCTCTAAACGTAAACACGCCCATTGGTCTGGAATAATGTGAACGATGATTCGTTTGACCAGATGACATTCTCCCATCATTGTTGTGTCCAATTTTTGTACTCGCGACACCATTTTCGTCGTTTCAAGGCATTGCATGGTGTAACCAATGGTTTTGTAATCACCGCTCTACCGTGAATGTTTGCCACATGAAGTTCAAGCCGGACAGTTTTTGATGATATAGTTTCCTGTATATGTGTGTGCAGCTCAGATGTTATTTGGGATGTGGCTATCTTGTGCATTCTGGCAACAACCAGCTTCAAAGCCCTTCTATCTTATCGATCAACTTCAACCATTGGCCACTGTCGTATTTGGCAGATAATGTCTTTCCCTTTTCCCTGTTTGACATAGGTTGTCATTACAGTCGACACGGTACTTCTCCTCACACCGACAAAGGTGACTGTTTTTGTTACTGATGTTCCGGCAGGAAGGGGCTCCAACAATCATTCCTCTTTTGAAATTGAGAGGTCACCTATAACGAAATTTTAAAGCCGTAACATACATATTTTGCATCTAACCACTATCACTGCTATTCACAGGCCGATGTGTGTGTGTGTGTGTATATTTTTACCCATTAGATAGCACGCTTCAATACCTGGGGGGGCGGGAGTATATGACAGATTTCTCTCGAGTACTGTTATTACACAGGTGTTCACATTATTTTGTCCAACCCCTGTATATTATAATTATAGAATTAATAATTTATAAAAAGTTTGATTTTTT
>QLNU02003225.1:22363083-22384056 GCA_006491805.2 Dysdera silvatica | reverse complement strand
TAATGACCTGCAACAACCACACGTTGACAAAAAGGCATCAAATTCTTGGCTGGCCAAAGGCACTCTCCAGCCAGAGACAGAAGGATTCATGCTAGCCATCCAAGACCAAGTGATCGCAACAAGGAACAATCAGAAATTCATCCAGAGAAAAGACATAGAAAGCGACAAATGCAGACACTGTCATGCGGCATCGGAGACAATCCAACACGTGATGGCAGGATGCAAGATCCTTGCGCAGTCAGACTACAAACATAGACACGATCAAGTAGCGAAAATAGTCCACCAGAAATTGGCAGCGAATGCTGGCTTTCTGACAGAAAAATGCCCGTACTACAAATATGAGCCAGAGACCGTGCATGAGAACGAAACACACAAGCTTTACTGGGATAGAGCAATCATAACAGACAAGACAGTCCCACATAACCGTCCTGACATAACCCTCGTCGATAAATCGAATAAGACCACGTACTTAATCGACATAGCAGTACCCAACACCAATAACATACAGACAACCTACACAACGAAAATCACCAAGTACCAAGATCTCAGACATGAAGTACGAGATATATGGGGTATGGAAAAGATCCTCATCATCCCGTTAGTCATCTCAGCAACAGGGATAGTACCAAAAACGCTTGCGACGAATTTGGAGATACTCAACATTGACCCAAACACCTACATTGAAATACAAAAAGCCACAATCCTAAACACGTGTTACATTTATTTTATATAAATCGAAGGAAGGTCGTGGGTTCAGGTCCCACCGAAGGCAGAAATATTTATTTTCTTTCGAACGTTTCACCATCTAATCACGCCATACCATCGGCGTTGGTATCACTACGCCAATAAACGTTGATTGATTGACATTGTTGTTTGACATGTCACATTGTCAGGAAGTTTCTAGACATGGCACATTAAGAAGTGATGTAAAAAGAGGCTTGGGAACATGGCGCTCTGCCCGTCCCAAAGCCTGTTTCCGCCAAGAATGGGCGAGGAAAACTTTACACACACACACACACACACACACGTGTGTGTGTGTGTGTGTATATATATATATAAAGCTTACATTGATATATGTTTCCTTTCTATAACAATATTGGACAACAATTAAATTGTTACAATTAAAAACTCAACATGCTGAATAGAGGTTTTTGTTAGATAAAATTATTCGTTTCCATTTGCAAAGTTAAATAGTAAAGGGTTTCCTTTGGTTCCGATTTTAATTTTTTTTTTTTCCTCTAAACTTGAAATTCGAAAATTTCAAATCTTTAAATACAGCGATTTAGTCTCGCCATTTATTTTCATTTGCCTTTTAACCGAAATTTTACTTAATATAAAAACACATGTCTTCCGCGTCTAAAGTCATAATTGAAACCGTTGCTAAATGTTATGACCCAAATCTCGGAAAGTGGAAAAAGGGAATTTTTACACTATCTGAGTATTACGTATCCTTCGTTGAAGAAGATAATAGAGACTTAATATCTCTGCCACTATCAATAATATCTGCTTTGAAGAAGTCTCATGGATTTAGAATTTGCTCTCCAGCAATTGTGGTGGAGATAGATGAGCAATCGTATTGGTTTCGCTCTTTTCAAAATCGAAATAGAGTCTACAATTTGATAGAACTCTTCTGGCGATCTGCTAGCAAACCTCAAAGAGTTCCTCTTACTTTAGAAAGAGGAAAGGAGGTAACAACAACTCTTCTAGCTCCAGAGGTTAGTGTTGGCATTAGGATGATGTTATCCGTTTTATTGGAGGCCGAAGCTAAGTTAATTGGTACTGCGTACGAGCTTGAGCAACAAGGACGCCTTCTGGCGGAGCTTCAAAAAATTGTCGAAGAGCTTAAATCGGACCTCGAGATCACTAAACACGTTAAAATCATGCCAGCACTAACATCTTCACTTGCAGAAGGTTCAGAAGAAGAAGAAGACAAAACTATCGGAAGAAGAGGACAGAAGAAAGAGAAAATGTATAAAGTGGCGTTTCAAAGTGGAAACAAGTTGTGTTGGAAACCAAATAATTGGGAGAAAGGATACTTATACATCTCAGATAACTTATCGCTAGTAGATGAAGATAAGAAGATGAAGTACTTGATAGCTGCTGATCAATGCCAAGCAATTACAGTACTTTCTCCATGGGAGATTCGTGTCCATCAAGTGACTAGTAATACTCCTGAATATCTGTACAACATTGTATGTCCCACAACATCTAGGTTAATAAAGACTTTAAGATGTAACATGTCATTTCGTGACAAAATAATCGACGCCCCAGACAACAAACCGTGGATGAAAAGTAGGGAAATTTCAGGTGGCCGTTGCATCAGCAATGAATACAGATATGTCGGGAGATACTCAAAGCCTTTTGAACATTATGTTTCACCTCTCCGTCGTTCTAAATCTGAAGTTAGGTCACCAGCCAAGAACACAACAAGCCTACTTTCACAGCCTAAAGAAAGTATTGACAGTATTTCACATATCAAATTAAGTGATGTTCCTAGACGCGAATTTGTTAGATATTCAATAGGTAATAACAGATCCATGTTTGACATGAGGAAACGCCCTCTCAGTCACCTGGAATCTTCTTCAATGGAAACTCTGAACTCTGAAGTGTTACGGGCTCCAAGTGAGAAAGCGGAATTCAACGGTTCAGTCACTGTTAATGAATCAGAATCGCAAAATTTTTTCTACGCTATAAACAACCTGAAAAATTTGGCAACGACCATCAGCAAAGAACAAAAAATGCAATGTGATGTCGTCTTGGACATGACTGTAAACATTGAAAATGCTAAACTAAAACTTAAGAATGAAACGCATCTATTGTAAAAGCAATTACAGCTTAAGCAAGCATATATATATAAAAATAGATAATTATTATTATTGGCCGTTCGTTCAATTTTAAAAATGCTAAAAAGTTATTTTTACACTTATTATTTATACTTACACTTATCACACTTTTACACTTATTATTTATCAGTTTTTGAAATCTTAAGTGAACTTTACACGATCTACAATAATGTCATTATCTCCATTGCCTCAAAAAAGCTTAATTTATTACTCTTTCACTATTTTTTAAACTTACATAGATCATTTGAAATCACCTGTAAGGTTGAAAAGCAATGAAGTAAGGTATTTGGAGGTAATTCCGTTAAAAGTGATGGCATTATTAGTATATTAATTCCAGGACGCCCTCAATTACTACTTCAATGTATGGCCTCAGGGCAGATGTATATTTATGATTTTGCCACCTGTAGGCTAGGCTGACATATTTTGCCGCCTAATTTTACCAAACCTAATTAGGGGCAAACTGAGATTTTGGCGCTTTTGTCAAATTCTTAATTTATGCCCTCCCCCACCTGGCGGTTATTTCAACTTCGTCCTTTCGCAAGTATTCGCGAATTTGGCGCCTTTTAAGACTTTTACAAGGCGGCGTCTGTGGCAGCTCTCCCTTTCATCAATGCCTAGTTGCATCTCTGAACATAATATAAAAAAAATTTGCGACTAATAAATCTGATAAAGATGCCCAGAAATTCACTCCAGTGCTTGGTGACACTTCAGAAACCTTGAGGTAGCGTTTGCATGACAATACAAAACCAAATTCGTGATTGTGACAGCATACAGAATCGAGTAGTGATGCGCGATTGCGAGATGTTTTATTCGATTTTCTCGATTCATCGAGATGTTCAATCTCGATTGTTTTAAATCTGACTCGATGCATCGCATCACCGTGAGTGGTGGAACCAATTCTCAATTCGTTGATTCATTATCGTAAGCTTAGTAGAAACAACATACTCCAAACTATAGACTTTTAAATAAGGATGGCAGCGTTTTAATGAAAACCTAATAACAATTAATTATACAAGCAATATTTCTTACATAAACATAAATGCACAGATACAAGTCGATCCACTGCAAGAATCGAGTTATCTATGTACGTTTGGCGTCCCTATTAAAAACTACGTATAGTTAACAATACTAAATATCTGGGAAGAATTATATATTAAAATCTTAATATAATAATATTAATGAATTAGAGACAGAAGGCTTTTTTGTTACAGAAATAGTTTTTATTAAAATAAGTAATAACAACATTTCGAGAGCTATCTGCTCCCTTTATCAAGTATGGAAGGCTGAAACGATGATAAATAGAAATGCAAATACGGAATACAAAAAATTTAGTATTTTTAAATACATTAATAAAACTGATCAAAGCATTAACGAATTGTAAGCCCCTACGCCCCCCATCGCCTGAGACCCCCACGTAGATACACACCCACCAAAAGCGTCCAGCTACGGCCCTGCACAAAACATCCTATAAGAATTTTTTTTTAATGCAACAAACGTCCGTAAGACGTTTGCTTATATTTGAAATCGGTTTGTTTTATTAAAATATTATTAATAAATTATTTAAAATTAATATGAAAAAAAATAAATATCTTTAACGATCCCCATTTCTTTATCACTCTTATTTATCAAAAGCACTTTTCATGGATTTTAAATCCACATTACTGTCGATTTAATCAGTTTTCTCGAATAAATCGATCGGAAAAGAAAAACAGCTCACGGTTACGGATTTTAGTGTTCTAGGTTTTCCCGATGGAGACATTTGTTTTCCCTTTTTGTCTCATTTGCGTACGACCAGAGACAACTACAACAATTCATTCGCTTTACTTGAGTTCGCTAATGGGGTAAAGAACTTGACTTCACGCTACTAATGACGCAGAAATTTAAAAAAAAAGCATCGTCTTCATAAATTTTGGCGCGCTTTTGAAAAGGCGCCAAAATATTTCATTTTAACGTGCCATGAAGAGGACAATGCAATTGGACTCGCATTCTTCTTCTATTCATTTCACCCCCTCCTCCATTTGCTTTGAAAAATACGCGATTTTTTTTTTATTCTGTTAGCGCAGTTCAGAACAGAAAAGATAAGCACAAACAATGCAAACACTACTTAAAAAAAAATTCTTAAACAATTACTTTAACTGGTGCAACAAATTTAATGTACAGGCATTGTCGGATTCGGTGTGAGGAGGTGGAATTGAATTTTACCCCTCCCGGACAAACAAACAAACATAGTTTATGCTGGACGTATACTAGATTTTTGTACCGAGTTCATGCTGAGTTTTGCTGCCTTTGTTCTCGCTTTCAGCTGCTATATAAAAGTTTCAGTATTGCAGTGGGAAAGGGAAAGGAAAGAAAAAAAAGAAGTGAATGTTCAATTAAATTAGAAATAAATTATGGATGAAAACGCTACATTGAATCTACATCATTTTATGATGTCATTGCCATATAATTTCATTGTATTCCGATTGACGACTTTGCAATTCTGTGTTTCACTCCCAACTAGTTATGGGCGATTACTGAGTGTTTTTACAATCGAAAGAATCGCAATCGAATCTTATTTACAATCGAGTCAACAATTCATTCGTCCTTGAACTTAACAATCGAGATGTTCAATTGCAATCATAAGTCAGCTGCCCAACAATACTGCACATGCGCGTGAACATAACTGAATCGCTGCTGCACGCTTCCGTCATGCACATGGCGTCGTTGTCAAGTTGGTGAGCAAGCTTCCGTCATTCACATGGCGTCGTTGTTAAGTTGGTGAGAGTCTCATTTGGCGAGTAGATGTAGACGCATTTTCGGACATCCAGGCAAAAGAATTATAGTAGTCGTTTATAGAATCTTTATATAGTTCTTAGAGAGCCTATTGAGTAAAACCCTGATTTAACGAAATCCAAACGACTACTTTATTTATTTACATGAGCATTTATTTTTTTTATTTTACTTTCCTTTTCTTTATTGTTTTTTGCGGATACACAAGAACCTTTGGTGGTATGGAAGTCCTCATTGAGGCCTATTGATTGTTGCCTATAGTGCACGTCAGGTAGTCTACGTTTATTATAATAGCTAAAAGAGAGAGAAATCTGATTGCGGACGATTCCATCAGAAGGTTGCTGAAGGGGATGAAGAGTCTTAGATAGACACAACGAAGAAAGCATTAAATCGTATGTAGAAGACACAATATATGAAGCGAGGTTAATAGCACAGATTGTAGGATAACATCGGCTAGTTGCCGGGAGATGATGCACACATTGCAGGATGCGTAGATGTAACGTTAAGCGAAAGGAAAGTCCGTGTTACATCTCCAAAGGGTGAGGAGCTAAGAGGATGTTCTCTGGTTGAAAACATTTCTTGACTGAATTTTAGGGTTCATCTCTCTATTTTCTATTGGTGAACAAAAGTCATGTGGTTACATATTTGGCAAGGATTGGCTAAGATTTTACATCTGGTATTTGAGCAGTATGTGGTAACTGTTGTGAAAAAAAAAGAAGCCATAGTGTTACAGAACAGAACACATTTGTATACACTAAAACTGTCTTTTGATTTACGCTTTTGAGTTCAGAGAAAACTAATATGCCTCACTTGGAATATTCATATCAGCTTTAAGATAACGCTAGAAGGGATTTTAGGTTAAATTTAAGATGGCGTGTGACCGCCACACACTGCCCCATCAGGGGTATGAGAAATACCACGAAATAATTTGGGAGTTGAAATGGAAAATGAGGAGGTGTATTGTCATGTAGTGTGGGTGAACTGGAATGGTAATGAAGAGTTTGATGCTAGTAGTAATACATTATGCATTTAAATGATTACTAGTATGCTATACAATCATTGCATTTTGGTTTAATACTCATCCGAACTCGGTAAAAATTGCACCATAATTTGAGTTTATATGGCCAAAAAGTTTTCCATGGCCGAATTTAGCATGGCAGAATAGGGTATGTTTGGCATAAGTGAGAGCACATTTAGATTGCACATGGTGTCGCATAACTATAGTGCGTTCGCACTCAGTTGTCGCTCATACCGTTAGCAGACGGGTTATTCCATTGCAGTTTAGGGAAGGGCGTCTTGGAGGAACTGGTTTTTCCCGCGCGAAAAACCAGTTTCGGCAAGATGCCCTTCCCTAAGCTGCAATGGACTAACCTGTCTGCTAACGGTATCAGGCGTCAGGTCTGCGCGAACGTACTATAGGTTTATCAGAGATCAGACTGTATGCATCATCGAAAAAGCAGGTAAATAACAAAACATGTTGGTTGCACGTTAGTTACGTGACTTTGGTTGCGCGTTAGTTACGCCACTTTGGTTGCACGCTAGTTACATGACTTTAGTTGCGCCATGTCGACAACTTGCTGTGCCATGACGGCGACTTGCTGCACCATGTCGATGTCTGGGTGCGCCACGTCGGCGTCTTAGTTTCCGCGATTAGTACGCTTGGATGATTACGCTTGCTAGTTGCATAGCGTTTAGAGAAAGAAGGATGTTGGCTATTTTGACCGTTTAATTATTAATGAATATGCCAAAGAAAGCTTTTACCCAGAACGCCTAAATAATATCTGCGTAGCAAATGTTAGTGCTCAAGACGCGTATTTTGAATCATCGAAGTATTTGTGAATGATTAGGCATTTTCAGACATTAAAATCTTCCAACATGTCAATAAAAATCAGCGCATATAAAGCTAACGATGTTGAACTGAGAAAACTACAATATACTACAAGATTTCACTAGTCCAATGATTGATAACCAACTTAAATATAAGTTTATATTTGTCAACATATTACATCGTATATATAATAATCGTATACCCTTCATAATATGTCACAATTAATTATTGGTATTTATTTTATTTTATTGTACAAACCTTAAAAAATAGGAAGGGTATTTATAAACAAATTCGTTGAGACCGAGCCCTTTCTTTGTAAAAAAAAAAAATTCCGGGACATGGTTTCAGAGAGATTGGGTAGCACTATTTTATATCAACTCCATCAACGTAGAATTTTTAAAATTACTGAAGGGTCGGGGAGCGAGCACATATTATGTATATTTATACATTATAATATATGTAAAATTGTAATTTATTTCAAATTATTACTGGCTATGATATCAGGAGCCCTATGCCTATGCATCACTCATTACTAGAGTTTAAGCTGCTAAGTTTTTTTCGCATTTTGCGAAAGGATATTGCATTTTCCGCAAAATTTAAATCCCATTTTCGCTAAAAAGCGAAAGCCCTGAAAATTAAAAATTTCTACGCGGGCTAATTGCGGCCGCCATACAACGATCTTGAAGACCTGTGACGTCATGAACGGATAAATCAAAATCAGTTTTTGAAAGAATCAGAATTTGAAATCCGATTTTTTCAATTCTTTGATTTGAATTCTGAATCAGATTTTGAAAATGCGTACAAACTGTGATGGGTAGCAAAGCCAAGGAGAATTGTACAATTATATGGCCGATTATATAATTTTGTAGTTTTAAATTTTGTTTGTTTAGTATTCTTATAAAGTACAAAATTTTGAAAACTATTTACAGTAGAAAAAGAGAACTAAAAGAAATTTAAAAATGCTAAAATTTTATTTCACATTTTAACTAAAATGCTAAAGGAAACAAAAATTCAGCTTAAACCCTGCTCATTACTCATATCGATTCATTATCTTGTGCATGTTTGTTTGTTTGTTTGTTTTGTGGTTTTACGGCTCAAAGACTACAGTGGTCATGCTGCGCCGGGACCTACTGTTTTCCGAGGAATCCGAACCTCTTAAGGCCTGGGGAACCAAACCCCGGACTACAGTGATCTTGTGCATGGTTGCAGACGAACGTGTGGACTTAAATTCTCAAATATTTGATCACCTGTATTCTGCAATAAGAGGGAAGAAACGAGGCTTCATACGTACTAATGCTATAACTACTTTTCCGACTTTTAGTATATTTTTTGCTTTTAGTATTTTCTTGTTTGTAGTATATCTTTTGCTTTTAGTATTTTCTTGTTTGTAGTATATCTTTTGCTTTTAGTATTTTCTTGTTTGTTGTATATTTTTTGCTTTTAGTATTTTCTTGTTTGTAGTATATTTTTTGCTTTTAGTATTTTCTTGTTTGTAGTATATTTTTTGCTTTTAGTATTTTCTTGTTTGTAGTATATTTTCTGCTTGTAGTATATTTTCTGCTTGTAGTACACTTCCTACTTTTAGTATATTTTCTGCTTGTAGTATATTTTCTGCTTGTAGTACACTTCCTACTTTTAGTATGTTTTCTCTACCAGCGTTAGCAAAATTTCTTATGCGAAATCATAATGCTATCGATCGACACGTTTCTGTCAGCAGTTTTTCTCCGCAGCTTTGTGTCGACAGCTATTTCAACAGCTAGATTTAAATTGGTGAAACCCTACGAATACATTTGAATGGCTGCTTTGTGACCCAAACAAAAACAAACTCACGCGTGTGCGGTTTTTTTTTACCCCGCTTATGGAAGTACAGTCGATGCTCTCTTTAACGAAGTTCTTCTTCTTCTTCTTTTTGCAAGGGTTTCATTGGGAAGGGTGGCCGCCGGGGGCGGCGCTGTAATCCCAGGCAGGTCTTTAACGAAGTTGCAAGATCCTGCCAAGGAAATTCGTTTAATGGAAATGCATGCTCATCCCATTGGCGTACGCAGGGGGTGTTGATGGGGGTTGTAACCCCCATTGCAATGAAATTTTGTATATTTAACATAGGAATATGTGAGTTGTAGCTCTATATGCCCTCCCCATTGGGCCTATAATTTTTCCTTACGAACTTTCTGCGTATGCCTATGGCTCATCATTTCTTCCTTCTTTCTTCTTCTTTCTTCATCCCTTTCACCAATAAAGTAGTATCAGGGTCGCCGAGAGACAACGTGGGCCCCCAGGCCCACCTCGACCGGACCCATGGCCCCTTCCCTGGGACGGGCGCCCCACAGCATAGGTCCTTGCCAGTGCGGGACCCCTGGACTTTAACCGGGCTGCAGCCCTGTTACCCCCTCCCGTCGGCTGAGTATTATATTTAATTTATATAGAAAAAATATTGTTAATTTCTTGTGGACTGACTGTTAGTTTGAAACTGCTCATCTTGTCGTGATATGTTTGGCATCTTTGTATGGCGCGATAAAGATAATATGGAAACACTGCCGTGTACAGCTTCAGAAGTAGAAAAAATAAATTCGTTATTTGGAGTAGGGCCAGGCACAAGGGGGCCCATTGGTCCGGGACTCTAAGGACCCGGCGCGAAATTTCAGTACCATAACAAACATAACTTGTTCAGTGCCGGATTTATAAATGCAAACGTTGGGCACTTGCCCAGGGCGCCAAATTTCATACAGCACAAAAGGTGAAAGATTTTTTTTTTTTAATTGCAATTTATTTACAATAGAATTCTGGTGATCAGCTCTCCGAGAAAAGGCGCCCTTTACCCTTTTTCCTAAATCTAAAATTCTCAAAAATTGCGTAAAACAGTTCCCGCCCCCCTGAGAATAATAAATTTACATTAAAAATAATTATTTTCAAGCAAAAAATAAAACCTACTTACAAGTGAAATTTTCAAGATTTGCGCCCACCCTGAAATTTTGTTTTGCAGCAGCCCTTGCCCCCTCCCCAATGTAAAAAAATAAATAAATAAAAAAAAAATCCAAAAATTTCTCGTCAAATAAAATTAATTTATTCATAGAAAATTTGAAGCAAAAATGACAAACATGTAATCTTTCCCTTAGGATGGTTAGAGTGTTAGTTACCTAAAAGAGCTGGAACCATGTTTTAACCATTAGTAGTGTGTTTTTAAATAGAAGTGTTCGAAGAGTTTATGTTTTCAACACTAAGCACACACAAAAAAGGATAGTGCTGTTCCCAATTGAAGTCTAGGTGGGGGGGGCTGATTTTTTCTAGGGACTAGTTTTTCTTCTAGGGGCTAAACCCCATATCTCTATGCTTACAGAAATTTTCTAAGGAGTTAGTCCCCCCTAGTTACGCCAATGGAGGAGGATGCCAAAAATCGTTGTGCCTAAGGCGCTTCGTACTCTAAATCCGGCCCTGAACTTGTCAGTAAACATAATTGGCTGGGAGCCCGATCTGCGAAACTACCGAGGGGCCCATAACTCCTGCCCTCGGCCTAGATTTCAGGATAGTTTTTGTAAAGAATTTTGAAAATAGTTTAGCGGCCCCGTATTCCTCATCATCATCATCTAAAAACATCGCTAAATGGCGAAATTCGCAAAATAAAGGTTTGCATATCTATTAAAATCTTTCAATCGATAGAGGAAAATCCATAGCTAATTATCGATTAATAAGAAAATTCCGAAATCGAATCGGAAGTCCTGAAAATATCGCTTTAGTTGCAACCTAAAAATTAAAAGTACCGCAACGAAACTTCGATAATTTCCGAGTTTATATCTAGGAAATTGCAAAAGCTTTTTTGTTATTTATTTCCTATTTGATTCCTGCATAAATCAAAATGATCTCATGTCTATCGATTATTTAATACGATATCGATAATGATGATCCAGCAAATTGAGTTAATCGGATTTTCGTGTTTTTGTTACCGATTGCTGATGGTAATTAAATCATTTCCGGAGATTTGGTTACAGCCATTGGCGTTACTGGGGTGTGGGGTGTTTAGGGGTGGCTAATACCTTCCCAGGAAAATTTAGCCCCCACCCCCCCTAACAAAGCGAAAATTACAAATAAATACTGTGTGCGGAACATTGGGGCTGAGGTTATAGATCCCCTTAGAAATCAGACTACTTAAGCCACTGTGGTTATTACTTATTTATTAATGAACACATGTAACAGCAGGGGGTCTTCTATATCCCAACGCCCCCAAATTTCTTGACACCCTTCTCCTAAAACATAAAGTTCATATACCCACTAAATATTCAGATTGCAAGGAAGAAAAAATTGCTCAAATAATTTTTATGCATATGTAAATTGCAATACTACCTAATCTTTTGCACGTAGCAATTTTTCAAAGAAAAATACGAACCATATAAAGTAAACGTACGTAAAGTATACGGTGCCATATAAAGTAAAATTCAGCCTTCTCAAAAATTATCAACAGTCTATGAATTGGTTAAATGCCCAAGAAGAAATGTTGAATTTTGTTTTCCTCTGAATAAAAGAATGAACTTTTTTATATAAATATGGACGAATTATTTCATTGCTACCGAATATTTTATTTCGTTTCTTTTCTGGTAAGTACATTTATAAGAAAAATTAAAAACTTGAAGGTAAATTTTGCACCCCCAAACTAAGTTTGACACCCCCCGAGCAAATAATCTGGCAGACATCCTGCACAACATTAATAACGAGGTGTACATAATGCATATAAGTAGCATTAGACATGTATTAATTAATAATATATATTTCATTTTTCGGAATTTAAAATGAAAAAAGAAAGAAACGGGAAAAAAGGGGGAACAACAAGAAATTAAAAAAATTTTAGAAAAAATAAATAAATAAACAGGAGATTAAAAGTACGAGTATAAAGAAATAGAAAGTACTAAATAAAATTTCTCATAGAACCATTGTTTAGTAAAGCAAGCAAAACAAATAATTTATAATTAGTAATATATTAAATAAGGGGCTGTCCATAAGTGATGTCATGCCTAAAGGGGGAGGGGGTTCAAAAAGTTGTGATATTTTGTGACACAGGGACGGGGAAGTTAACAAAACTGTGATATCACAAACACTGCAAATTTTAAAACATATTTTTAGATTTTTTAAACAATTTTTTTTTAATTGACTCGCCAAGCGTTGACTTAAAAAAAAAAGTTTCTATTGGACCGTGTACGAGTTAAATCACTGGTTGGAATAGGCCTGAGGGAAGCAATTCCGCATGTTGCCACTGAACTGTATTATAATTAGCTATTTTACAACAGCTATATTATGAGTAATATAGCTCAGTGCGTGTTGTTTGCATCTGTGGGAGTCGAGAGTACGACGTTCGCAAGACTATGACGTCATACTTATAGGCTCATAAAGATCGCACTGCTCACTGTAGTCCGGGGTTTGGTTCCCTAGGCCATAAGAGGTTCGGATTCCTCGGAAAACAGTAGGTCCCGGCGCAGCATGACCACTGTAGTCTTTGAGCCGTAAAACCAAAAAACAAACAAACATACTTATAGGCGGATTTTGGGGAGGGGCCAGGGAAGCCCGGGCCCCCCCTTCCTCTAGTCAATTGTAATTTTATATCATTATCCTCTCTTTTGCCATTTATCAATTGAATTTTCAAAAGAATAATAATAATGTAAACAAAAATATTTGCCTATTCAAAAATAAATAAAAAGTTTTTTGCGAAGTAAATTTGAGTGATTATTAGAAAATGGATGATTTCAATCCTTTCAAAAAAATTCAGTTTTCAGGGGGCGGGTAGATTTTGAGAGGGCAGGGAAACACAAAGAGATTTATTTCCTAAGCTATACAGTGTTCAACATAGCAACGAGGCCACCTTATGGGAATTGGAGGGGTGACCCCCAGTTCGTGGAAACGTTCCTTTTGGCGATGTTCGTCCCACTGGGGGGAACATCTCCAAAAGAAACGTTTTCACTAAGGAGCCGCTAATGAGGGGAGATATTTTGTCTGTGTAACACACACTTGTTAACGCTATTCTGGGATTATAGCACAATAATCGTTTCCCAAGGCAGTAAACAAATTTTGAAATCGACACCACATCGTCTGAGAGAAAAATCCGATGAAACTTATAGGTCATAACAATAAAACCAGTTCCTGACTGAACAATGTCAATAAAGTCACTCAATTCTATACGTATAGTAGACCCTTGCATTTGTAAGTAGTAGGTACCTATTTTGTGCGCTCTGTACTTATGATGAAAAAAATATATTTATGTATATACAAAATTTTTAAATAAAGGTAATGTGAAATTATTATAGACAAAGAGTGATGCATATAATATTATATAATTAAACTAAACAGATATAAAATAGATGCCTTAAAAATGAAAAGGCAAACTTCATTGCAAGCGTTTCTTCAGAGTAGAAGAGTTAAATCGAGTGATCAAATAGATTCTAATGATCTTTCAACTGAAGATTCAAACAAGGAATTACCACAGGAAAACCGCAAGAAATTGAGTACTTTACAAGCAAATAGCTCACTAGCTGAGGTATGTTCTTTCAATTTTTTGTTGTAAAAGTAGGCTATATGTATACAGGACCGGCCCCCGGGCTGATGCGCCCTCGTGGGCGATAGAACTCGAGCCCTCCGAAAATCCATGGTATGCGCCCTTTGAGAAGACCGAGTCCGCCCCTAGTTCGAATGTATTTATTTTTACCTGGTTTGACTGTATGTATTTTTACAAATATTTTTAAGCAGTTTAAAAATTGCATTGAGCACCCTAATACGTACCATCATTTTCGTAATTTAATTTTTATATAAATGTGATTTTTTTTTAATTTTTAAAAATTAGTCATGAACGACAATTTTTAAATTGTCAAATGTCAAAAAATAAAAATTTTCAGTAAACTGTTTTCGTGATTAATCTGTAAATATTTCCATTGTGGAAAGATTGAAAATGTTTGTGTTTTCTCAATAACTGCTTTTAATTAATTAAAAATTGCGATGAAATGAAAATTATGTAGCTAAATTTTTTGAGAAGCGTTGTATGGTTAACATCATGCTTTATAATTTGGAAACATGTTACTCTCAAAACAGAAATGTAACTTTTTGCTGTAATTTTTCATTTAATCATTTAAATTTTGGTGGGTATCAAACAAAAAAAAAAAAAAAAAGTTACAATGTTTTTTCGAAAATAGAATTTTTTGTAAAATCAAGTAACTCTCACATAATAAGGGAGTTTATAAATTAATATTAACCTATATAATATTAAATTAATATTTGTATTATATATCGCTAATAATAAGCGATACGACCACGGGCGCCGTTAGCGGTGGGAGGAAAATGGAATCTATATTATATAAATATGTTATATAGTTAATGTAACTAATTAATTAAAATAATTAATACAATATATATATATATATTCAGACACTATTATGTTGATGATGGTATTACGGAGGAAGAGAAATTGCCCCCCACCTTTTTAAAAGTCTGTATCCGCTCATGGTTATGCTAATATCATTATATATATATATTATATAATTAATATTATATATATTATATAATTAATATTATATATATTATATAATTAATATATATATATATTTATATTATATAATTAATATTATATAATATATAATATATATATATTATATAATTAATATTATATATATTATATAATAATCACTTATATTTTCCTGAGATAATAGAGCTCCCTTTAGGTGATGCATTATGTAACGTGTGATGGGGGGGGTGATTGGTAAAGTGTGACATTTTGTGACAGAGGGGAGGGAGGGGGGGTCAAAAATATTCAAAAAAGTGACATCATTTATGGACAGCCATTAAGAAATAATAATAAACATAAATAAAACACTAAAAGTAATGAAGTTTCGATCTTGCATATCTTTGAGAGATTAAAAATGCACTTTAAATATGCTATATATAAAAAAATGCTATATGCAAGATGTAATTATCAGACTCCTTAAAAAATGTCTTTTATTTCTTATTATATATCACCTATTTAAATATAAATTTAGAGCCACGTTAACAAGCAGTCGTGGCCGAGTGGTTAAGGCGATGGACTTGAAATCCATTGGGGTCTCCCCGCGCAGGTTCGAATCCTGCCGGCTGCGAATTCTTTCTTTTTTTTTTGAAACCCCTATGCGTGTTACATAGGCCCGCAGGATACCCTCCACCCAATAAATTAAAATATATCGCAATTTTATATATACCGTAACATGTGCGTCCATATGGGGGGGAGATAGAACCCACCTCCCCTAGTAGTTTAAAAATTTGATTTTTTTCGAACTGCTGTGCATTTACAGTACTTTCAAAAGTTTTACAGACACATTTTAAAATAAGGTACTTTTTAGCTCATTACTAATTGTCAAGCAGTATCAATTATTTTTGTAGCGTTTTGGTATCTTGTACATTCACTAAAATTCTCGATAGCTTTGAGAAGGAGGTAATAATTTTTCTCGGATCCCCCCCCCCCTAAAAATACTCGTTAATTTTACTCAGCCCCACCTAGAAGAACTCGTTACGGGGCCCATGTAACCACTGTAACCACCGGGGCACATGTGTACCACTGTAACGTATATCATATGTGTTTGCCCCTCTCAATAATTTTGAAAACTACGTTTCTAGGTGCATTCTAGATAACTCGATTTTCAGTAATTCACATAAGTCCTAGCAATTCTCTCTCGTATTCCCTTTGAATCTTCCTTGGACCCAGAGCCGACGAGAGGAGGGGGGGAGCAAAAGAGGCTGCAGCCCAGGGGGGGCGAGAGATAGGGGCCCACGTTGGCTTTCAGCGCCCCTGCTTGGACACCGATAGATCGGAAAACAAATAACTTAAAATATAACATCCCTTTTTCCGTTGAGTTCTCGAGATTCTATTGCATTTAAAATACTTGGCTCAAAGGTAACAAAAATGTAACATTTTCACGCTGTTGCCAAACACATGACTGTACATATGCAATAGTGTATTGTAATAGGGCTGTATTTATTCTGCATTGTGTAATAATGTATTACGATAGGAACTGTATATGTTTTGCATTGCATATTAGAGAGTTGCATATGCCTTGAGCTATGTGTTAGGGACCGTATACATATTGCTTTATGTATTAGGAACTGTGCATATATATATTAAGGACCGCATATGCACTATATATTAGCGCATGAATTTTACGTTATGCATTAGGGAAGCATATATTTTCATCGTGCATTATGTCAAGGCCTAGGGAGGGGGGCCTCCCAAATTGCGGATTTTTTTTTTAGAACATTTTTTTAGGAGCTGACTTTTGGTTATCCAGTTTTAATCAGTATCTAGAAAATTTTTAGGTAAAAATTTACTGTTTTTGGCTATTTTGGAGAGTTCATCCCAAATTTGAGGAGTTTTTAGCATGAGCGAGATGATAACACTAAAATTTTTTTCTTAAATTTGGGCGGTAAAATGTCGATGTTGGTAAAATACTAGCTAATGTGTAAGTACATATTTTTTATGCACTTTCAGACCCTCTTCTAAATCTGTTACCGCGTATATGGCCCCCTATATTGATGCTGCGCCTATAGCCCCCTTTGTCTTAATCAGGCCATTCATTAGGTTATATGTTTATGGTTGTATTTTTAAAGCCAAAATCTTTGATTGGTACTTAAATCAAGTATGCTCTGCCTGCTACTTCTGCCTTCCCACTCTTTCCTTTTAGTTTTCAGTTCTTCCCCCTCCTCTGCTCTCCCTGCTCTTCCTTTTCCATTTTTCTTTTGTCTGCCTTTCCTTATAAATGTCCTTTAAAACTGCACCCGCAACGGTCAACTCAAAATTCATTTACATTTTTCTACTATTTTTGTTTCTCCTACTTCTTCTCTCGGCCTTGGCTACAAGGAAAAACATTCTTACTCTGCAGCCCACAAAGATTCCACCTTTGGACTTCAACCTTCACTTGTAACATCTTCGAGTCAAGACTCTGCTCATAAACTCTGTAAATGTGATACACCTGCGAATGTAAATCTCTTAATAACAATGCGGATTTGTACGCGCGAATCGATATCGTTATTGTTTCTTGTTGAATACGAGAAATCCCTTGCTTTGTCTTCCGGAAAGAGAGCCCCGTTACTAGCATCGCTACTGCTCTCTTTCCATTTCCCAAGCAAATCGTTTGTATGGTCTCCTGATGTACATAATAATAAGGAATAAAGTATTACTTACTTACTTCTTGCTTATTATTACCATTTTGTATCATGCATTAGGAATGAATTCGTTACATAGTTACAACTCTATTTTTTCATATATACGTATAGTAAAACCTCTTTTAACGACCATCTCCCTTAAAGGCCACCTTTTCTAGAAACATATTTCCTCTCCCATAGACCCAATGCTAAATTTACCTCCATTCAGAGGCCATCTCTCAGAGCGGCCGCTTCTTCACGGAACCGAGAGTGGTTGCCTTAAGAAGGTTTTACTGTATATAAAAAACAGCATGGTAATGGGGGTAATGACCCCATTAACATACCACCCTCCATGTACGCCAGTTGCCAGTAACTTTTTCAACCTTACGAATCATTTGAAACGGCCATGTCAAATAACACAGGTCTGTAATGAAATTTTTTTCTTCGAAGTTAAGGGTGTTCCTTATGTATTTTTGGATGCTGATTTCAGGAAAAATACTTAAAAAATTCTATCACGTACAGTTTTGACACAAATCGAGAATTTCTGTCTGGTTGCCTACCTACTAGGTGTGCTACTATAAAAATGTGTCAAAGTAATATTTTTGCTTAGAAAGAGGTATTTTGCCTCATGATCGATAAATTAAAACATAGAAAGTAGAAAAACGTTATCAAGAGGACAAAAACATAAACGGTATTACAAATCAAAGAATGTTTAAAAAATAATTCAACGTAATGAACTCCAAGAGCTTTTCGATCCATAATGGATGATAAAAGGAAAAATTTGAGGCAAGATTGGAAACTTCTCTTTGACTCATCACAAAGAAGTTTGAAAGCTGTCCTTCTTTACAACTGCAACAGATATGCCTCTATACGGCTTAACCACTTAATTCATTTGAAAGTGGGGAATGAGAATTTAGCCTTGATCCTTACCAACCTTAGGAATACAAATGGACCATCAGTGGCGATCTGAAACTATTCCCTATGATCCTTAGTCAACAGGTTAGCTAGACAAAGCACCCCTGCTTCCTCTGCGAATGGGACAGTCCAAGCACTGCACAAAGCCAAGCACTGCACGCAGAAGATGTGACCAGTACTCTAAACGTAGAGGGGAAAAAAACGTGAACTTCGAATCTTTGGTGGACCCAAAGGAAGCACCTCTGCCTTCAATTCACACATTGCACCATGAAGCAGTTTATGAAAGCCCTGTCAAAGGTGGTGATATTTTCAAGTACCCGACAAGTAAGTTTCCAGGGCTGTTCGAAGCGAAGCTGAAAGTAGAAGTTTTCGTTGGTCCAAATATTCGAAAACTCACGACAGACAAAATTTTTGAAATTAAAATGGAAGACATTGAGAGATCGGCTTGGAAATTCTTTAAAAAAGTTGTACAGATGTTTCGTGGCAACCGGAAGAACCTGACTTCAAGAACATCGTAGGGAATATGCTGAAGGACTTCAAAGCCTTGGACTGCACAATGAGCTTGAAGATTCACTTTTCTAACTGCCATCTAAGCTATTTCCAGAATATCTAGGCTCTGCGAGTAGAGAGTAATGGGAGAGATTCTACCAGGACATGAAGCAAATGGAACGGAGATATAAGGGCCAGTGGTTTGTTTGTTTGGATATTTTATGGCGCAAGAGCATATGGGCTATACTGCGCCAAAGGGCCGGTGGAATATCAACGTAACAGTAGACTACTGCCGGATGTTGACTTGGGAAGTAGAGTAAGCAGCTCACAAGAGAAAAGGTTCTAAACGAAGCTTCGAGGGAAAGGAAAAAAGACATTATAGTAATTTTTAAATTCGTGGTGGCTATGAAAAACATAACAAAGTAATAAAATATAAAATACATCTTATTTTTAAGTTTTTTGGTGAATGAAGTTTTTGAACTCTGTTAGATCTTTTATGTGATTTTCCTGGGCCTTCATCCTCACTTTATGGGAAAATCTCTCCCTTTTTGAACTCAGCGTACCGGAAAACATTAGAAACACCTAAAACGATGCAGAAAAAAAAAATTAAAAAGTAATATTCAGCAGACCTGTGTAATCTAAACAGTTGAAAAGTAGTGAAAGAATAACGAGACAAGACTTTTGGAGATAATGTCCTATTACAAGTAATAATAACATTATTATTGGGGTCTTTTAAAATCCGCTTTTAGTGTAAAGCTAAACATGATGTAAACTACAATAGATATGTTTCATATAAAGCTACGTTGTTAAGCATACAGTGGCAGTTGTGCGTAACGAGTTCTGACGAAAACTTTTTTTCAGTACGTGTTACATGAATTTCGTGACATAGCGAAACATTGCCTTTTTGCGCTTGAGAATAGATGCGTGCAATGGTTTAGTAATATTTCTAGAAATTCACATATGTGTAATTGATGTAAATAAATCATTTACAATTAACATAATTACTGCGTTATCACTGTTATTATAACAATCAAATAACAATAAATGGTTTCTAATTCTCAAAGAAATCCTGAAATGCATAGATGAGTGAGCAATAACATCGTGAACAGCTCACACAAGCGGAGCATCTGTTGTTCAGTTCGTTTCATCTGTGCATCAGTTGATTTATCTGTGTTGCCAATAAATAAATAAATAAATAAATAAAATTGCATCATAATGTGAAGACCCCATGCTTTTAATGCTGGAGGATTCCATATCCCCCTCCAATTTCAAACAAAATGCCTTCTACTGGTATATTGTCCCCCCCCCACCAATATTTTTATGGCTTCGGCTTCCATGTGGGGGAGTGAAAGGTTCAAGGGCCCCCCATTGGATATCAAAACACATTATTTTCTCTAAGGCCTCATCACTTAATTTCTTTTAAAGCCGCTTGATCCCCCCCCCCACCACGAGTTTTGAAATGCTACGCTACTGAACAAGCAAATAGAGGGCGCCAATTCTGAGGATCACAGGTTTCCTTGGCTTTCAAAAAATATTGGCGACATATCTTGGCGATTCATTACTATCTGGGTGATGGATCTTGGCGATAATCTCGGGGACCCACTATAATAAGGAAGTACCAAAACTTATCTGAAATATCACCTTTACCTATAAAGGGTTACCATGCGGTGGCGCAGTGTAGTAACGCGTTCGCCTGGTGCGCAGTTAACTCGGGTTCGACTCCCAACGGTGCAAAGAACGCTTACTCAGAGATCTCATAAAGATCGCAGTTCTCCCTACAGTCCGGGGTTTAGTTTCCTTGGGCCTTAGAGGCTCGGGCAGTAGCATATCAATTAAAAACTTATGGGGTTAGGAGAGAGCTCAAATGGCTTTAAAGATGGTCACGTGATGCGTTCTTACAGAGAGAGAGAGAGAGAGAGAGAGAGAAGGATGTGTTTTGATAGTCAGTGGGGGAGGGGGATTGAGCCCAAGAGACCCCCTTTCGTACGCTACTGA
>QLNU02003225.1:22346454-22362983 GCA_006491805.2 Dysdera silvatica | reverse complement strand
CCGTACTGGTAAGCACATATTAACATTGGTTAATATAGGAAAATAAGCATAAAAGCAACACCCCTCCACAAAGTTCTTACGTAATACTTTAAACCTTCCTGTTTGTAATTATCATTTCTATAATTTTTCGACTATTTGAAAACAAAAAGTCGTGGGCGGAAGCAGACGATATTCCTTCCATTCGTAGGTGAAGGCCTTTGACCTTTTGTGCCTGCCATTCTGGCCTCATGAAGATATTCATCTAAATCCGTGGCGCGCAAACCTAACCTCAACTAGCGCCACCTATATTACATCATTAGCCTAGAGGGCGTTGCGTTAACCGATAGCCCATTAATTGATTATGTAATAGGGGGTTTTTATATTCTGAAAGCATTGGGATTAAAAAAAGTTAGGAAAATAGTAATTGTAATTTGTGGGAACAAGTTCCATTCAGCCTTAGATCAAATTAGTTGAGAATACGAATGGGAAGTGAAGGAAACAAAAAAATTCTGAAATTTACTTAATTTAATCATAGTTAAAAAAGAAAGGGAAAAATTATTAGCAAAACCATTTCATTTAATGTTATACACAGCAAAATTGAAGTTTTTAAACGTTGTTTAACATTGTCAAAAATGTGCTATATGAGCTATTTATAAAAATAAATAAATAAAAAAAAAGTATACACACAGCAGACAGGATTCGAACCTGCGCGGGGATACCCCAATGGTTTTCAAGTCCATCGCTTTAATCCAGGGGTCTTCAACCCGCGGCCCGCCTACATATTTGTGAGGCCCGCTGCTCACGAAAAAAATACAAATTGTTTCACACAAAAATAACGCCCAATGCTCTCTCTGAATATTAAATTTATGTATTTTATTCTGTTCACATTTTCACATTTCGTAATAAATATCTTAAAACGCTATAGAACTACAGTAACACGTTATCTTCCCCCACAAATCGTGTTTTACTTTAGTTTTCTTGTGTTTGTTTGTTTGGGTGTTTTATGGCGCAAGAGCATCTGGGCTATACTGCGCCAAATGTTTTCTTGTGTACATGGACATAAGAGGTAGTTTTATTGATTTGCAGTGTAACAGTGATTTTAAAATAAAATTCAGCTTACGATTCATTGAATTCTATTCTAAATACATCGATAAGAACATCTTCCAACCATCCGACTGCATGCTCTGAAAACGATATCACTATTCGGGAACATACACGTCTGCGAACAACTCTTTTCAAGATGAAGTTAGTAAAATCAAAAATTAAGACCACAAAAACTGACGTCCATCTTGAAAAGCCAGGGTTGCAATATCGAAAATAAGACCTTATACTGACAGTAATGCCAAAAATCTCACTAAAAGGTTTGATTTCGCTTTATATATTAATAACTAAAAGTATTGTAAATGTTTTTTCTTCCATACATATTTTACATTGTAATATACATGTATCCAGTCCCAGGGGCGGATCTAGAAATTATTTTCAGGGATGGAGGTCGCAAAACCAATATAGAGGCCTAAGAAAAAAAAAATTCGGCAAGAAAGGCGGATGCAGGGGGAGCACCCCATACGCTCGTGTCTGGCCCCCCCTGGATCCGCGTTTGTTTTGTCTTAACGTTGGTGTTACAGTAGTGCGGCCCGCGAGCGAACAAGATTAAGCAAAATTGGACTGAAAAATGTTAAAGACCCCTGCCTTAACCACTCGGCCACGATTGCTCGACATCGTGGTTGTTTAATTATCTTATAAATCGAAAATTTTCCATATAATGTACAATAACAGTTGAGTAATTCGAGCTTATTAATTAAATAATTAGAATATAGATTCTAATAATTCAAGCGTATTTCACGAATTCGAATTTTTACTTTATTCCCTTGAATTGAAATGTTCCCAACAGCGGCGAAGGAAGTGGGGTGGGTGGGGTCATGCAGCTCAACCCCATTGGATATCAAAATACATTATTTTCTGTAAGACCGCGTTACATTGGAGTTCGGTCTCAGTCAGCTCTGGTGGCGTGCAGATGTCTTTTTTCCGGCGTTTCGTGTCTGGCGGGTCTTGGTTCCTGCTCGCTTGGGCGGAGTGACTGGGACACTGACTTGGCCGCTGGACTGCGGTTGATTGCTGTCTGTGCATGCTATTCCGGGTCCGGGCTCCGCCTTCCCTCGCGGATTGGTCTTCGTCTCTGGGATCGGCGGGCGACTTTCGTCCTGTTCCGGACTGTTAGGCCGCAGTCTCCGTCAGTGTACGTCATCGATCGCCTTGGGAAAGCTTTCATAGCCTGTGGATGGGGCACTGGCTGGACTGGATGGATGGAGTTTCGTGCGTCTTGGTTGCGGGGCCGGTTCGTGACTGTTCTCTGCCGCTTTGCGGCGTTGCACTCATTCAACGGTGTCCGGTAGGCTCCGGTAGGAGTATCGGCCAGTCCGAGGTATCCTTCCGTGCCATTCGTTTATTTCAACCAGTCCCCGGGGTGGATTGATCGTGAATGGTATTCGGTAGACGTCAAATGATGATAGGAGTGCTCGCTGTGTGTCTCTGTAAGCATGTACGGATCAACCTTCGAGCATATATACTGGTAGAGGCCGGATGACGTCAGCTTTGAATGGGAGAGAGCGAAGCCAACATCTTTGTGGGAAGTCATGTGATCTAGTACACCCTTCAATAATGCAGCAATATTAAACGAGTTTTACGAAAGGCGATGTTCGGAATTTATAAAAGATTTTTCGTTTAATTTTTTTTTAAATTTTACATAAAATTAAATTATAAATGAATAATGCATTTTTTTGTCAGTTTGAATAGTAACTATTTTTAATTATGTTATATAATATAATAATAAATAATATTAAATATATTAATTACATAATATTTATTTTATAAATACCTTAATTATAAATATGCTAACAATTACTTTATAAATACATTAATTATAAAAATAAGCTAATAATTATTTTATAAATTCAGTAAAACCTCTATTCAACGACTACCTCCCTTAACGAACACTTTTTCTGGAAACCGATTTCCTTCCCATCCCATAGATCCAATACTAAATTTGCCTCCATTCAGGGACCATGTCTGAGCGACCGCTTTTTCACGAGCCCGACGTCGGTCGGCTTAGGGATTTTTGCTGTAAAACTTCTCTTAACGACCACCCCTATTCAGAGACAGCTTCCCTTAACGACCACCCCTATTCAGAGACCGCTTCCCTTAACGACCACTTTTCCTGGAAACAGATTTCCTCCCAACCATGGATACAATGCCTAATTTACCTCCATTCAGAGACCACCTCTCCGAACGACCGCCTTTTCACCTAACCGTCGCTTTAGGAAGGTTTTACTGTAATCATATGAATATGCTAATAATCACAGTATAACCTCCCTAAGGTGACCACCATCTGTTCCGTGGAAAAGCGGTCGCTCAGAGAGGTGGTCTCTGAACCTATGGAGGTAAACCTATGGAGGTAAGTTTAGCATTGGGTGGTCTATGGTGGGGAGAAATCGTTTCCAGAAAAGGTGAACGACACAAGGCACAGGTCAACCTGTTTCAAAAGAAGTTAATAATTGTAAGAAGTTCAGCCAACATAGAACTTTTCTCTATCATAAGGATTCAGTTCACAAAGCTAATAAATTTTAAAAGTCACAGAAGGAAAAACAAGCTTTTCTTGATCAAGTAGTGGACAGAGGGCAAGCAAAAGCAAGTTTTGCACAATAGGGCTATTTTTCAACCTATTACTAAAACAGTAATTTTTTTTTTGGAAGACAAGGGCTGGCCATCGTAAAATTGTATAAGCATAATCTACTACTACCTCTAATTATTTAAATATCTTACACTGTAGAATTACTAAACATTTAATATTGATAAATGAACGCAAAAAAAAGTAATTAAAATGGCCCCTGTTTATTTTTCAAAATTCCTTGCGCCACTGCCCCCCTTGGGAATATTTTGGGTGCGCCACTGGTAAAAAAAAACCTCACAAATTCAATCATCTGTAAATCAGATACAATAAATAAATAAATAAATAAAAAATCTTGAAGCGAACGCGTTAATTTTTAATTGGCTCTTTTTGCACAGAATCTTCTCCCACTAACAATTTTAAAAACGTGTCTGAACATCATTTTAGATCTAGCTGCAGTTTATAATTTCATACTTGGTTACTCTCGTCAAATTGCTCTTGAAACTCCTGGTAATTTCCACATCTCTTCTTGCGAATATTTCCCTCGTGTTTTCAAAAAATTGCGAGAAATATTCACGGTCGAACTATTTCGTTATGAAAGTCGATTCAAACACGTGTTTCGCTAACACGTTGGCTTTCATCATGCATTGAGCACCAGAAGCCTCTCGCAGGAGTACGGTAAGTAGAAATACAGAAGTAAAATAATTTTAAAAGGCTGCGGCACTTTCTAAGAAGGCCGTATAGATTCTTCCATTTTCCACAAAGTAAAATAGTCTCATACATGCCGTTAACTACATTATAATTTATGGTTATGATGGTGGTGATGATGGATTGTGCAGAAAATTAGATGGGAAAGGTGGCCGCCGAAAGGCGGATCTGTAATCCCAGACAGGTGTTAAAGTCAAATAACTTGATAGCCAATGGACGAAAGGGGGGTTGTCTATCTGTACCAGCGTACAGGGAGGGACGCAGCATTCGCACTGATGTCGTCATCTAACGTCAATTAAGAACCATCCACGATCAATCCACCTCGAGGAGTGGTTGAAATAGATGGATGGCACGGAAGAACACCCCGGGCCAGCCAGTGCTCCTACAGGAGCCCACCGGACACCGTTGAATGGGTGCAAGCGCCGCAAAGCGGCAGCGAACGGGCACGAACCGGCCCTTCAACCAGAACAAACGAACCACCATCTATCCCTCAACAGGCCGCCGAACCGGTGTCCTATCCACAGGTTACAAACGTTTTCCCAAAGCGTTAGGCGCCTCACACGGAAGACAACTGTGGCCTAGCAACACAGAGCAGAACAACGACGCCCGCCGGACCTCGGAGACAAAGACCGATACGCGAGGAAAAAGCGGAGCTCTGACTCAGAATAGCCAACATATGTGTTGGAATAGCACGCACAAACATCGATCCTCCGCAGTCCACCGGTAATGGTCAATGTCCCAGCCACAGAGCCGGAACCAACACTCGCCAGAACCGGACCGCAGAGAAAAGGCATCTGCACACCACCTGAGCTGAGACCGAGCTCCTTACAGTTATGATAAGTTTGGAAAATTGTGAATAGGGCATATCAACAGCACGAGAAATAGCTGGTACACTCACAACACCGTGCGGGTATTGGCTAGTTGCTTCCACGACCGCTGTAGCCATATCTTCCACGCTTGCAGAGCCTACAGGTTTTCTACATGGTAAAATTTCAAGCTGTCCGGTTATTTTGAATTTTTTCATCATGTCAGGTAGAGCACGCGTGGTCATTGGTCCTCGGCGTAGGTTCTTCTGCCGGCGGAATGCTTTTATTGTAGCAGATGAGTTCTCGTCATTCTGGTAGAAAAGCTTCACTAACGGAGCTTTGTCTTTCAAAGTCGGCATTGTGCATCAGCGAACTGGAAACTCTTTCTCGTGCAGCCACTCTCTTCCTCTTTTATCAGATTCGCCATTTGCATAGGTTGCACAGAGGCTAGGTTTCTGCAAATCACGTTTCACTGGTGTTACAGCGTCGTCTATCGATGATTTTTTGTACTAAATATTTTTTTTCAATAAATCAATTTTTTTTTTTCATACAATCGAACGCATGATCTGAAGTGTCTGCTGTCCAAATTTCATGTCTCTATGACCCATACAACGCCTTACACAGCCCTCTGAGTTGGGGAAGTTTAATTGCGACAACCCTGTAGATGTTTTTTCCTATCAGTAATTTTTACTACTTTGGGGCCCTAGTTAGAACTACGAAACACACAAATTTTGAACTAATATTATGACGTCCTCCCCTCTGCTGTAATCGGCTAGGCCGTTTGTGACGTCAGCTCCCGTTATTTCTAACGGTACCATCGGACTACTTTTCGTGAACGAACTACGCATATTGCTGATGAGGGACGGCCATGGTCTGTCCGAAACGTATGTTGATTTTTTTAAATAAATTGTACTATGCCTAAAACGTTGAGCTTATTTTCTTTATTTACATGTAAATGTGTATTCCATACTGTGTTCTGCATATTATTATTCCTGTTTTTCAATAATATTATATGTGACACATAACCATATTATATAAAATGTAAACTAATTGTTTTGTTTAATATTATTCACTTTATGATCATTTGCTGGATTGGCGATGCTTTGCTTAAAAAAAAACAAAAACAGTCGCTTTCCTTAATTTTAGTTCTTGTCGCAACTAACTCCTCCCCATATTTTTTTGAATTGTAACGCCACTGTATTGCCTGTTTGATATAAATAAAACTAATTAAAACGTCACCGTCAAAACCACCGTCTTTCCCATGCTACCCATATACGTGTATATAATAAGCAGCGGATTTTCCGTTAATGTGGAATTTTATCCCACTGGGGAGGATTTTCTTACCCCGGTACACCCATTAGACATAAAATTAACTAATAAATTTATTCTTGATATCGTATTCAAGACGGTATCGTGTGATGACATCGTATTCAGTCCATTAAAACAGCAGTGGTACGAAAATGCAACGATGGATTAGCGAAAACGAAGTTCTTTCAAGTAGATACTTTATGTAATAAAAGCAAAAGGTCTACCTATGTTTCTAGTTATGTTTTAAAAAACTACATACGGTGGGGGGGAGAGAAAAAAAAAACAAAAAAAACAAGCCCGAACAGGGACTCGAACCCTGGACCGTTAGGTTAAAAGCCTAACGCTCTACCGACTGAGCTATCCGGGCATAGCATAACGCTCCCTAGATCACTTTATATACATAGATAACAATCACGATTGGGTGATATAATATTTATTATATTATGATTACAGTATTATTTATATCATGATTAAAGTATTATTTATGACATGATTATAATATTTATTATTAGATAACAATCACGATTGCAATAAAAATGAAAGCAATAAAAAAAGGAGATATACTGGTCGCAAGATTTTAATGAGTCGTCTTCCCATAGAGACGAGCAATGTGACATTTTTCTGAGAATGCGTTTAGTAGCAAATCGTTACAGTTTTAGTAATTGCATGCTCGGAGTCTATTTACTCTCTGTAGCAAATAATCTCGTTTCTATTTTCGAAAATACTTCATGTCGTCCGATATAATTTTTTTTCCATTATCAGCAGATAACTTTTCATCAGTGAGGGAAAGATAAGATTTATAACTGACGAAATTTCCGTGTAAAAATAAATATACATTTGAAATTACAAGGAAAATGGTAAGCACCTGGTGATAAATGCTAGCGGGCAAACAGAATTGATTAATATGTTGCTGACTTTTTGCAGAAATAGTTTATCACATGATATCACTAGACCTTAGAAACTCGAAATGCAGGGTCTAAAATGATACACTGCGCATACCTACGGACTACACTTTTTATGCTCCCGAGTGTTTCCTTAGTGGGTTGTATATGAATTGCGGAAACGTTGCATTTCGATAAATTCGAAACTCGAAATCGCCTCTGGCGGCCACCATTCTTAATCCCTCTCCTTTGTCCAATCTACCCTATAAAACTCGAAATGAATGGAACAAGCCAACGCCCACTATAACTGAAAGCTAGCGAAGTCAGTTCGTGACGTCATTAGAGTGGATCAGTGGACCTTATGTCTCTTCCGTGCTTAAATCGTTGGAAAATACGAATATTTGTCTAAATATATATGCATGTACATCATGTTACAGGGGGCACTGAACAAGCTATCAACTGCATATTCAGATGGGGGGGGGGTGGATGGGCCCGGAGCCCCCCCAGTCCTTTTTCTAGGATGCTATTTGAGCTACGACTACGATATTCCATATTCAGAGAGTGTATGTGAGGGCACTTGAAATGTCACATGTCAGGGCCGTATTGGAGTAGTCTCGGAATCCCCATCCCGATATGCCCTTGACGGCTTATTCGGTGCATTTCGAGTTTCTAATTTGTCGAAATACAACGTTTCCTCAATTCTTATATCATCTCCTAAGGAAACGTACAGAAGCATCAAAAGTAAAGTCCGTGGTCATGCTCAGTGTGTCATTTTCGATGGTGCGTTTCGAGTTTCTAAAGTCTAGTCATAATATCTGTGGAATGATTTGCGAAGGGGTAAAGGTTATTTGCCTCTTCCCCCCCCCCATCATCATCATCATCACAAGAAAAACTACCCTTTTTTTGCGCTTAAAAATCAAAAAATGAGCACATGTTTATCACCCGTAATTTTTTTTAATTGAGGATCTACAACGGTTTTAAGAATATATTTATTTCTGTAACGTGAGCACATTTCTCAAATGTTTTTTTTTTTTGCATATAAATGTTTGTAAATGTACATTTAAAAGTAAAAAAAATATAATGTAACAATATTTAAAACACAATATATTAAATGTATTAACATTGCAGAGTGGGATTTTTTGATGTTGATTAGAGCGTATCGATATATTTCAGGCAGATGTTGTTATCCTTCATCAGGAATGAACTTTAAAGGAACGCAGAATGTGTCTATTTTACACCATTGTTTTCAATATAGTGGCAGCGCCAACCTTTTAGCAAAAAAATATTGGAAGCCGAAGAATGAAAAAGGATTTGAAAAAGAGGCAGGGGGAGTAATTAGTCAGTGGAGTTTAATAGAACCTTCCACGTAACGCTAAAGAATGGCGCAGATTTATGGTCACTAAAGCGATTTTCTAAGTGTCTGTAAATATGTGAAGTCTCCAGAAAATCTAACTCTAAAGACGACTTGGTTCGTGAGTTTTTCTTTGAAGTTAGCTATTTTAATATACAGGCTGATTAGTAACGAAAATTGATGGGCCAATTGAAAACGAACATGGTTATAATGACGCTTAAGCTTAAATAATACCATTTTTAAGGACCTTTATGGGACTCACACTTCCCCACAGACTTTGTGTGCTGTTCTTCAAGCTGTCTTCCGTTTTCTCTCCGGTGTTGGGCGTTATATCTGACTCTGATCTCCAAATGGAGATTTTACCTCATCTCTTGGACTCTCCCTCCCTCCCTCTCCTGGGAACACAGCGCCGCTTGCTCGGCCAACATTTACAGATTATTTTTTTTCATGCAAAACAACAACAAACTTAAATAATGCCATCCCAACTTGGGTTCTTCCACCACATCTCGTTAAGAGCTCTGATCCCCAAATGGAGATTCTACCTCTTCTTTCTTTCCTCCTTTTTTGGACTCTACGTCCCTCCCTCTTCTGGAAACACAGAGCCGACCGCTGGAATTACATTTCCAGATTATTTATTATTCCTTCATACAAAACAACAAACAACAACTGAAATAATACCAGAAAATAGCTAAAGTTATTGTCGAGTACGCGGACTCTTTTATTGCTCCTGCAATTTTTCTTCTCAGACGGTTTTTTTCAACCTCCATCTTCTAAATTTTGTTACAGTTAAGTGCAACTTCGGCAAATGATCATTTTGGTACCACTTCCATGCTTATAAGATTTTGACAAGTCCTTTTTTTCGTAATTACAGATTTTTTCGAACGCATATTTCATTATATTTAAGCTGTTGTTGGGATACTACTACATTATCAACGATATTTTCTCAGCTAAACTCTGTTTTACGGTTCTGTTTATTTGTAAGAAGAGTGCTGCGGTAAAAGTAATTACCTGAATCCCATTGCTTGCTGTGAAGAAACAGCTCATTTCTAGCAGATCTCATTGCTGTTGTTGTTTTTTATGCAAAAAAATAAAATAAAATAAATAATCTGGAAATGTTGGCCGAGCAAGCGGCACTGTGTTTCTAGGAGAGGAAGGGTCATAATCCAAGAGATGAGGTTGAATTTCCATTTGGAGATCAGAGTCCAGGGCTAAATGTAGCGCCAAACACTGGAGAGAAAATGGAAGACAGCTTGCAGAACAGCGCACAGAGGAGGTGTGAGTTCCATAAAGGCCCTTAAAATCCGGCTAAACAAGAAGGCCAAGTTGTGAACAGGTTTGAAAGAGTTCTCCTCTCAAGAGTGGGTTAGCATGGCAGTGTACGAAGAGATGTTCTGTAGTTTCAACCATACCTTCAGTGCGTTGAAGGCAGAATGGCAGATCTCATTACTTGTGAAGGAATCATTCACCTCTTGTGTCCCTCATTAGATGCTCTGAAGACCCCAGTTTTATCTACAATGAATCTGATTGCAGAGATCATTTACCTTCGGTGGATCTTATTGGTGGCTTCCGGCTCCGGTTCTGTGAGGAAGCGGAAGCTCGGTACATTGCTCTTCCTTTTCCTTCATTTTTTCACTACTTTTTTTTATTTGTTGCCACCTTCTTTTTCTTATCTCCTAGGTTATTTCCACTGATTTGGCTTTGTATCAGTTTTAATCGGCTTAATTGTCTTTTTCTGTCCCCCTCTTCAGTGCTTTCTCCCCCAACACTTTTTCTTGCAATGGTCGTGTGTCAGCTTCTGAAGAACGCATCGGAATGCTCGGCAGTATATTTCGTTTCGGGATCCGTGGCTACCTCTGCTTATCATTTTCTGTCTCGTGTTCGTCCTTGCCGTCTGTTGTGTCTCTACTGTTTCGGCTCTGATCTGCTTTGCTTGCCATGCTATGCCTTTTAGTTTCCTCGTCCGCCCTCTCCGTGTCTTCTTGTTCCTGCCACGGTGTGTCTTGGTGCCTTGCGCGTTCGACCTGGCTTTCTTAGATCTCCATGTAATTGTAACCGCATTGCTCATCGGTTGTTGCCCTTCTTCACCAAATCTCACCAGGATTCGTCCTGACTTCTCTGATCTATGGAACTCCGCCATGTTTCATTTCACCCCTCATACTTTATCGCTTGGAGGGTAAGAACGGTGCTACCTCACTATGGCTTTGTCCTACCTCTTCTGGAAATACAGTGACGCTTAAGCGGACAACGTTTCCAAATCTTCATCTATGCATACAAAACAACGAACTTAAATAATACCAAGACCTTTTAAGGCCCCAAAACCATTGGGCCTTAGGCTCGAGCATACCTGATCTACATGTAAATACAATACATCTCCATTTACTCTTTTTGAACATTGTATATCAAAATTTCCCACACAATAAAGCGAATTTTTCTTTAAGGCTACCCGGAACAAAATTTGATCACAAAATTTTTTTAATTATTATTTTTTTAAATTTGAACTTTTTTTTTTTTACAATTATACTGCATTTATTTATCTGGGAGAAGTTCTTTAAATATGCACCGCCTAAAGAAATGTATGCAAAAGCATTTAACTTTCTTGCGCTTTTCTCGAAACATCGTTTTTCCAAATTCAGGTACCTTTCCAGAAAATTGGAAGTGAGTATGTTCTTGAGATTTGTACATATTATATATTATGTCTTTCTACATATACTGTAGTAGAATTTTTTTAATATGGCCAAAAAATAAATTTTTATCATTCTTTTTTTTTAGTCAAAATTTCATGAAATTCAGTGAGTTTCGTTTAAAAAAATAAAAAAAATTATACCTTAATCACTATGATTGAGGCACAGTATATGTAAAAATGTGCATTTTATATGTATAGCGAATTTTGTAGCGATAGACGGCATAGTTATTAAGAAAAAAAGTTACTAAATTTGGCCAATTTAACATTAGCGAGATAGGGCTTTCCGGGTAGCCTTAAATTTCTTTAAAAAGTAAAATATTTTTAACAAATGTACAAAAATGTGGGATACGGGTTTAAAAAAGCAAAAACTTAAAAGATCCGAACCCAAGTAATAGTATAAAAAACAGATGAAAGAAAATTTAAATGTGCATTTTCATCATTATCTCAAATTTTTATAAACTTTCTTGTGTATATAATAATCCTTCACATTTTTTTTTGAATAGTGGATAACTATTTATTTGTTTTACCCAATTCCGTGGTTTTTATCATAATTTTATTCCAAAATATTTTATATTTCCTCTGCCTTTATATTTGATTTCGGTGTTACGTATTTTCGTCTATATCTAATCTTTTTCTTAGTGTGTTTTCATTTACATTTTAGTAATTCTTCATTTTTATTATTTTTTATTCTGTTATATATTATAAGTGTGGTATTATATTCCATATTTTCTATTATGTTTAATGTTTAATATCGTTTTATTATTGCAATTTTTGTTAATTTCTCTTTATATTTCAGTAGTATGTTTGAATTGTATATTTCAATTTTTGAATTGCATATTTCAATTTTTGAATTGTATATTTCAATTTTTAAATTGTATATTTCAATTTTTAAATTGTATATTTCAATTTTTGAATTGCATATTTCAATTTTTAAATTGTATGTTTCAATTTTTGAATTGTATATTTCAATTTTTGAATTGTATATTTCAGTAATATATTTTATTTCAGTAGTTTATTTTGAATCTTCAGAATTTGCTCTATATTGATTTTTCCTGTATTACCCCATGATGTTATTCCATAATTTATTTCTGATGGTATTAGAGAGTGATATAGCTGTACTAATATTTTTGGCGCCAATCTTTATTTAGTGCTATAATTTCTACATTTCTTCTAAGGTTTATAATTAATTGACTAATACGTTCATTTCATGATACCTTTTCATCTATACATATTCCTAAAAATTTTGTTTTTTCTACTTGTTCAATATGTAGAGCGTTTATTTTTATGAAATCTTTACCACAATATTCTATTTTTTTATTATCATTATTTTTTTTTCTGTATTTATTATTAATACATTTGCCTCTGTCCAAACGCGACACTGAATAGCTCACACGCACGCACACACGGAAATAAAGGTATTATGAGGTGTTTCAAATTTATTGCATTTTTCAATTTACATAAAATCAGCTTTTTTTTATGATTTAATATGACACATCATTGCAATATAATCAAAACGCCAATATATGTAATAAATTATTTTATAACCTATACATACACATTACACTACTATTTCTATATACTAAAATCTACTATGTATACTATAATTTCAATTTTGTAATACTGAATAATTCTAGTAATGTTTACTATACAACTATCTTAGGATTTGAATTGACCTTACATATTTTTGTACTGATATATATAAATTTTGTCGTACTCGTAATCACGTGGTGCTAAAGAAACAAACAATTTGTAGTCACACAATGTCAATAGAGTAGCAATAAAATGAATCTAATAGCGGAAAATGGAAGTAAAATATCTTTTGTGACAGGTAATGACGTTTTTCGTCCGTAGCGAAGGTGACAATTAAGTAGAGCCCCGAGAGGAATACTGATTCGTGTGTTCTCGTATCGATTAAAATAAATCGATTTAGAAATCGATTGTTCAGACGGCCAGGAGCTTGAAGGCGTACTTGAGTCTATCTAGAAAATCTATCACCGTTCCCTTCAGGTCGACTGTGCCTACATTCTGGGCTGACTGGAGCGGACTGCTCGACTTTGTTTCTCTGCATCGTCCTTGCTGGCAATACTAGAAAGAAAATAATTTTTAATCGAGCATTACAAAAAATGCATCGATAAACAAAACGATATATCGATGTGCGAAAGGATCTAAACGATTAAATATCGGCGAGTCTGCGCATTTGTTGTTATTATTTATTCAACTAATATGCACTCATTCTTCCTCGCTATTTTCGGACTTGGGGTTCGCGACACGGTATCGACGCTTCTGTTGTTTCTTATCTTGGATATCTCTAGGTATCCAACAAGGCCATCCGTACCCATAGGCGTACGCAGAAAGTTCATAAAGAGGGGTTACTGAGCTTCAACTCACATATTCCTATGTTAAATATACAAAATTTCATTGCAATGGGGTTATAACCCCTATCAATATCCCCCCCTGCGTACGCCAGTGGCTGTATCCCAACCAATGTACACTGAAAGAAAAAATATATTTGTATATATCTGTGATTACAGGAAATAAGTGGTTAAGTATAAAATCGCAAATTTTTAGGGCAGTACTTTTTTACCTTTAAAAATTTCCTGTATATAGAGTTTTTTAAGAAAATAAATTTGATTGATATCAGTGTGACTTAAATAACTTTCTAAATTTAATGGTTTGAAGAATAACTAATTTGCCGAAACCCTTTTACGATTTTCCTCTAGTTACATGATTGTTCACCAGAACATATTAAGTTATTCATCATACTTTTTATAATACTATAATTTTCTGCGTTTGTTTCTTTGTTTAATGTTATCCTCACTCTATAACAAAAAAAAAAAAGATTCACCAAGAAGAAGTTGTCCGATTGTAATGAAATTTCGTATGCAAAGACATTTTGACCGAACATGCAAATGATTAAAATTTGGTGTCCAATGAATGAATAGCGGGAACTCCAGCGCATCGGAACTGCGCATTCAGCAGGTGTATATAAGGAGCGATTCTCAATATGTGGTCAAAATTTCTGTTGCATTTTGACTGCGGATATCTTACGTCGACTGTAACAATGCCTCGCCGAAAGATTCGTGCTCATTACGAGCATATGTCAGAGTTTGAAAGAGGTCGTGCTATCGGATTGAAAGAGGCTGGTTGGACGAATCGAAGAATCGCTGGACATGTGGGTCGAAGCGATGCGGCGATTGGACGGTGCTGGCAAGAGTGGGTCAACAACGGCAGATGTCAGCGTCGGGACGGCAGCGGTCGACCTAGGGCCACAACAGAACGGGAAGACAGAGCGATTGTCAGAGCAGCTGTCACAGCACCGGATTCGTCGTTATCAACTATCCAACGTGTGGCCCGCACACATGTGTCCAACATGACCCTCTGCAGACGACTGAGAGAGCGGAATTTACGCTCGCGCCGACCGTTACGCCGCTTACCTCTCACGCCTTTACACCGTCAAGTCCGATTACAGTGGTGCCGGGCTCGATCAACTTGGAACTGCGCTGACTGGGGACGTATAGTCTTTAGTGACGAGTCCCGTTTCCAACTGTGTCCTGACGACAACCGCAGACGTGTCTGGAGACGTCCAGGGCAGCGTGGGGATCCTGCCCACAACAGGGCGTTATGGTCTGGGGTGCCATCTCCTTTGATAGCCGGACCCCTTTGGTGGTCATTTCTGGCACACTTACAGCACAGCGGTACGTAGACGACATTCTACGACCGGTTGTGTTACCGTTCCTTTTGCGACACCCTGGACTTACGTTTCAACAAGACAATGCCCGGCCGCACACGGCACGTGTTGCTATGAATTGTCTTCAAGCTTGCCCAACACTTCCTTGGCAAGCTAGGTCTCCTGATCTCTCTCCCATAGAGCACATTTGGGACGCTATGGGAAGGCGATTGCAACCATCCCGGAATGTTGACGATTTAGCCCGACAGTTGGAGACAATTTGGCAAGAAATTCCGCAGGACACCATCCGGGATCTTTATCAGTCTATGCCACGCCGGGTGACAGCTTGCATCCAGGCCAGAGGTGGACCAACGCCTTATTGACTTCCTCCCTTTGTAACGGTCAAACTCTGCAATAAATCATTCAATTGTTCTGAAATTTTAATCGTTTCTTTTTCTATGTATGTTCTTCACATCCACCAATTTTTATCGCAATCGGACAACTCCTTCTTGGTGCGTCGATTTTTTTTGTTATAGAGTGTATTAGGATCTTGTGTTTGCATAAATGATACTTAGGTATTAGATGCAGTTTTCCACACAGATACTTTGAGAAAACTATGGTAATTCAATTTGTTATTCCCGTGATTGATACCACTCTGAAGTATAGTTAAGTTGATTTAACCGAGAACACGCACTGTTTTATGAGGTAACTAAAACCCCACATCTTTATAACTCGGAAAATATTAAAGCCTGGAATTACCGATTTCTTCACAGAGCGCTGAAGGCTTGGGAGATGATGATCACGGTTCACTAAACTCATTTTGCCATTTTTCGACTTAACGACTTATTCCCCGTGAACACAGATATATACTTTGGCCACCAGTGGAAACAAGGTGTTATTGTTGCCAGTATAGGGCTAGAGGGAGATTGGCTATTGACTACAAACAGTTAGTCGGATCTTAAAGGACAATGGTGCTCAACAGTTACGATGTATTTGCATTATGCAACATCCGTATTAAAATCAGAATGGGTGGAGAAAGAGACGGATCTTGAGTGCGTAGAAGAGTTATTGTCCCATCTCCACGACTGCTGACCTTCCGGCGTTCCTGCTTGACTATACCATGAGCGGATGCAGGGTATATCTGCTAATATGCCAATTTTTGAGGGCGGATACATCGGTGCATGAAATCTATGCATGTAGTATATATTCCAACGCGCCAATTTTGAATATCTTACAATATTTGAAGGCGTATGCATCTGCGTATGTAATGTTTACGTACAGTGAAAGCAACCTAGAATTGAACGGGGTGCTGTATTTTTTTCCTATTATACACAAATTATTGATGAATGTTTGGTATATTTAACGAAATAAAATCCAATTTCCCCCAAATTTTTTTTTTTTTTTGTACTTCAAGTATTCTCAAGTGGTTGATTTAGCCGTTATTAAAAATTCTTTATTTAGCCCTTTAGGTGAAAGCGTTAC
>QLNU02003225.1:22332093-22346354 GCA_006491805.2 Dysdera silvatica | reverse complement strand
AACCAACCGGGTAAACACTGACGCTGGAGTAAAAAAGAACAAATCCGACCAAGATTAAAAAGGAAAACACGTTAAAAAAGGGTGAAAGATCAAAATTAGGTAATTTACGAGAAAAAAATTGTATAAGTAGGTGAGGACATAAGGTCAGCAGGGAGGACATTCCACATCCGGCCACATGTATAATGAATATTGAATAAATTATTGAATAAATTATATTGAATAAATTATTACGCTATGCCCACCAAAGGATATAAAAGGCCGTTTGTACACAACGTTTTATCGTACGCTTTGTATGGTAGGACAAATCCTATAATATTAAACGTAGTGTGTAAACAGCCTACGGCTTCCTGAGGGAGGAGCTTCTTCTTGCCCGTCGTCATTTAGGCTTCAACCAATCTCTAGGTCTGTCCGACCTCCTGGATTTACCCGCTTCTGCACCGCCCCCTTGGTGGTGTTCCACACCTTCATTTTTGGAGTTGGCCGGTTCCTACAGGGTCCTTGGCTAACCCTTGGGTGTGTTTCCGGACCACTAGTTGGGACTCTTCCCCGTGACGGTTTTCCTAGTAGCTGTCACCGGTTGACGCTAAAGGACGACACATAAGCGAGCGTGCGCCTTTGTGTGCTGTGTATGGTCGACAGTCGAATACCCCACTTCCGCCAACTGTTTGCGGTTGGCTACGCTGTTTGAGCATCCTATCTGGGATTACAGTGCCGCCTTCGGCGGCCACCCTTCCTAATTCCCCCTATTTCCCACCATACTACAACAACTACTACTGTGTAAACAGCAGAAAGGACGTTTTATCGGATAGGAATGAAATCCAAGGTCAGATCGGAGATATGACGGGAAGAGCATTATTTTACAAGGACTGATAGGACTTTTGGCTACTACCCTTTTGATCCTAGTTTGGGAACAACTGTTTTAAGAGATCCAGTTTTTTCAGATAAATGTAGGTGGAGTAATAGAAGTGCATTCGTTTATTGTACAATTAATCTAGTTTCGACTCCCAATGATATCGTGGGATGCAAGCCAATTTTTGACCCATCGTAGTCTGAGGTTTGATTCCAGAGATAACAGCGATTCTGATCCCTCGGGAAAGCAGCATGTCCATAGGTGCCACTAATCCGTCTTTTGAAGTTTTGAAAAATTTGACAAGACATTTTGATTTTTTGTTTTTTTACAGACCCCCCCACCCTTTTTAACGTTGAAAATGTTTTTACGAAGGTCGATTGAAAAAAAAAACTTTTTTCGTCACATTCTTTCGTTATTTTTTTTCATTACGTCTTAATAAAGGTAGGAGGCTGTTATTGCCACTTTATTGTAGTTGTATCAATAATATAATTATTAGCGGGTTTCAATAGATATTGAACCCGCTATTGCTTTTGGCTTTCCTGTCTGCCTGTCTATACGCAATGAAAAGGACAAGGTAAAGGTCTTCCGTAAATGCAATAATGATGGTTATTGTTAACGTAGAAAACCTACCGAGTTAGTTGAGAATTAGAGAGTGGCGAATTAGAAAGTGGTGGATTAGAGAATGGCGAATTAGAGTGACGAATTAGTCGCAAATTAGAGAGCGGTGAATGGCGGATTAGAATGACGAATTAGCCTCGAATTAGAGAGTGGTGAATGGCGAATTAGATAGCGATGGATTAGAGAGTTACGGATTATAGTGGCGGATCATCAAGTTTCGGATCAGCGAATTGCGGTTTAGAGAGTTACGGATTAGAGAGTGATAAATTAAAGAGTGTGGATGAGCGGGTGGCGAATTAGAGTGTGTCGGATTAGAGTGTTTCGGGTTATCGAATTATTTAATTATTAATTATTTAGTTAACGAATTTCGGATTAGCGAGTTACGGATTAGCGAATTGCGGTTTAGAGAGTTGTAGATTATCGAGTTACGGACTAGCGAGTGGGGGATTAATGGTGGCGAATTAGAAAGTGTCGAATTAACGAGTTTCCGGTTAGCGAATTGCGAATTAGCGAGTTGCGAATTAGAGAGTTGCGAATTAATGTTAATTGAACCCCGCTAAATTTAAATATCGACCTTAGGCAATTTTCTTTTACTTGCTTGTTTGTGTTAAAACCAATGAAAAATGTTTGTTGCCACTATATTCTGGTGGAATCAATAATAGCTAAACAAAGAAATGTTAGTTGTGATTAATTCTTTACTTTTTAATTTTGGTTATCATGGTAACCCGAAAGGCACGAAATACCAGGGGGCGTTTTTCTTCTGTTTGTTTATTAGTATTCATTCAAGTTTTGATGGGTACGCACGTCGTTTTTCTATTCCGCTTAAATTCGAATGTTATTCTTTATTCACCAATGACAAAACTGCAAACAAAAAGTCTTCAATGTTATTGAATACATTTTCAACGTTCTAATATTCAATAACATTGAAGATTTATTTTAATTAATTAATTTTTTTGTATCCTTATTTTATCTTGAATTTCAGTCTTGGCGTGAGCACCTTATTGGCTGGCACCCATGAGCATAACATATGCTGGTCTTGCTTCGTAGAAATACAAATACATATTTTTTTTTAATATTAGGACTTGATTTTCGTATTAATTCAAGCGGTATTCGGATGAAATTATTCAAGGGGTCTTTACTCTCGTTAACGCGCCGTAAAAATCCGGGTTCAAAAACTTTTATTGAACTGGTCAAAACCATGTTTAACTCGGATATTATCACAAAAAATCGATGATATGATGAATCGATTAATCGACGCAAAATAATAAACGGCCCTGCGTCCGAGAATAAAACGTGGTGAATGGAAAATCCATTATTGATGCTTACGGAGAAAAAAAACGCCTTCAACGTTAGTACACAACTTGAATCATGACGTCAGTTTTTTGAGACGTCACGACTATCTTCTGACGTCATGGCAGATTTTTGTGACGGCATTGAGGAAACAACAGGTCTGTCTTTTAAAAGTATAACCGTAAACTTCAGAAGAGAAATACGGTTTTCATTCATTAGTGGCTGATATATTTTCGCTGCATGTTAGTCAACATACTTTCCAATTGTTTTTAACTGAATTTTTAAATAAATTAATTTTTTAAATTGAAATATATATGCAAATTCGGTTTGCTGGTTTAGTGGTCTCGGAAGTGGCTTTTTAGCCGATTATGTGCGCATTATTTTAATCTTAATAATGAATAAACAATAGTTTAAGATATTGTAATAGTTAATAATACCCCAAATTTTTAGTTTGTATTTTAACTAAGTCACAAGCAGTTGAAGGCGTTAAAATGTCTCTTTGCTTTCACGGCATTGCCCAAGGGCGGACTGAGTTCTTTCAAAGGGCGCATGCCTTGGACTAGCAGAGGGCGCAAGCTCTATCGGCCATGAGGGCGCATCGGCCCGGATGCCGGCTAGCTGAAGCCCAGTTCGCCCCTGGCATTGCCCCTCCTCCGATTTCAAGTACATTGTGGTCCTATATGCAAAATTATGAAAGAATTTTATTAACGCATTATTGGCCTTCGCAATGGAGACCACAGAAGTGTGCGTAATTTTTCCGTTGCGAATATGTGAGGCCTTTGTTGATGGAAAATCGTGCATCAGAGACCCCTTGCGTTCAGTGCATAAACTCGAGCGAATAACTATACTAACTCGTAGAGCAAACACGTGTTTAAGCTTCGGTAAGAGCAAACAAACGAGGCGTTGTGATCGATTTTTCAAATAAAATACAATATTAATTATAGTAACTACTTAACTTTCTACAGAAAATTGTCGGGCAATGTGGCAGCAACAATTACTATGTTCTTTTTTTTTAGTAGTTTGACATTTGCCCTTTTTTCACTTTTCCCCTGTTTTCGTCGAAAAAGAGGGAAAAAATGGTATGGAAAAGGGAAAAAATCGCATTAAAGGACAGATTTTTTTCGTATTAGCCAAGATTTCGGTATTCGTAAAAAGCGTGAAACTCTTAATGTAGTTAAACAGTGAACCAAACTTAACGTGCAGATTGCTCGTTTTAGCCGTGCTCGTATTAAGCGAGTTCGACTGTGTGTGTGTATATATATAATACAGGTACAAGGTACCTGTCATTCTGCGAATTTCTGCAGATACCGCCTTCGAGCTGGATAAAAAAAGCATGCACTATTTTTGTTATGCCTTGACAACGCTGGGCTGCCATTCCATGCTTCTTCAGTGTTTAACCTGCTTTGGTAGGCAGATGTTAATTCTACCATTGATTTGTTAGTGGTGATGACATCATTTTTCTTATTATTTTTTATCCCGAAGAATAAATTTCCGAAGTGTCTTAAATATGCATTTTACAAAGTACCAGTTAAGTACGGAATGAAATGTATTGATATGCTAATTAAATTACCTTCTGATTACCGCAGGCACTGCCTTCTAAAGCTGGATGCGCGACAGAAGCCCATAGTCCAGAGACACACCATAACTCACGACACACATCCTAAAAGAACGGGGGACATGCTGAGTGACATACATATCTGGACGTTATGCTCATAGAATATTAAACATCAGGGACATAATATAATATGTAAACATGGAAAAGATATTTGTATTATAACTTGAAACTTTTCACAATGGAGTGGGTTGGGCTGTCAATGCTACAGGAAGGCATAGAATTCGTTAATATTTTATTAGTATTATTAAAAATATAATTCTAAATACCAACAACATACCTACAGACATAAAATGTTTTAATGAAGTTAATTGTTAATACTGTATACTTCAACAAAACTTAAGATATGAAATAGGTTATATACAGTTTCTGTTCAAAAAATTTATATGAAAAATGCATTTTTGTGCAATGAAATCAAACTAATCGATATTTTTGATATTAATGAATAAAAGCTCTTAACATAAGTAGTGCATTCTAAATTTATTTGTAGGTAAGCTACAATTTATAACTTCCCCTTTCTCTTTTACTGTAGACAGGGATTTATAGAGATTTAAATCTTTGTTCAAAATATGACTTACACTGGACCTGGCATTGAAAATCTTGTTTGAATACACTTTTAACGTCAAGAAGCAATTTCCATTGTCGTACGCAAAGAACTTAAGAGTTAAAAACAAACAAACGATTTAAAACGAAATTTTACAATAATTTATTTCAAAACAGAATGAAACCAAAAAAATATTTACTAGGGGAGAAGAACTGAGACTCCATAGCTCTAGTCTGGATACGGTCTTGCCATGTGTATACACACAATATTGTATACATGTGTATACATCAGGTGTATACATAATATTCCGGCAGGCGTCCAGTGCTGTTGATGACCTGGGCAAGAATTTAATGGGAAAGGTGGCCGCTGAAAGGCAACAGTGTAATCCCAGCATTCAGTGCTGAGAATGCTTGTCCCTGTCTTTGCGTCGAATTGGAAGCAGTAGGGAGAAGAGTTGCTCCTTGGGCTAAGGACAAAACGAATCCTACTATAACGTAGGATTTGGGATGCAGGATTGAGAGACGGATTCCTGCTTAAACTATAATTTCAGTTTGCCAACAAGTGAGCTTGAGGCTAAACCCTCCATATATTTCCTTTTCACCATATTACGTGTATGTGGGATAACAGAAGCACTTCCATAAGTGGCGTAGCCAGGTTTTACACAAAGGGGGCGAGAATAAAAAAAAAGGGCCCTGCTCACATCAAACAGAAAAGAAATATGGTTCGCGAAAATGTTTGTTTCTTAGAAAGAGAAAAATAATTTGTTTGGCGGAAAGTTCTATGCGGCATAAATTTAACAATAACGTTTTTAGTTGTTCCAAAAGTACAGTAAACAACAACATATTAACATTTGACATAACAACATGTTAATAATAAGTTAAGAACAGCAATTAACACTTCACTGCAGGATGGAAGTTAGTAGCGTAGACAATAGGGGTGCAGGGGGCGGTCGTCCGTCCTTGGATTTTGTTTCGAAAACTTGGGCCTATTTGACGTTTTAAATTTTCAAAGTTAAGCGAAGAGAAGAGTTGATTTGAAAGAGGCTTTTTTTTACCCACAAGTGAAAACTGCGCTGTAAAAACAAAAGGGTACTTTTTCTTTAAAAAATAAAGAAAGAAAGAAAGAAAGAAGAAGAAGAAGAAGAAAGAACGTTTCTCTCAGTTTTCACTTGTGGGTAAGGGCCTTTTTCAAATCAGCTCTTCTCTTCCTTTAACTTTGAAAATTTAAAATGTTAAATAGGCCCCAAGTTCTCGAAAAAAATATCCAGGGGCGAGCGACCGCCCCCCACCCTGAACTCATACTGACTACGTTACTGACTTCCACCCTGCAATGGAATGTTAATTGTTGTTGTTAATGATGCTATATTGATATATTATACTGTATATTACTCTTATATCTAGTGTATGTGTTGTTACATATTTAACACCTTTAAATAAGGTCAGATATTATGCTAAAGGATCGAATTGCGCGAAAAGTTGTGCTGTGTTTCATACCGGTTTCAAAGATGTTATATAATTACTTAATTGCATGCTTACATTGAATGGCTGTCTCGGTACTATGTGTGGTTTGAAATTTTCGCCTAGGGACAATTTACACTGATCAGCAAGACTGAACCTGTGACCTGGTAATTCGCCTTCGTGGTCCAATATATCTTGTGGCGGGCTATTGTCATCTTCTAAGCAAGAACCATATCCTTTCCTAGAAGAACAATGGCATGATCATGCATATACAAGTTATCTAAAGAGCTCATCATATATACGATGAGCTCTTTGTGCCTATACAAGTTATCTAAAGAGCTCATCATACATATGATGAGCTCTTTATGCCTATAAAAGTTACCTAAAGAGCTCATCATACATATGACGATTTATGAGTCTATTAGGGTGGTATCCAGCGGTGTAGAGTTTTTAAACTTAGTGGAAAGGTGGCCCGGACGTAGCAATTTAAAATTATGGTGAGAGGAAGGTTCCAGCAGATGGAAAAAAAAATCAAGTAATTTGGCGTTGATGACGATTGGGTAAACTTTTAATGGGAAGGGCGGCCGCCGAAGGACGGCGCTGTAATCCCGGGTAATTTGGCGTTAAAGAGAACAACGCACTTTGTTACCCAATGGGATTAGTGAGCTTGAGCCCCTTGAGTTCAACCCTTTCTTACACCATTGCCCACAAGCCCATATCACTGAACGCTTACTACAGGATACATACTTTTACGCTTACTACAGGATACATACTTTTCATTTGCCCCCGAATTACCCTTTCCTCTTCTCATATATAAGAACGCCGCAACATGACTTTTGATACAAATGATTTTTTTATTTCATGCTAACCATGGTTTTATGGTGTGACAACTTGTTGTTATACCATAATGATATTTAATGCTCTTGTGTGGCTATCCATCCATCGCCATAAAACACCTTCCTTCCTTCCTTCCTTCCTTTCTTTTCTTTTTTACAAACAATAAAAGAAACGACACTAATTAGCTTTGTCATAAGTGCGCCACGTTTAATTACCCTCACCTGCTCTCCCCTTTCCACCTCTACATAACACAAGTCTATTGCATTAAAAAAAAACACCTGACTTAACAGATTTTCTGATAGGTCAGAAAATGGGTGGCCAGAGCAATGTTTGATCTACGTACACGAGTTACTTTGTAAATGGTATATTTTCAGCATCTGCTACCATTGGTTGAAAACGTTTGTTTAAAATTGCATTTGTTTTACAAAGTGTTCCTGTATTTTGATATTTGAAAAATTAGTTAAATATATAGAATGTTACAATAACTGTTGTTATCTGGATTATTATTATTATACATAAAGACGTAGAAGTCATGGCCGAGTGGTTAAGGCGATGGACTAGACAGCCATTGGGGTCTCGCCGAGTAGATTCGGATCCTATCGGTTTCAAAGTGGGTTTTTTTTTTTTTAATTCCCAGGATCCTAAATGAGCCCGGCACTAGAATTTTCTGGATTTTTATAATTATTATCATTAAATATATATTAAAAACAAACGTACATATATAGAAAATAATTTATATATTATATAATGAATATTTCAAAATTGCGTTTAGCTCTTGAAAATAGTTGAGGGAAGGAAAGGGGGCAATCCGTTAAGCTGCCTAGGGACCTTAAGTCTTTTCACTGACGCTGAAGAATACGTTCACCCAAGAGAATGAAAGAATATACTCGCCGAAATGAACGAAATAGCATATTCATCAAATGAACTAAAAAATATTTATTTTTAAAGAATGAATTTATTTTTGATGAATGAATTTATTTTTGATGAATGAATTTATTTTTGATGAATGAATTTATTTTTGATGAATGAATTTATTTTTACTGTATGAAAGAATGCATTCATCAAAACGAATGAAAAAATGCATTCATCAAAATGAATAATTTTGCCTTGTACGTATTACTTGAGAACACACTCAACTCAAGATAAAGAACCCTTTTCTACATTCTTGAAACCTCCTCTCATCATTTCTTCTTAAAAAGTACATTTCTTGTAAAAAAAAAAGCCACAAAGGTTTTGAATTAAAATGTTTAGATATGAAATTCCAGATAAAGAAAATGTACAAACTCAAAAAATTTGTCAAGATATTCATTGCTGCACGAAGACCAAGTTATTTTTCCCGGTCCTGTTTTTTCCGACATCAGAAACACGTTGGGATCGCAGTCGTTACCTCTCCCATCGTGAAGCATCCCTAAGCTATTAGTTAAAAGGTAAAAAAATTATTTAGTTAGCATATATGTAATTACTAATACTACATATCTCATCATTCACAATTATTAACTTTTACCAATTAAAAAAAAACTACGTTTAATTTGACGACGTTGTAATTATGTGGCTATTCAGTATTAAATTAGTATTCAACTAGTCTAATATGTAACTGTTAATTAATTTGGTATCAAGAAATATTTAATATATATATTATATTATGATATATTTTACTTCCAAACAGTCTGTTGTTTGCTATTACATCGACCTTAGTGAGAATATTGAAAGCCTAAATAAAAAGTTGATAAATAGTTTTTTTCGATGAGGTGCTTTGGAAAAGTGCCTATTTCAAGGCATAATCTATATCCTATATAAATTATATATATTTTCCAATAAATTTACCTTATATATTTTTCATATTAGCTTTTTTATCAGTAGAATTTTTCTAAATACGTACAGCAGCGTACTGATAAAATGCATTTAAAAAAAGTGTGATATAGAAAAATGGAAAATAAATTTTAATGGAGCCTGAAATGTTCTTATTAAAAAATCTGACTTTTTATAAAAAAAATGTTAGTTCAGTTTAAGTTTTTAAACAAAATGATCGGCTTCAGTCAGGCAGGAGTCACTCTCTACGTGTATAGTTACATGAGTGATCACGCTCTACATTTCTAGTGACACGAGTGACCTTGCTCTACATTTCTAGTTGCATGAGTGATCTTGCTCTACATGTCGACTAGCACATACATGAGATATCGCATTCCTCATGTGTGTGTGTGTAGATGCTCGTATATAACTGATCGCGCTCTACATATGTAGCTACATGAGCGATCGCATTCAAACCGTGTCTATCAGTTAAAGAGTGATTTTCCTTTAATTAAAGCTACACCTAATCGGACTGAGCTTACCTGTGTCCCATTTCGTGAGCGATCACAAATGCAGCTTCGAAACTGGAGCCTTCGTTCAGGGTACAACTATGCTGCGGTCTGCACATACCGTTCACCCAAGCTAATCCTGCACCAATTAAAAAAAGTAAAATTAATCATTTAATTACTTGATTGTGATTAATCATTTAATTAATTGATTGTGATTAATCATTTAATTAATTGATTGTGATTAATCATTTAATTAATTGATTGTGATTAATCATTTAATTAATTGATTGTGATTAATCATTCAATTGATTGTGATTAATCATTTAATTGATTGTGATTAATCATTTAATTAATTGATTGTGATTAATCATTTAATTAATTGATTGTGATTAATCATTTAATTAATTGATTGTGATTAATCATTTAATTAATTGATTGTGATTAATCATTCAATTGATTGTGATTAATCATTTAATTGATTGTGATTAATCATTTAATTAATTGATTGTGATTAATCATTTAATTAATTGATTGTGGTTAATCATTTAATTCATTGATTGTGATTAATCATTTAATTGATTGTGATTAATCATTTAATTGATTGATTGTGATTAATCCATTTATTCATTAATTTAAATTAATTTAAATGTAAATTGTGATCAATCATTTTAATTAATCATTTAATTAATAGATTTGTGATTAATCATTTAATTCATTAATTGAAATTAATTTAAATCATAAATTGTGATCAATCATTTAATTAATCATTTAATTCATTGATTATGACGCAAATTGTTAATCCGCCTTAAATATAATAAAATGTATTACATTTCAATTAGTATTTAATACTAATTGAAATATAAAAACCTGTGTTTATATGATTATTTGTTATATATAATATGAACTTTATGGTTTTTGAACCATAAAACACCCAGAGTCACATGACCAGGGCCGCTCCTGAGTCATTGGACACCCAAATGCAAAAGCAATATTGTTGACTTTACTAATTTAATATTAATTAAGAACTTTATATGCAATGTTTAATTTTATATCTATTTCATAGTTTTAAACATTAATTATGCAAAAGAAATGTTTTTAATTATTATTTTCACATAATGAAATGTAAAGGTTCTTGATGTTGTTCTTGAACTAAAATTTTAAAAGCAATGGAGCGACACCCTTTATTAGCAGTCACTCTCCAGACAGAAAATTTTGGTCGTAAAGGAGGAGTGACCGTAAAGAGGGGGGGGTCATTGTGAAGTAGCTGAAATATTACATTTAAATCATTTCGAAACATGCATTTTTAAGCATTTATTTATGACGGAAACGTTGGTGCAATATTCCATTTGTTGCTTAAGAATAAAAAGGATCAATAACCATTTGATCGTTTTTGCTTACCAGTCGTTCTCCTTCGAAATGTATTTTTAATTGCGAGATTAAATTCACCATTTTTTCGTTCATTACGCTTGCAGCACCTGTGTGCTAGTCGAGCAAACGATAATAAATTTGAACTGCGGTAGTATTGTGTTGATTGATAACTGTTCATTGGTTTCGCGCGGTGTATCATTATATGATTTATTATCAAAGTTTTTGTTAAGCATTAGTCATTTGCATCGATGAATCTGAGTCAATTACCAATGGAAGAGAAAATTTTCCTTGTGTCTTATCTTGCTTATTCTTAGTTTTCTGTTATGAGAAACGCATTGAAGGTCAAAGTTTAATTGTTGTCCGTACAGGGGTTCTGTTCTAATGGAATGAATCATGAAAACTGTATCCGTATCCCTATCTGAGGGTGACCGCTAAGCAGGGGTTTGAAATACATTATTGTAAATCAGTTTCTGCCGGAGAATTTTTATCTGACCGTAAAATCGGGTTGACAAGGGCTGGGCTTACGGTGTTAGCGGCCCTGGAAAACGCTTTGACAAAACAAAATTGATTTCCTGATACTTGCAATACATTTTTGGCGGCCCTGGGTGGCCGACTAGCTCCTTACCCTCTAAGCACGGCTCTGGGGGTGACCGTACAGGGGTTCAATGTTTAATAACACAATAAGTGATCCGGTCCTTAGCCCAGGTACGGGAGCTTTATTTTACACTCTCGCCAAGTACATAAGATTTTTGAAAATTTTGCTTATATAATTTATTTACTTTTTATATATTTTCTTACTTGTATGCTGCTTGTTTACTTGTATACTTTACTTGTTGCCTTATACTTTGCCTTGTTTACTTGTGTACTTGTATACTTTACTTGTTTACTTGTATACTTCACTTATGTACTTGCATACTTATCTTGTTTACCCTTATGCATCATTTGTGTACTTGTATATTTATCTTGTTTACTTGTATACAGTGGCGGCTAGTGGGTTATTCAAATTGGGGTTCACCAGTGGCGCAGCTAGTACCTTTGTTCCCCGGGCAAACCAAGATTCTGGCACCCACTGGCACGGCGACCGCCCCCTTCACTGGTCTCTCTACCAACAATCAAGGCCATGTACCCAGTCTGCTCCCCCCCTCTAGTTGCGGCCCTGGGTTTACAATACATAAATCACGGAAACAAATTTTCACAGGTCAACAAAACCTACAGATTAAAATATATTGTGTTTTCTTGGCATAAGATTGAACGAACTTGTAATGCAACTTAAAAAATGCACTGTCAAGCTGTTGACGAATACCAAGCAAACAGAATTCTAATGTGGAGTTTAAATGTGACTGCGAAGGTTCATGTTTATTTATTTTTTGAGTTAGAAATGTGGCAAATCAGCGACACAGTAATTCATCCAACTTGAGCCACCACTTTGTTTTGCAAACAGGAGAGAGTAAAAACAAAACAGCCTGTTAGTTAATTCACATCCACAAATCCATAAATTTTTCTCATATAATTAATATAGTTTTTGATTTTATCGTCTGGATAAGGCAAGCCTAGTGTTTGCATAAGCAGTTTTATTTCTATTTTGATTTCCAGCAGTAACGTTGAAAAATGTAATTGTTTCAGCTCCGAAACACCTATTTTGTTAAATGCAATCTTAACTATTAACACATAATAATATTAGATGATGAATTGTTTAGTATATGTAAGATATTATTACCCTTCACAGGGATAACACAATTGCCAAATGGTCGGCACACAGAGCCACCGGGGCGTATTTTTTGCAAATTGCTCGCAAAAGAAAGAATGATCTCACGATGTCCGGTACCGTGGTGAATGGACCATAATATGCTTTAAAATAATGCTTGTACACATAATAATAAAACTAATCATACTAATTAATTAAAAAATTAAACTAACCGAATGTACCAAGTAGCAAACAAAGTGAGAGCACGAGTGAAAAAGAAACTCAATAAATGAAATTGCGTTCCATCTCTCGCACAACGAAAATGTGCGAACGGTAGTGCCGTAAGCGGCGAATATTCCACAGTCACACCTTCCAATGACTTCAGTGCTAAACTGCTTTTCAAGGAGAAGTTTTCCATTCGCACATGCTACTCGCCTAACACTCTTCTCTTTGCACCCCCGATCCCACCGGATCCCCCCGCCTTCGCGCTGAGTCCGTGGCTGTGCTAAACACCTTCCGTTCCGGGCTTGGCCGGTTCCTGTAGGTTACTCGGCTGGCCCATGGGGGTGTCTCCGGTCCTGCTGCCTGGGCCGTGGCCGTTCCCCGTGACGGTTCCAACGGCTGCTGGTTTCGGTGTGCGTTGAATGACGACTTTACGTGAACGTGCATCTATGAATGCCGTGTTGATCGGCAATCCATCTCCCCCTCAGCCGCCTCGGCGGCTGATTACGCTGTTCAAGCGTCCTGTCTGGGATTACAGCGCCGCCCCCGGCGGCCACCCTTCCCAATGAAACCCTTGCACAATCCTCCTCCTCCTCCTCTTTGCATCCCGATTAATAAAGTCACCAACCAAATAAAGTAATAATTGACTTACACGTAATAAATTTCGTATTTTATACTATTACAGTTTCGTATTACGTGTTTGAGATCTTATTTTACTTAACTTGTTATATCCTAGTTTTCCTTAATTTCATTTTGGAGGTTCACATGCTCATGTGCACCAATGGACGAGCCGCCACTGCTTGTAAACCCATCTTGTTTACTTGTATACCTATCTTGTTTACTTGTATACCCATTTTGTTTACTTGTATTCTTATCTTGTTTATTCGTATACTTAATTTGTTTACTTACATACTTGTTTACTTACATACTTGTTTACTTACATACTTGTTTACTTACATACTCAACTTGTTCACTTGTGTACTTAACTTGTTTACTTGTATATTTTACACCTCTACTTGTATAATTCACAGGTATACTCGTATACTTCACTTGGTTGTATAATTTGCTTGTTTACTTGTATATTTACTTTCTACTTGTGTATTTTACTTGTATAATTTGCTTGTTACTTATGTACTTACCTATACTTCGTTTACTTACCTGCTTAATTGGGCGTGGGGATGCAGAACTGTTGTGCTTGACGTCATATAACGTAGTCTGTTTTGTATAATGTATTGTATCCAGGTGGCGTACCGCTACCTGGTATAAAGCTTTGAGTTTTTCCCTGGGAAGATGAACATTTCCTGTTTCACGTTAGGTGCCATGCACAGGGCCCGATTAACGAATAGGCCAATCAGGCTGTAGCTTAGGGCGTGAAGTTTCAAGGGGCGCAAAATTTTGAAAATAAAAAAAATAAAACATAAACCAAAAGCTCAAAATATAAGCAAATAAGATTTTTTTTTCCCCGGAGTTAAAAAAAAATGC
>QLNU02003225.1:22293308-22307922 GCA_006491805.2 Dysdera silvatica | reverse complement strand
ATAAAATTAAAACAAAAATGAATGTTTTTTCAATACTACATACATATTATACAATACATATAAGAAAATAACGTAAGTTCTGACGAAAAACGTAATAAATTCAGTTTAAAAATAAAACTTATGTTTTACTTCTCTCGCCAGTCGAGACTCATGACGCTTGTGTGCGTCACGTGCGTGCCAGTGCTGCGTCACCACACCGACCGTAAATAACGTAATATAAATGATCGGCATGTGATAATAAGTGAACGACAGTAATATAAGTAATATGTATTTGTTGTACTGTATATAAGATCACATCATATTAAATTGTTTGTACATTTTTTTTTTTTTACTATGTGTAACATAATATATATGTACAAATTGTGATCATAAATTTTGGTCCCAATTAAGAAGACTGTTCTCGCAATTGAACAATGTAAATTACTATTAGTTTCTTGGTTTGGGTTCCGTTCCTTGAGGTTTGGCCCAATTAAGTAAGTGCCCTGATTAAGCAGTGGCTCAATCAAGCGGAATCGGCTGTATTTAATAATAGTAAATATCTAAGCAGACTAATATATTTAACATTAATGAATAAATTTTAACACGAACTTTGTATTGGAGAAAAAAAGTTATGGGCGCTTGCTACAATTTCAATTTCTCTAAGCTTTACCATAGAGTAGCTGAAGACAAAAACCACTGTAAAAAATATAATGTACGCATGATATATAGTAAAAATTTCTTTGAATACGTTTTTAACATTAAACAACAATTTCTATCGTCGTGTACAATTTTATACAAAACAAAAATTTTAAAATAAAATTCTGTAATAATTTATTTGGAGAAAGAATATTTCTAAGGAGTAAAGGGGGGGCTGGTTACACTAACAGGAGCGGGCTGAGCTTCCTGACCGCAGCCTAGCTACGGTCCTGTGAATATGTCGCAGTCAGGAAACCACATTAGGCCTTCTCTCCTGTGGCAGATGACCTGCAGTCCTGGGGCGTAAACCATCACCGTGAGGGGGCCGAGCCACCCTGCTCGCCAGAGCCTAACAACGGTCCTGTGAATATGGTGCGGTCAAGAAACCATATTAGGCCTTCTCTCCTGTGGCAGATGACCTGCAGTCCTGGGGCGTAAACGACCACCGGGAGGGGGCTGAGCCACTCTGGCCACAGCCTAACTACGGTCCTGTGAATATATCGCAGTAGGGAAACCATATTAGGCCTTCTCTCCTGTGGCAGATGCCCACAGTCCTGAGGCGTAAACCACCACCGTGAGGGGGCTGAGCCTCCCTGGCCAAAGCCTAGCTACTATCCTGTGAATATGTCGCAGTTGGGAACCACATTAAGCCATCTCTCGTGTGAGAGATGACCCGCAGTCCTGGGGCGTAAACCAAAAAAACACAACGTTTAATATTCATGAAAACAGTTCGTTAGCATCAGCAGAATTTTTTTTTGAAAGAAAAAAAGATAAGCAGATGTTTTTCTTTCAACAACGGTCATTAAATATTGGCAGGCTATTTGTTGTTTAGATGTTCTGTCTGTACCTGTGCATGGTGGGAAACTTCCTGAATATCCCACCCCCTCTTAATAATAACCGTTCACTTCATTTTGTTGTATTACATTACTTTTGCATACAGGCAGACGATTATGAAGGCGCGGTCACTTTTACGCTTTAATGAAAGCTCCCTTTCGTGTCTTTAGAAAATTGGTAGATGTGCCATGGTCAAAAAAGTAGCATTATGTTGTTTCATCATCCTACGATGCACGCCCTGCCTGGGAACACAGCGCCGCCTCCAGCGACCTCTCTTCTCAACAACTCTTCTACAGTTTATTACTGCCATGTTTTTTCGAAGGAAACAAACATAATAAAACATAGGAAATGTGAGAGGCTAGTTATATTAGTATATAAAATATGAAGGGATGAATTAATTAATGAATATATAAATGAGTATATGGATGTATGTGTGCGTGCGTGTGTGTGCGTTTTTGTCTCCTTCCATACCAGTAGGCAAAAAACGTTTATTCAACGTGTACTATTAAATATTTCATGTTTTTTTATTCTCTTTTCCTACATGTATTACGCAAAAATAAGAGTAATACACTCTATAACAAAAAAATCGACGCACCAAGAAGGAGTTGTCCGATTGTAATGAAATTTCGTATGCAAAGACATTTTGACCGAACATGTAAATGATTAAAATTTGGTGTCCAATGAATGAATAGTCATAAAGCTCCAGTGCGTCAGAACTACGCATTCAGCAGGTGTATATAAGGAGCGATTCTCAATATGTAGTCAAAATTTCTGTTGCATTTTGACTGCGGATATCTTACGTCGACTGTAACAATGCCTTGCCGAAAGATTCGTGCTCATCACGAGCACATGTCAGAGTTTGAAAGAGGCTGGTTGGACGAATCGAAGAATCGCTGGACAAGTCTATCGAAGCGATACGACGATCAGACGGTGCTGTCAAGAGTGTGTCAACAACTGCAGATTGCAACGGTCGACCTAGGGCCACACCAGAATGGGAAGACAGAGCAATTGTCAGAGCAGCTGTCACAGCACCGGATTCGTCATTATCAACTATCCAACATGGGCTCCGGGCAATAATATGTGTCCAATATGACCTTCTGCAGACGACTGAGAGTACCAACGTCGCGCCAACCGTTAAGACCACTCACTCTCACGCACCGTCGTCCTGCGATGCCAGGCCCTGTCAACTTGGAACTTCACTGACTGGGGACGTATAGTCTTATATAGTATAGGGCACTTAAAATTCGCCCAATCCGCTATTTATAGCCCAACCTGGCACCACTGATTTGGCACTGAATTACTATATGCTGAGTTAATTTGTAAGAAATTTCCAAATAATTTTCATTCATGCTTTCTGTTTTTGACGGGGAGGAAACATTCTTTTTATCATATTTTTTAGGTTGCCCCAATAGGAGGATTCCCATATTAGCGAAATACTGTCTTCAGCTGCGGTTTTAAATGCAGTGATGGAGATATTTTTTATAAATTCTTAGAAGGCAATTTGACTAGGCAACAAACTTGGTCAAAGTATATTAGTGTCCCATTACTTTTATTTCCATTAATAAATTATGCCTATTATCAATATATAAAGCATCCCGGGATAGGTTTCAGTATGCCCGGATAGCTCAGTCGGTAGAGCGTTAGGCTTTTAACCTAACGGTCCAGGGTTCGAGTCCCTGTTCGGGCGGTGTTACTTTTTTTTTTTTTCTCCTTTTTAAGGACTTCGGAATTTAGACATATAATTTCCTCCTATAATTTCCTCATTACTTTTATTTCCATTAATAAATTATGCCTATTATCTATATAAAGCATCCTGGGATAGATTTCAGTATGCCCGGATAGCTCAGTCGGTAGAGCGTTAGGCTTTTAACCTAACGGTCCAGGGTTCGAGTCCCTGTTCGGGCGGTGTTACTTTTTTTTTTTCTCCTTTTTAAGGACTTCAGAATTTAGACATATAATTTCCTCCCTCCCGCTGTCCCTGTCTGTTAAGCTATGTTTACATTCAGCTATTATCGCTACTCCTCGGGCTGCTGTATTTTTTTTTTTTTCCCAAATGTTTTTGTGGCAGCATCAAAGGCAGTGAGTATTTACATTGCCGCTTCACACTTACTTCACATTCGGCCTCGGGCAATGAAGGATGTAGAATTACGCGCTGCCGGTCCTTCGACCTTCGCACAAAAACCGCCAATGAAGGGAACGGCGGGCAGCTGAAATGGCAGGAACATGGTCAGCGCAAGTGACATGTTTATATACTCGAGCTGCCCACTTTCATGCTCACTTCCCTGCTCACTGACTTGGAAATCGGAAAAAAAAGTCTAAAAAAATAATAAAAACTTATAAAAAGTAAATAGTGATTTTGAGAAAAAGAGCGTTCAAGTTGGAACTTGGTAACAAGGTAATATGTAATAGTTATTTTTATTTTATACAATAGTGCAAGAAGTAATTGAAGAATTTTGATGCGGTTTGTTTTAAAACACTGCCAAAAATCGATATTATTTTTTAAACTAATAAATAAAAAATCGATTTTTTAAAGATTTAAAGGTCCTGTGTCCCCTTAAGAAAAAAAAACACAACGAAATTACACTCTTCTACTGTTACCACTCAACGTGCCTCGAAATACTTCAGGGTAATTCAGGCTAACAAATATAACACTAAAGTGTTTATAGTTTGAATCAAAGTTTTATTCAATTCTTTGATTTAATTTTTTTTCTTTGACCAGTAACACCCCCACAGAAAATTTTTTACCTCTAGAAACCTCTGTGGTAATCAAAAATCTCAATTTTTATTTCTGATCAAGCCATACCTCTGTTTTGGTAATTTTTACCTTTTTCCCATGCAAAACCTCTAGATTCAGAGGTAAAACCTCTGATCTGGCAATACTAGCTGACATGATGATGCAATAAAAATTTCTCTTCTCTGACAGTACTTGCTTTCGCCGTAAATATTCCATCGCCATGGTAACCATGTTCGCAAAGCATTTCCGTTTTGAAACACAGCTCTAAATTTCTATCGTCGCTTCATTCGGCCCTTTTTCTCAGCGGGCAATATTTCGTTGGTGCGTTTAACGCGTTTAAAGCGCTGACTTAAAAACGTAGCCTTCTGTTCCTGAATGTAATTCCAATTATATTAAAGGAATTAAATTAAAAACAAATAGTGGGCTCAAAATAAAATTCTAAATTTTATTTTTCTAATCAAATTTTAAATTCGACAAAAAAATAAAAATAATTTGGAGATTAAATTAAAAAAACTGTTCAACCGCCCAATTTCTTTAGGTGAAGTGCCGCTTCACTCGCGTCACCCGACAAGCCGCCACTGGTCCGTACTACGGACTAAAAATCTAATTCCTTTGAATAAAATCTCTGCAGTTTCCTTTTTTTTATTTTTGTCCTTCATTTTTCCATTTGTAGAAAATTCCAAACTAAAATTCTTTTATGGACTGCTGCATCTCTCATATTCCAGCCAACCACTCTCACAATTGTATTCGATAAAAAACAAAGCTCAAGCGGAGAGAAATCCATTTGTTTCGAAAGGTTTTTCCCAATTTCCTGGTCCCAAATAAAACGCAGTATTTCTTGTAGACGGCTTCCTCCTTTCAGTTGGCAACTTTAAATTTGATTTAGCGTTACATAGACATACTAGAAGGATACTGTTGAAAATTTATAGTTGCTGGATTCGCGAGTATGAAGTGCCACCTGAATCTACTAGATGCCGTTGATAAAATGAAGTCATTTTGAAAAGTAAGAGTCTGTTTACGTCACATAAATATTAATGTCCCAGGCGCCCCTTTAGATCTTAATATAAGCTATTCTAATAGGCATAGTAAAATTTCGAGCAATAATAAGCAATCTTACATTAAAAAAAATACCTCAATTAAAAAAAAAGTCATAATTCGCATATACTTGAATGTAGTGACCATTTTTTTTATAAACTAGAACTGGTAGGTACTTAATCATGTCTGTACCAAAATCTGTCGTATATTGTTACCTGCCTGGTGCGCATTGCAGTCTGGTCCCAAAGGATTGATATTGATATATACAGGGTGTCCCAGAAGGTCGTTGACAAACTTCTAGGGGCTATAGGAGACATCAAATGAACCATATCGGCCAATAGAACCCATATCCGAAACGGAACCGGTTTCACAACAGTGTGAATTTGGTGTACACGTCCAACTCGCTGCTGCATAACCAATTACATTAATTCAAATATTTTTTCAATACAGAATTTAAGTGATTCACCTAATAACACAGCAGAGACAAAAAATCCGGAATTCCCTTTTCTGATCCGGATCTGTGTACCACATAGTCAGCAATAAGCATAAAAGTGCCTTTTTTAGCACACTGGAAATGAATTGTGAACTGCTAAGTGTATGCAGCAGGTAGAGGACCTAAAAATAAACAATTAAATACCCCCCATTTCGGCACGAATGTGCGGACCTATCCTCATCTATGAATTGGCAGAGGCGGACCAGTGGCATGACCACCACGATCCCCCGACCTCACACCCCTGCATTTCTTCCCGTGGGGATACATGAAGTCTCTGGTACACAACACACCTGTAACATCCGACTTCGACCTTGTCGCCAGGATCGTGGAAGCAGCGGCACGTGTCCGTGAAAAACTTGGCCAATTTCAATGCCCTCCGAGACTCCATGCGGCGACGTTGTCAAGCCTGCATTGTGGAAAATGGAAGGAATTTTGAACATCTTCTATGATGTAACTATGACTTTTTCCTTCATAACGCAGCCTTAAGTTTGTTAATAAAGTCATGTTAACACCGCTTTCGACTTCCTTTCTTTGTGTGTTGGTCACGTTGCTGTAGCACCGCACGGTTTCATTTCCAAACACAACTTCCTATGTAAAACTTGTTCGTATTGGTCTGACAGATCAGAAAGTAAAGTTTGTAAATGTTGAAGTGTTGTAATTACTGATAAGTGAATATCTCATACTGTATTATTCCAAACTGGGGTCAAACAATATTGACAATGTCAAAGAAATCTCAGCTGTGTCGATAAAAATGTCGAAGTTATTTAATATTATTGAAATACATATAAACTGACATAAATTAATTACAATCTATGTATAATTCATAATACATATTTCAGTCAGGATCGGCGTTAGGTGAGGGGGGTATGGTTTACTGCAATGGAATATTATTTATGTAGTGTTCCATCGGGCCAGCAACAGATTTTTCGAGCCCCTACGTGCTACTTTCCCTCTATATAGATATGCATGTAGGTCAAGTATCATCTAGGGGCGTTACTTCTCCTGCGTGCATATGTGTGTACAGGAGAAGTAGCACTTAGGGGGGCAATACCAAGTCGCCAAACAGAGACAGGCCGCCGTCCGTTAGCGTTAAATAATTTTGGAAATTCTTTAAATGGCGCATTTTGCCATATGTGGTAACCTTGAATGCGCTGGATGCGAACACTAAATTCACTGTAGCAGCCAAACGACTAATTTTAGGAAAAAGTGACTGAACAAAAATTGTTTATTTTCATGTCCTCTACCTGCTGCATATACTTGGCAGTTCACAACTCTTTTCCAGTGTGCTAAAAAAGGCAGTTTTATGATTATTTCTCACTATGTGGTACGCAGATCCGGATCAGAAAAGGGAATTCCGGATGTTTTTGTCTCTGCTGTGTTATTAGGTGAATCACTTAAATTCTGTATGAAAAAAATATTTTAATTGATGTAATTGGTTACGCAGCCGCGAGGTGGACGTATACACTAAATTCACTTTCTTGCGAAACCGGTTCCGTTTCGGACATAGGTTCCATTGGCCGATACGTTTCATTTGTCCTCTACAACCCCTAGAAGTTTGGGAAACGACCTTCTGGGACACCCTGTGTGTGTATATATATATATATATATAAAAAAGTTTTCCTCGCCCATTCTTGGCGGAAACAGGCTTTGGGACGGGCAGAGCGCCATGTTCCCAAGCCTCTTTTTACATCACTTCTTAATGTGACACGTGTTTAGGATTGTGGCTTTTTGTATTTCAATGTAGGTGTTTGGGTCAATGTTGAGTATCTCCAAATTCGTCGCAAGCGTTTTTGGTACTATCCCTGTTGCTGAGATGACTAACGGGATGATGAGGATCTTTTCCATACCCCATATATCTCGTACTTCATGTCTGAGATCTTGGTACTTGGTGATTTTCGTTGTGTAGGTTGTCTGTATGTTATTGGTGTTGGGTACTGCTATGTCGATTAAGTACGTGGTCTTATTCGATTTATCGACGAGGGTTATGTCAGGACGGTTATGTGGGACTGTCTTGTCTGTTATGATTGCTCTATCCCAGTAAAGCTTGTGTGTTTCGTTCTCATGCACGGTCTCTGGCTCATATTTGTAGTACGGGCATTTTTCTGTCAGAAAGCCAGCATTCGCTGCCAATTTCTGGTGGACTATTTTCGCTACTTGATCGTGTCTATGTTTGTAGTCTGACTGCGCAAGGATCTTGCATCCTGCCATCACGTGTTGGATTGTGTTGGACGTGTTGGATATATATATATTCTGGAGTTTAGGTTGCATATGTACACAACCAGACAGAGACAATGCAACACCATGAAGTAACCACAAGAATTGTATGCAAATTATAAGACATGTGGTTGGAGATGTACGCAAATAATTACAGTTGCGCAAAAATAACATAAAAGGTCAAGGAATTAGATAAATAGTCAAAAATTTGGTTGTTTTTACAACCAAAGCAATATTTGAAAGCGTACCAAGATAACAAAATAGCACTTTTTTTTGTAAATTTTTATCCAGCTTATTATATGCGAAGTGAAAATGCCTTTTATGTGTCGACAAGCAACAATTTACGCCAACGGATGCGTTTACCGGAGATCATATTGAAGAACCACTTATTACCGGTTTGACATTATACCATACTAAAGGAAACGCAGCCATAGGCGTAAAGTTCTATGCCCCCCGTGGAAACCGAGCCTACCCGCCCATAGTTTGAAAGCATTTATAATTTTATATAAACTGTAATGTGCAAATGTACATAATATGTGCTTGTCCCCTCCCCTCTAATAAATTTGATGAACGCAGTCAGTGCTTCGACTATGAAAAAAATTTAAACTCTCCCTCCACTTCAACGTTCTTATGACGGGTTTTCTGGCTTTCTTTCCAACCCACGTACATGAATATAGATGACCTTGCCATCTGGGTAAGTGCGAGATCAATAGAGTCCAGGAAAGACTGCATAAAGCAACCAATGGGCGCTATCTCTTCTGTTTTATGTGGGACCTCATGATCTCCATTACGAAGTCCGCAATTCTCTTAATCTCTACAAATTGAATCCTTGCCCCGCACGCCTGGACTGCCAAGAAAAAAACTGCCCTTTCATTATACACAGACTTGTGAGTTCAATTCCGAGATTGGGAACGTCATTTGTTTTTTTTGTTTTTTTCCTTTTCATTTATTCTTTCCTTCTTAATGAATGTAGTTTCGTTCCATTAAATGAAGCGATACCCAGAAAGAAGGGAAAGAAACGAACAGTAGGGCGCAATTTAAGTGCTACCATGGATAAAACTGCTTTTTCTTTCAACTACATCGGGCCACAAGTTCGATTTCCGGCATGGGAATATATTTTTTTTTCTTTTTAGCTTGAAAGTAGTTTAATGTTGTTAAATGTTACGACACCCTTAAAAAAGTAAATAATCCGACAATGGCCTACAATTTATGGACCATCATGAATGAATGGCCTTTCATTATTACACGGGGATGTAAGTTGATTCTGAAATTGTAAACGTCTTTCGCTCTCTCTCTCTCTCTCTCTCTCTCTCTCTTTCATTTATTCCTTTCTCCTTAATAAATTTATTTTCATTCTATCAAATGAGGCGACAGACCCTAAAAAAAGAAAGAAACCTTTAATGGTAAGAAATTAAAGGTTATTGTCAATTAAACTATTTTTCGTTATTGCGCACGATCCCAAGTTCGATTCTGGGCTTCGAAGCATTATCCTCTTGCGTATAAAAAATAGTTTCCCCCTGTTAAAGGGAGATAAATGCCGAAAGAAAGGAAAGAAACGTTTAATAGTAAGGAATTTAAGGTTTGTTATTCATAAAACTGTCTTTTCATTGCTTTAGAACAGAGTTGTGCAATATTTAGTGCAGAGGTTGTCCACCCCTTTTTGGGCAGCAGGCAACAAGAACTTTTTACGAATCTCGTGAGCCAGCATTTTTGAAAAAAATAAAAAGGAAGATAAGTTTACTAAAAGCTTCCCTTTAAAGTTTCTTCCAGTTATTTTGTTTGTTCATTTGCGATATAAAAAGAGGTTACCCATGCTGTCCCCGCAGGTTTTCCTTATTTCTGAAAAAAAATCTAAAATCCGTGATACGGACTTTTTTTTTCCTTCAGTTAGCTGTCCGCGAGCCGGATTTCAGCCCACAAGCCGTATGTTGGACAATCCAACTTTAGAGGATCCCAAGTTCGATTCTAGGCTTCTACACTGGAAGATCCAAGGGTGAGACGATCGCCCTCAACTCTCTTGAGCCAGGATTATGTAATGGAAAATGAAATGTAAAGTACCGGACACTTGGATAAGAACAGGAATTGGAAACAAATCGCCCAATCCTTGAAAGATTTCTGGATCTGCCATTGGGCTTTGATAAGAGGTTTCAATTGCCTGAAATTTTCTAATTCATTTCAAAAATCACTGTCATAGCTTAATATAGCCATAAAAACATGTAAGTTTTCATAAATACTGAATAAGGGGGCGTTCAAGTATTACACAAGCAATATTTTGGGCATTTCACACAGCCTCCCCGTAAATAAAAATTAACATTGGCTAACATAGGAAAATAAGCACAACGGCGACTCCCCCAAAGGTGCTTACGTAATACTTGAACGCTTCCTAACAAGTAAGTGATAAGGAAAACGATGTACATTGTCATTAAGGAAGTTTTGCAGCAATATTAAGAAAGTTAAAATTTTAAGAAAAGCGAGAAACTCATTCAATGACCTATTTGTAATTATCTATCCATCAGTTCCAAAATATAACCTCGTTTTGCAGTGTTGTATAAAAAACCACCTTAAGTTCTTTGGTGTGTATTTTCCTAATACAACTAAATTAAAAGATTTTCCACTTTAACAGCGGCGCCCATGGCAGCTTACCCTTTGACAATGCTCAATTATGCCTCCGAGAAAACCAATTCAAACTTAATACATTGGACGCTTCGAGCTATGCAGGATTCTGTCTCATTCTGCAGCAATTCGCCATTCCCTTTTTGGCCAAGTGTCTTGAGCTCCCCCTATGTCATAAAAAGCAGCTTCCAAATGAAAAGATATCTACTCTTCAGAATTCTATTACTGGATACAGAAGCGTTTTCATGGTGTTAGCGTCCCTGGGACAAACAGATTTTAGCGGCCCTCAAAAATGCTTTAACGTAACATAACGATTAAAAACGAAACTGACCGGAGTTTAGCATTACAAAATGAAGTTCTTCAGTGGTCTGCAAAAGAAAAGATAATGAAGTTGAAAAATAGACATTTCTAAACTAACTTTTCTAGGGATATATCAATCACTTGGCATTTCTTATTTAACTTCGATGTTGTGGATAAATGAAAGTGTTTTATTTAGTCCTACTGCCACATTATAAACACAAAGAAAATCCAGTAAAATGTAATTATAAATTTCTGCTTCTCAGAACTTTGCGATAAGTGCTTTTTTGTCGGAAACCGGCTGTCTCTAATGGCTGTAAGGAGACCGCAGTAAACATGGTAACGTGCATAGTCTACTGATGCTAAAGTATTCGACTAATAGCATGTATATTTATTTTGACCACCATTTAAAAGCGGTTTTTCCATGGGCGTTATGGGAAATATAACGTCACGCACAAAAGGTTTATTGACCAAATACCCTGGGAAAATATATAAGGGTCACTGAAAACTCATTTCTTCGTTCTTGCACTGCATTTTTTAGCGGCTTTAAATTTTAACGGTCTTGGGAAGCCCCCAGTTCGCATCCCTCTAAATATGGCCCTGACTAGACATTCACTTTCCCCTGTGCAAGTTTTAAAGAATCAATTTCTTCTTGGCTGTGACTGTTCTCGCAACTTGCAGACTAAACGTCATCGCCACTGCCTTAGTTGAGTCTTTACGAACAATTTTCTATTCCGAATTAACAAAGTCGTTGTTGTTGTTGTTGATTGATCAAGTTTGTTCAGGAAAGTTATCCACTATTGCAGCAGTGTTTTCCCAGAAGAGTGCTGTTTCAAAACCAGGAAACAAAACACGCACATGTATAAAATACGACGACAGCTAACCCAAATTGAGGAACCGGGTAAGGGTTGTTAGTAACGAGGCCATAGGCGTAGAGTTAGGGTCCGGCTCATTTCGCCGACAATCACTTCACCGACATCACTTCGTCGACAGGGCATTTCGCCGACAGGGTTGTTTCACCGACAAGGTCGTTTCGCCGACACGTCATTAGGCAGACAATTTACTACACTGTTTTTAATGCTGCAGTTCATGCTTATTGAATATTAATTTTTTTGACTTTATTCCATTCGGTTCCAACTTTTTTTCCAACATTTAGACAGATATTTGTTCTTGAATTATATATCGTATTATGTAAAAATTTAAATCATTTTAATTTTTCTAAACTAATATATTACTAAAATGTCATGTTTAAAAACAATAGAATCGTTATTGTTGATTAAATTTTTGTGACGCAAAGAAAACTAATATCTTGCTTCGCCAAACAAAATAAATTTTGTTATGGTGAGGGAGATGGTGTCGTTGGTTTTGCGGTTATAGGTATCGATGGGCATACTGTCTGGGGCAGTATAGCCCAGATGCTCTTGCACCATAAAAATCCAAACAAACAAATAAACAAATACTGTCGTTTCTGCAATTACTGCTACAGCACCCACCCCCCCACCCCCCGGGCGGTACCTGTTTCAGATTTAACCCTCCGGTTTCTCTGAAGTGTTGTACCAAATTTATGGAAGTTATATAATTTGACTATAATCGTATGGCGCAAGAGCATCTGGGCTATACTGCGCCAGACAGTATTTTACACGAATCCGGTTGTTCAGTTAGCTCGCCTTCTATTTCCTGTTATTACGACTCTCCTCATCATTCCGAACTTCATTATTCAACTAACGTGGAGCTCTCTTTCTACAGCAAGACTACAAGTCACAAGATTCCATAGAGAACAGCCTCACTTCTGCGAACTTTTGTGCTTTTGCTTCATATCGACAATTAAGTCTTTGTACCTACCGCTCCCGGAAATACAGTGCCACTAGCTCGGCCAACTTTTACAAAAAATCCACACATGCGCCCACACACACACTTATTATTACAACAGCCCTCTTTTGGAAAAACGATGCCCCGGTCGTGGACAACTTTCCCAAACCCTCTTGAACAATCGACCACAACAGCATTGGTCGCTGTAATGTCTCTTATCGGAATCTAGACGTTAGCGCGGCCACTTTTCTCAGACTTTCTCCCCTGTACAAATAATAACAAAATAAATAAAATAAGAAAGAAAAAATATGGCATCAGTCAAGAAATTTTGTCTAAATGTGGTAGAGTTGTTTACATCGTGAGGGAATGTAAACATGCTTACAGAAATCAACATGTTGTCCCGGTTATGTAGTTCATTCGCTTTTTCGTGTTTATGTGAGTCGTTGAACTGCAGATTGTTTCCAGCTCAGCGGTTAGAATTAAAACGGACGTTTACTAAAACAAATAGTTCTATAAGCAATGTTTGGCAGGAACCAAGAAGTGTGGACGAATTATTTGATGGGCTGCTTCGCGGCGATCGAAGCTCTTTAGCTTCTGCGATTACTTTAGTAGAATCGCAGCATTCGAAGAAGAGAGAGAAATCTCAGGTTTTATTGTCATTGGCGTTGAAACAAGCTGAAGAACGTTATAAATGTCCACATTCTTTAAGTTTTCGAATTGGCTTGACTGGGCCCCCTGGTGTGGGCAAGTCCACTTTCATTGAAGCATTTGGTAAACTGCTTACTAGTAAAGGCACTAAAGTTGCAGTATTAACCATTGACCCTTCATCGACCACTTCTGGTGGCTCCATCTTGGGCGACAAAACTCGAATGACCGAGTTATCACGTGACACCCATGCATATATTAGACCATCGCCTTCCAGTGGCTGCTTGGGAGGGGTCACAAGAGGTACAAACGAGGCCATTATTTTGTGTGAATGTGCAGGCTACAATACTGTGATTATTGAGACTGTTGGTGTTGGGCAATCAGAAGTAGATGTTGCAGATATGGTGGATATGTTTATACTTCTCGTTCCACCAGCTGGCGGAGACGAACTCCAGGCTTTGAAAAAAGGTGTTGTTGAACTCGTGGACATGGTGGTAGTCAATAAAGCAGATGGTGATTTATTACCAAACGCACGTAGAATCCAAGCAGAGTACATCAGTGCTTTAAAGTTTATTCGGAAGCGTTCTAAACTGTATAAACCACAGGTTTTAAGAGTTTCCTCTGTAACAAAAGAAGGCATTCAAGAAATGTGGGATGAAATGTGCAAGTTTCGTAACATATCTCTAACGTCAGGTGAATTAGAATATAAAAGAAAATGCCAATATAAAACCTGGATGTGGAAACATATACAAAATAGTTTGCTATCAACCTTCAAAAGTCATCCAACAGTTAAAAAATTTGTGAACGACACTGAAAGTGCAGTTCGAAAAGGAGCTATTACACCAGGCGAAGCAGCAGAGTATTTAATGAAAAAGTTCCTTACATGTTATACCTGTGGTGCAGTCGTTTAGTTCTATTGAAACTAATATTATTACTCAGATTTTGAACTTCCACCTTAAGGTGGTTGATTGTGATAAAATGGAAAGAAAGAATTCATTTTAACGCCCAGAGTTTTCTGATTTATAATAAAGCTCAAAGTCTATTTAATTTAGGGCACCTCTTGGTGCTATTTGAACTTCCGGTATTGGAAATCTGCATCAGAAATATGGATGATTTAAGATAGCGGTTTATCGTTCCAGTATTTTGGATTTTCAATGTCATCTCTGCAATTTTTCAAAGTCTCCCCCCTCCAATTAAGACATATATGAAAACTTCCCCACTGCAGCTTATTTGTGGGAAGATAACAACGATGGAACAAAACAAAA